>JAUCEE010000003.1:3000000-3512280 GCA_033558005.1 Phytophthora taxon juncus
CAAGCTCGAGAACGTCCTTTCGACTCAAACAAGTGCGTTTAAGATAAATATTGCTCTCGGGTACGAACTTGTAAGCAAGACCGATCCTGACGACACTCGCTACTTCTACCCAAATCTCGCTAATACTCATGTATTCAATAATCCTATTGCTATCAATAGCAAGGCTGATATTCAAAAGAAGGTGATTTCGAAAATCCGTTCTATGGAGTTGGCTGACAAACTGAAATATCCCAGCTCTGGGTATAAGCTAAAGGCGATCACTGCATTCAAGATTTTCATCTATCATCGCAAACCATGCTCTCGGGGATAGCGAAGCTGTCATCCCTAAGATTATTTTGCGAAAACAAGCATGTGATCAACTTCCCCAAGACCAACAACAAGTGCGTCTTCCACTGTATTGCATGGCATACATTCCAGAGCCCTAAGAAGGATCCTCGAAGAATTCAGGCTCAGGTTAAGGAGGCATTCAAGCGCTACTGTTCTTTTAAGGGGATTAAATATTCGTTGAGACTGTTTAGGAGTTTCAAGCCCATTGACCTACTACAGCTCGATGAGGTTGAAGACTGCTTCCAACTTGGTATTAACGTATATAAGATGGATGTAGTTTCTGGAAATGTAGAATGCATTCGTAGATCGGAAAAGGGGTATGAAGCCATGGATATTTTATCGTTCGAGACTCATGCTCTTAACATCAAGAACATCGATATGCTTCAGGCTAAGTATCAATGTCCTAAGTGTGAAATGGTTTTCGTCAGCGCTGAAAGGGTTAAAAACCACAAAATGAATCAGTGCGAGCTCGTGAATATCGAAAGCTTCCCAGCTGAGCCAACTATCTACAAACCAGCTCAGAACGCAATACGATCACTGCTTACGAAGTATTCAATCAAGAATGCTGACCAGTACATCGATCACTTCATCGTTTATGACTTTGAGGCCATCCTGCGACTCAACACGGGGAGAATACTGTCTTCACGAACGAACACGTTCCGGTGTCTGTATCCGTAGCTGATAGCTTAACCGAGGAGGTGCGTTGCTTTGTAAATGATGATCTAAAGATGCTACTTACGGATATCGGTGATGTATCCGTGAAGATCCAGCAGTACAATGTCAATAAGTACAAGTCGCTTCTACAAAAAACATCAATGCTCACGGCTTGACTGGTATGGAGATCCCTGGTGTAAATCTTGGTAGGACCTACAAGATGCCTGATGTGGACGGTTGGATTGAGGAAGGGAAGTATGCCAGCTTCTTTGACTTTCACTGCAGTCTTGGTTTTGGTAAGCAAAGGTCTGATTATGGGAAACTGAAACAGCAGCTTGACCAGGTACCAGTATTCGGCTTCAATTCTGGTCGATACGATATAAACTTGATTAAGAAGGATTTGTTTGCCGTAATTGGTACCGACAACATCAAATCTGTTATCAAGAATCCAAGCTACATGTGCATTGCAACATCGCATATGAAAGTCCTCGATATTAGCAACTATGTGCCGGCTGGTAGCAGCTACGATAAGTATCTTACAACATTTCTCGGTGGCTGTAAATGTGATGACAAAATTAGATGTATCTGTGGTCTTAGTAAGGGTCTTTTCCCGTATGAGTACATCACCGCGTTCAATGTACTAAATCAGACTACTATTCCACCTAAGGCGGCTTTCGATAGCAAGCTCCGTGGAACAAGTATTAGCGCTGATGACTATAAGCGCATACAATTTGTCTGGGGGTACTATGGAATGAAGTCGATTAAGGACCTGCTGGTCTGGTACAACAATCTTGACGTAGTCCCATTCATCAAGGCTATCAAAGCTCAGCGAGATCTCTTCAAGCGTTTTAATCTGGATATGCTTACAGATGGAGTGTCCTTACCTGGTCTTTCGGAGAAGGTTATGTATCAGACTTGCTTTGACAATCTCCAATATCCGGATAAGAAATCAGCTAACGCATTCCAATTTCCAGCTAACCGATTGGGTGGATACAAGAGTCAGGATGCTAAGGCAAAGCGAAAATTTGGTATGACACTTGAGCACTTGAATACATTGCTGCAAAAGCAAAAGTATCTGTGTGGTCTATGCTACTGCCAGCTGACTGCTGATACCGCTTCGGCGGATCGTATCAACAATAAACTTGGCCACATCGACGGCAACATCTTGATCAGCTGTGTGAAGTGCAATACCGCTCGTAAGGATATGTCTCCCAAGGGTTTCAGATACAAGAAGCTGCTTGAGTTCAACTCAGACAGACTGGTCTATTCCATTGACAAGGAGGAGAAGGATATCTACGCTAAGATGAAAGCTAATATTGCTGGTGGTCCATCAATCATCTTTAATAGGTACGCTAAGCGCAACGAGACGAAGATTCGTGGTGGCAAGCTGTGTAAGAAGGTAATCGGATACGATGCTAATGCTCTTTATCTCTGGGCTCTCGGTAATGACATGCCATGTGGACGACTTACAACTATCGAAGCTTATCCAGAGATTGTTGAGGACATCAAGAACGATAAAATTTTCGGATTTCTCGAGTGTGATATTCATACCCCAGAACACTTGAAGCAGTATTTCGGTGAGATGACTCCCATCTTCAAAAATACACTGATCGACTGTACGGATGAGAGTATCATTGGTAAGCATATGCATGACTACAACCAAGCACGGGAGAAAAGCAGATCGAAGCCAGCTTGCAAATTAATTGGTAGCTACTTTGGAGAGAAGATCCTTATCTACGCGCCTTTGCTCAAGTGGTATCTATCTCATGGTATGGAAATCACCAAGACGTACAGCTTTATCAAAGCAAGCTCACACAAGGTGTTTGCACCATTTATGGAGGCTGTATCGAACGCTCGACGAGAAGGCGATGCCGACGAGTCCAAGGCTATGATTGCTGAGATGATGAAACTGGTAGGCAACAGCGCTTTTGGTCGATCTGGTATGGACATGAGCAAGCACAAAGAAATCAAGTATCAGTCAAGCGACAAGGCTATTAAGGCTAAGATTGAGCATTTCACCTTTCATGGATTAGAGGAGCTCAATGATGCTTGCGAACTTACTATGATGAAACGAAGACTTAAGAACAAGAACCCGATCCATTTGTCGATTGCTATCTATCAACTCGCTAAGCTACGTATGCTCCAGTTCTACCATGATTGCATCGACTTTTACTTCGATCGTTCAGACTTTCAATATCAGGAGATGGATACGGACTCCGCCTACATTGCATTCAGCTGTGATAATCCGTTCCAAGACTGTATCAAACCTGAACTACGTGAGCACTTCGTCCAGCACAAGTATGATTGGTTCCCACGCGATTATAGCGCGGATGTAGCTAAGTTTGATCGCCGTACCCCAGGTCTATTCAAGGATGAATGGTCAGGTGATGCTATGGTCTCATTATCCTCGAAGAACTATATTTGCTATCTACCAGACGAATTGTACAAGGTGAAGGTTTCAGCTAGGGTGTGCAACAGGGGCGAGGACGCAACAATGATGTACTTACCCCTAAGGGATTTGAGACTGTTGTGCGGGATCGTATCACACTCCAAGGTACTAACAAGGGGTTTAGACTATCGAAAGAGACTAAATCTATTATCACATACAGTCAGACAAAGACAGCTCTATCATATTTCTACGACAAGCGACGTGTGCTTGAAGATGGTATTACTACAGTCCCGCTTGATATTTAATCGACGTTCAAGTGCCCATTTTTTTCTCCATCTAACATATAGCATGGACACAATACTCAAGAAGCTTTATTATGACCCTAAAACTGGTTATGTCAGTGCTCAATCTCTACACGAGAAGGCTCGTGAGATAGATCCGAAGATAACACTTAAAAAAGTAAAGGATTGGTATGCTACACAATCAGATATTCAGAGGTTTCAAGAACAAAAGCAGCGATTCGATGGGTTCAAAATCGCCTCTCATAATCCAAACTCTTGGCAAATTGACCTTGCTTTCTGGGGGAAACAACCAATTCTAACCGGTGTCAATATTAACTCTCGCATTGGGTATGCAAAACTTTTGTCGAATAAGACAGCTGCAACTGTACTGGTAGCGCTAAAGGCTTTTATTCGATCCAATAAGGTAGATATAATCACAAGCGATAATGGGTCTGAGTTCATGAACTCAAAAGCTCAGCAACTATCCAAAGACAAGAAGATCGAACACTACAACAACGAGCCAGGTGATCACGGTACTATGGGAAAAATCGAGCGCTTCAATAGAACACTGAAGCAGAGACTTACCAAAATGTCTCCCAATAGGATTACACAAAAGCTCATCAGCGATGTTATCACTAACTACAATACAACTACCCATCGATCAATAGGGATGACACCGAATAAGGCTAAAGGCAAGGTAGTTGAGGCTGAGTTGAATCATAACCAAGTCGAAGCTGATAAAATGGATAACGAGCTCGAGATTGGCACTAATGTTCTATATCGGCTTAAGAAGAAAACATTTGACAAGGAACAAGCTCGTTGGAGCAAGGCGGTGTATTCAATCGTTGGTATGGACGGCTATCGAGTCCAGATCCGCTCCAGAAATGGGCATACACTCTACAAGGCTCCAAATGATCTCAAGATTATACAATCGGAGACAACAGAAGCAACAATAAATCGAGGTGACATCCTTGAAGCAGAGAAGATATTAGACCACAAAAAGTTGCAAACTGGAAAATACAAATACTTGGTTCAGTGGCGTGGTAATGAGCCTGATTCCTGGGAGCCATTCTCAAATCTCCGCTTAATTAATAAAAATAGACCGTCTGAGTTAGAGAAGGAATATTTTGGGGCTAAAGAAATTCCTTTCTGAAGCAAGAATTGGGACAAGAGTAGAAGATCGACTCTTGAAAATGAGTACTGTGAGGCAGCAAAAAAATGAGTCATAATTTACTTGTAATTTACTTTGATAGAGACATCCTCTGTAAGCTTTTGACTCAAGTATATTGTTCGAACTATTTTTGCTAAAAAGTTAAAATTATCTGACTTCATATATAGCAATAAGATATTCATGTGTCCCTCTTGTTTAGAAAACGAGCGTGAGCTAAATCGGCTTCGACGAAAGATTTCGATCATTCAAGAAGTTAGCAGAATCAAAAATGAGCTTATAGTTTTGGATCCGGTACCTAATTTCCGAGCGACCGTAGCCAATCAGTTTTATAAAAAGGATCTCGAGAAGATCTTTGGCGTCCCGTTTCACTGTATTAAGGATCGCTATCTCAATATGCTGAATGAGCGGAATCAGATCTGTCATCAGTACGACTATGCGACCCATGATTCAGTCATGCCAAGCTACTGGTAGATAATCCTATTTTTTAATGTTTCATTATCATATATACGATTCAAACAATGTTTCCTAATTTCAACAGTCTTGCTCAACGAGAGCAAAAACGACAGGAGCTACTTGAGCGAGCGCATCGTCGCGTACGCCAAGCCACCGTTAAGAGAGAGATGTATGCGGGTGCTCAGTGGTCGAGTGATGTATCTAATGCTACTGTTCCCAAGAAAACGACCGAATCGGCTCAGACAGATATTTCTGTCGCTCCTGATGCAGAAACGCCCGATGAGATGAAGATTCCACTCTAGGAAATCCTAAAAAAAAGTCGTGAAAGTGGAAACTTTCAAAGAAACCCTGAGGTCTCATCTGTAGAAATTGGTACCCAAGCTGGGAGTGAAATTTCAGATGTTGGTTCGCAAACGACCATAGATACAAGGAATATAAACGTTCAAGCCACCCCAAAAACAACTGAGGTTGGTATTGAGACAGAGCTTCCAACAATGGTTGATAGTTTTGCAACCACTGATGAAAAAGTATTTGATGAAGAAACCATCGAAGCAATTAATTGGATTAAGAAGCTCTACAAGAAAAACCCGAATTGGGCTTCACTTAAGGTCAAACCTACTAAAACTAATGGATCGATTGATACTAAGCGATATATCGGTAAAAGAGGTAGTCTTTATAAATATGCTAATAATAAAAGATCAGAATCAAAGTTTATCGATTGGGTAGCTACAAGAAGAGAAATCGAGAATATCCTGTACAGTGGTGAGTCGAACTCGATTGATGAGGTAGATGCTATGCGAGGTGAAGATAAAGATCAACGCTATTCCAGCTTTTGGAAGAAAAGACCCGCTGATAGTCAGATCCATAGTGAAAGAAAATTACCAGCGGTAGCTATATGGGAACACGACAGTTCGTCAGATACTATGATGGATGAGAAGCGGGCAAAGGCCGCGGTCAAAATGATGATTTCAGTTTATTCGAAGAAGTTCAAGGGTTCCAATATCACAGTTATCCCTGTACTAAAAGATGGAACTGAGTTAAAGGAAGCCGAGGTGTTTATCGATATGAAAGGACTTCTAAATATCAAAAATCACACAGGAAAGCCTCTTCCTGCTAAGCTACGGGAACTGTCATGGTTATTGACTCTTCAACGGCTCATGGACATCATTGAAACGAAGGGGGTTACAATTGAATTTAAACCGGAAGAGACCAACACTCTAGCCGCTAACCCTTCACGATTCCAACCGACTACAGGCTTTTGGCTTAAAGGAAAAGCAACGGGTGATTATAATGATATTAACCTACCTACTACCTCTATGGCTGAATCAGATGCAAAAACCATCATCTTGGATTATTTCCATGCCGCTCATCATGAAGGTAATGTATTTCCTATCCATCTCACTCCAGTAAAATTAGATGGAACAGTAGATAAGTTAGGTAGATACTTCTACTGGTTTAAAAACGATAAAAAGGGTATTGATGAACTACGAATGATGACTCAGCTTGGTGATATATCATCCCCCAAAAATAGCAAAGATTTCTTCAAAAAGATTGATTGGACTAAAACGTTGGAGAAGCTCTTAGATTCATTTGAATATCTTGAGAAAAGTAAGACATTACAATCAGTTTCAGAAGATGATAAGAAGGAAATCGATAATGCTCTAATTCTATTCTTATACGTTCTAAAGCAACGAGATCACAAATACATGGATGTTTCAACTAAGCCCGAGCTCAAGGGTCGTGGGCTGAGAGGAGCCGGTGTCGCTCCACTCGAAGGTGTCGTACGCCGCGGTCGAACATACAACCTAAACGAGATTCAAGGCTTAGCTACCCCATCAGCGTATGTATATCGACAGCTTGGTAGTAAGTATATCAGAATTCCTGATCTTGATAACAAAACCCTTGTCATAGTACAGCCCAATCGACGAAAATGTGGTCCGAAGCGACAAATTGGGGAAGGGCTTCAATCGATGATTCGAACGCTTGCATTCAAGCAACATATAGATCAAGCCGCTTACGATAAGCTATCCATCGACGATAAAAAACTGTTCAAGGAGATCCTTGCCATCACTCATCTCCAGTACAACTTTCATGACAGACTCGAGGACCCGTTAGAATCGCTTAAGGCGGAGTATGATAAGCTGAAAGGGGAGTTGGAACTCGGTAATGACAACCCGTCAATCATCAAACAGCTTAAGTCTTTATCGGTAGATATGTACTCTAACCGTCTAATTTCTGATTCTGAGTTTAAGGATATTATCGTTCGTTTGATATAGAGACTATGTTCTTCTTTAATCCCCGCATCATCGCCAGCTCAGGCGGAAGCTATGGTGATAACGCTGATTTGAATATTGCTAAACTGAAATCGATCATGAAGAATCTTATTATCCGCGATCGTCCTCAACAAACTCAAGCCGCTGTATGGGGTACTGACCTCGATAAATCAATAAAAAAAAGTGAGACTTCTACTCAGACGGAAGGAGGCCGCGTATGGGCGTATCAACCTAAGAAAAAAAGCAAGGCCGTTAAGACGTTTGCTCTATAAGTTAGAGACTTATACCTTCTCTCACCAGTCTATTACGATAGCCGCGATACACTGATATTTTTTTGTCATGGATCGACACCTCGAGGATGGCAGACTCGCCTCAGGCATTTTAGTTGGAAGAAAGACACTATCCCCGAGCACTACGATCTGATCAGCTCTTAAAATAGTTGAACCTACCACCTGATCCGGATCTTTGGGAGATACATTCGATTTCAAATCTTTACTCGGTCCGCAGCCCATCGTTATAGAACAGCGAGAGATATTTTTTACCAAAGGAATACCTTAGCGAGCATGGCGGCAGGTCCTTTGTTGCGCGCGTGGCGTCGATAGAATGCATTTTTACGCTTAATATCGTTGTGGTCCAGATGTGAGTAGAGGCGAAGAGGAGTACTATCTCGATAGTGTTCATAGCGAACATCGCCAAAGTTTATGTTTCTGTACAGCTTATCGTTGAGGATAACGTCCGCTGAGTACTTCTTGAACTTTTGGTTGCTCGGACGTATGTCTAAGACCTCCATTGTCTATACTCACTCGGAGATAAGAGCTTTCAATAAATCCACTTCTTCCTTCAATTCTTGAATAGCTCTACATAGAACTGATGTCAGACTCGCGAGGTCTATGCCCCACGGATTCACCGGGAATCCCGAAGGATTCAAATCATCATTAGCACCTTGTTGAACACATTCAGGTATGATATCGGCGAGTTCTTGAGCTATGAATCCAACGTGATTCGTTGCTCCTGAATCATGGAATATTTACGAGGTTTCATCATCATAACTGACTCCAAACCATATGGTACATCTACAATGTCAGTCTTTAACCTTTCGTCAGAAGCATTCGTATAACTTCCTCCTCGGATTGCTACGTAGCTTACCCATGCTCCCGTTGCATCACAGACTCCGAATCGAATTGAACCAACTGTAGCATCGCTTCCGCTTCCCCAGTAGTTCGCAGAGCTCCAATTACCTCGATATGAAGCATTGGCTGATGAATTGCCCTTCGTGTATATTTCACTATTAGCGACTAAAGTCCCTCCTACGTGCAAAGTAGCTTCCGGCGAAGTGTTCTTGATTCCGCATCGATCGGATGAGTTCAAATATATCATCGTAGTTGAGTTCGTGTTAATTGCATTGAGCGTAGTGAATCCAGTGATATTCACTACGGGAGAGCCTACATTGTGATTCCAGCGGATGTAATCGTTGTAGGTACCTCCAGCACTGTACGAAAGGAGACTAATCTCGTCGCTACTTATAACCCGTTGGCCAAAATATCGTGAGATGGATGAATACCAAATCACACCAGAAGCGGAGGTTGAACCAGGAATGGCGCGGGTTGTTGGAACAATCGTTGCTACGGTCAGAGTGCTTGTAGTTAATGATGCGGGAGTCATCACCCCGAATTGATCGATGACTCGGAGACTACCACCATTCGAATAAAGCCCGCCTCCAGCAAGCAATAAGTCTCCGCTAATGTAAGCATTACCAACGATATCCACCATTTCTGATGGATTTGCTTGATTGATTCCAACGAAACCATCAGCCGTGATCCGAATAGCCTCCGTAAGCGCTGTCGAAACAACTGCTGAAGATGGTTTCAGATTGATGGATAGATATCCAACTGAGTTGGCTCCTGTGTCTGTGAAGAGGATGCTTGCTCCACCTGTAGAAGAGCCGATAGCGCTTGTCGTAGCCGCAAAACAAATGCCTGTAGATGAACCAACGGTATTCGATTTCGAGCGAATAAGTAGAGCGTAGCTACTCATCATCGAGGAATTGCTAATGGTTGTTGAAGAATGATTCAGCTCGAGAGCAACCACCCCTCGCATTGTAAGCGAGGAATCAAGAACAAGAGCCTTAGATGCTTCTGCTATCCCGTTTGTAGTTAGCGATAGCTTTCCGATGCTACTGAGATCATAGGTTATTCCTGCTTGGCGATATGCCGTAGCATCTACATATCTACCAGATCCAGTAATGCTCAGTGAGCGAGATGATCCACTAAAGACAAGGCTTCCACCAATCGTAAGAGCTGTGAGCGTACCAAGACTCGTTGTGTAAGGTTGAGCCGCGGTTTGTAGCGTCCCCGTCAGCGATGATGCGCTTAGGGAGTTGATACCTGAGATGTCGGAGGTAGCATTCAGTACAAGAGCCTTGCTCGCGTCGGCTGATCCCGGTGTGATTGATAGAACATATGCCGGGGGTGTTGATACAGGCGATCCATCCACCGTCAGACTACTACAGCTAAGAGCTCCGATTCCGCTGATATCACCATTAACACCAGGTACGAGTGCTACACCTTCCGTCGCGTGACCTATAGTGATTCCTGAAATATATGTCAATCTATAATCAGTTTTGCTTAGATAGAGTGTTTGAGCATAGTCATATGTCAAGAAGCCGCTTGCATGAAAGATTGGTTGCGGATATGAAAAACCAGTACTCATTTTGTCTTAAGTTATATAGAACAAGTGATAATCATGAGCGGTATTCCCGATTTTGGTGCTTCTTTGCCGAAGAAGTTCAAGAGCTCTTCGATGAAAGACATTCCCGATTTGGATATCAAATCACTATTCAGAATGATTGTATTAGGTCCCTCTTTCTCAGGGAAGAATAACCTCTGTATGTTCATTCTCAAGCATTCTCCTCACGTGTTCGCCCACCTAACGATCATAGCACGTAATCCTCATCAGGAATTATATGAGTATCTCCGTGATAAATTGGATGAATTCATCACATTTGCTGACCCTGATAGTCCTCCAAGCGTCGATCAAGTTCGTCATACTCCAATAGCTTCCAATAAACCAGAGCTTGTTATCATAGATGATTATAGCAACGATAAGCTACTTCAGAAGAATCTGTTTTCTCACTACTTCACTCGTGGGAGACATTTCAAAATCAGTACCATTTTCCTTAGTCATAGCTACTTTGCTACTGATAAGATGATTCGCTTAAATGCTGAGTATGTCACCATTCTAAAAGCGAATTCAAAACGTGATTTGACAATGGTGGTGAAAGATTTCAACATTCGGGGGGTTGATGAACGTAGCATTGTCTATTATTACAATAAAGCCACTGAGCGGAAAGGACAGATGTTGTTTATTGATTCAGTAAAAGGACAGCTTCGATACAACTTCGATCAACCGATATCTATCGAATAATTTGAAAAAAATTTGATTGTGAGAATATAGTTTGAAGCATGGCCTCGTTTGTTAAGCTCGATTCAACTAACCTTGTTCAAGAGGGGTACAATTCCACATGGAAATACAGCTTCCCTGGTTCGGCGGCTGATTTCAACGATGTAGCTTGCGCGGTTCAGTCGATTGCGATGTACAACTCTGAGTATAACATTGATGCTACTCAGTTCTACAATAATTCATTTAAGATCGAAGTCCCGACAGCTGCTACAACTTCTACTGTGTCTATCACCCTGCCTGATGGTTTATACTCGTATGCTGATATTAATCGAAGCATTCAGACTGCTCTCGTTAATGCTGGTGCTTACCTCATTGACCCGTCTGGAAACAACGTTTTCTATATCCAATTGAGTGAGAACAGCGTCTATTACGCTGCTCAGTTTGATTTCAGTGCGACACCAACGACGCTACCTACTACTGGTGGAACTTGGACGAGGCCTGCTACTGGTCTATACAGCTCTGGTGGAACTGGATTACCTACTACGACCCGCGTTTCTCGCATCATCATCGATAATGCTGCCTTCGGAAAAGTTGTTGGTTTGACTGCTGGAACGTATCCATCTGCTCCTGCAACTGTCGCAAGTGCTCAACTATCAAACACTATCCCTCAGATTCATCCGAGTTCGAGCTACGTTGTTCGTTGCGATCTCACTAAGAATGAGTACGTTGCTTCTGGTGATATCCTAAGCGCTTTCGATCGTGGTGATGCTTCTGTTGGTCAGTTGATCTCATACAAAAAAACCGAGTCAGTATGCTTGGATGAATTGCCACAATGGCTCTCGCTCAAGTATTACGATCAGCATCTATAATCAAAACGATCAGAAGGTCAAGTTCCGTGATACATCGGTTTCAATCATGCTTCTGTTGAGGCCAAAAAAATGAGTAATGCTCAGAGAGATGATATTTTTTTCTTACAATCTGAAGCTACCCCCACGACGTTTAGCTCGTACAGCTGCCATACGATCCTTTGCTTCTTGAGACCCCTTAGCCGAACGCTTACTCTTTGCAACACCTACTCCGTATCGTCGCTTAACTTCACCACGGATCGCCTTGATGAGAGTTTCATGCTCTGGTTTAGTCGCTTTGCTCAAAAGGAACTTCTCTCCCGCATCTACAGCATCAGTAAGTACCCCCTTACGCTTCGCATAGCTTAGAGCTCGCTTAGCCCCCTTCTTCACATCAGCTACAGTAATTCGTCCTCCATCCTTCTCAACATCGCTATCGCTGTCGTAAATGCCTACACTCGTCATCGAACGAATTGCGGCTCTGGTAGGTATAGCTGCTTGGGGAGCACCCAAAGCCGTTGAGATCGCCGGTACGGCGGCATCCACAGCTCGGCTAAGTAATCCTGAATCCTTTGCGAATTTAAAAGCCGATTTAATCCCTCCCCATACCTTGGACCAAATCGACCCTCCTTGAGCCTTCTTGTACCCCTTTTTAACTTCGTGTCGAGTAATGTCGAGTCGAACGCCACGACCGGCTTTGCGAGCTTTAAGGGCCTTTTCATAGCTTGCCGGATGAAGATGAATGACAGATCCACTACCCTTGAGTTCGTTAGCTGTTAAAGAGAGCTTACCGGTCTTGAAAGCCTTGGTGAGCTTGCGCGATGGTACGTCGCTTGAAACTGTTAGTTCGCGATACGTGTTTGCTATATTCCCTGATACATATTTATTATAGAATTGTCAAATTCAAATCTTTCATATTTTTAAAGATATTGGGTCGACTGTGTTGCTTGGAATACAGCCAAAGGATACTGAATGGTCCGCAATAATCCCCATATGTTCCTTGGTATTGCTTGGAGTTGTATCTACCAATTCCATATTTTGTTGGGGCTGCTTCACCCATTGAATCGAAGTATTCACCATTATGTACCGCTGTCCAATGACCTACATCCATATTAGGCTGTCGTAGTAGAATTAGGAAAGAACCATTCATTGGAAGAGGAGACGTTATCTCACTTGATTCGAAAATGTTGTCAAGTCTCACATCCATTTTCTCAGCGAGCTCGATGAGGTCATGATCACTTGTGATTGGCTTGATAAGGCTTGTCATAATAATTAATTTCCAAAAAGTATATTAGAGTTGATATAGATTCCACCATGAGTGAAACACAACTATCCGATCAGTATTTGTACCAGAGCTCACTAAAGAGCGATCCTGAGATCAAGGTATCGACCACTAAGCGCGTACCTCATGTCATTGATCTTAATCAGGGTTCTTATCAGAATGGTGTCATTACCATTGATGCAACGGCTCAGCTAAATGGAAGTGAGGGCTTTGCCTCCCTCCGAGATGCTTATATTATGCTTCCATACAAGGTATCGATGAAGAATGGTGCTACTGCTCAAAGTGCTGCTGCTAACCGCTTCTGTGCTACCCTCAAGTGTGGCAACTGGAATGTAATTGACTCGTTGTCTCTCGAGCTGAATGGCAAGACTATCGTTAGCATGGCTGACTACAAGCTCTTTTGGAACAACATTCGTGCTCAAACCGGATACAGCCCTCAGTATGTTGAAAAGCATGGTGCTGAATCATTCCTTTACCCTGATGCTGCTCAGTCTGTTCTTTATAGTGCTGCTACAAGCTCCCTAACCGGTGATGGATACACGAACACAACCGCTTACTCATCTACTTTTACAACCACTGGTCCTTCGGGTGGTGCTACCATTCCTAACGATGGTCTCGTTAAGCGTCTTCTATCTAATCCTCCGACGGCTGGTTCTGATTTCAGTTCAACGTGGCCGTCGCTTGGTGCTGCTTCTGCTTCCACCACTATCGCTAACCAAACCTCGCGTGGTGCATTCGTAGCGGGTGCTTCTACTGCTAATGCTATTATGGGTACGTGGAACTACATGCTAAAAATCAAACTAAGTGATTTACACCCTATCTTCCGCGAACTCGATTTGATGGCTAATCCTCAGATCCGACTTCGTTTCCGTGTGAATCAGGGCTCATCCGTTATCGCCGTTGATGCTACGAAGGGTATGTCGCTTACTTCCACTACCCTCTCATCAGGTAATACGTGTCCCGTAATGGTTGCGGCTTCTCTCACTGGTAATCCTATGGCTGGTGTTCTTGCTGCTTCTGCTGGTTTCAGTATTGCTTGGGGAGCCGTAGTTAATTCGCTTGAGCCTACTATTGATGGTACGTACATGCCTTTCACTACTTCTCGCTTGTATGTCCCGTTCGTTCATCTCGAGAATCCTCAGGCTATCATCTCTAAGCCTGTTAAGAAGGTACGCTACAATGACTGCTACGCTCAGTGGTTCTACCAGCGAGCTGGCATTGGTAAGCAATCGACTCAACACAACACATCGTTTGACCTACAGCTATCGGCTTCGGTCAAGAATGCTAAATACGTCGTAGTCCTCCCCTTTGCCGAGCAAACGGGTAGTTTCGCTTCCGCTGCTGTTCAACAGTTCCAAAGCCCTTTCGATAGCGCTCCTTGGACTCTACACCCTGGTTCTTCGATTCGCAACTTTAATGTTCGCATTGGTTCGAGTCAGACGTTTGATATCAGCCACGACTACGACTTCCACCACTTCACCAACGAGGTGGCAAAGATTGGAGCTATCAACGGTGATCTAACTCCTGAGCTTGTGAATGGTCTTCTTGACTATCAGACGTGGTCTCTAACTAACCGTGTCCTCATCGCTGATGTCAGTCGCCTGACCGAAAAGGATATCCCTCAGTCTATTCAGATTCAGGGTGTGAACGCTGGTTGTCAGGGTGTCAATATGATTATTTTGGTAATCAGCGAACAAGAACAGTCCTACGACCGTCTAACGGGTGAGATTTTAGATTTTACCACAGCATAGTTAGAAGGTGTTTAGAGATCCTATACTGAAAACAAAAAAAAATATGATTGATTTATTGGTGATCAGCTAACCATTGTTGATGACGCTTAGTTCGTGCATGTTGCGACTTATCGCTCCGTCTATGTGATCCCCCACAATCATATTCGATTCTTTCAGATGCGTGTGCTCTTAGTCTTGCTTTATTGGCATCGCGATACTGTTGAGCTTTCATCCGCTTTTGCTCCTCTGTAAGGATGGCGGCTTGACGGTTAACACAATTAGTTGTATCGATAACAAGTTGTTTAAATTCATGCAGCTCTCGGCGGATTTCGATTTCGTGTTCCGACACTAAATGAATATTGAAATTATCGATTCCATATTGATTAAAGTGATGATAAATTGCACACGGTCTGTGATTACCATTGATCCAAAGTCTATAATCTTTCAGATGCATTTGCCATCTACGGTGAATTGATTGTGTGGTGCTACCCACATAGACAATCGATTCGTCCGCGTTGGTGATCTTGTAGATATATCCTTTCATTATTATATCATAGACTTTATATCTTTCAGGATTAAACGCAATTGAAATAATTAATTTATTTTTTGAATAGGTATCTGGGTAGGTATATAGATACAATGCGTTCGACTCTAACATTCGGCAAGTACAAATCGAAGACTATTGAAGAGGTATATTCCTCTGATCCATCATATTGCAGATGGTTGTCTCATCAAAATCGTTTTACCGATCTTGAGAATGACCCTGTTGCCCAATTCCTTCACATCAAATTCGGAAACGACGATGGTTCGTTTATGATGACGTGGGGAAAATACAAGAATCGAACTATCAAACAGATTCAAAAGATTGATCCTAATTATCTCGATTGGCTTAGCATGAATGACTTTGTTAAGACTAAGTGTCCTAAGCTAAAGACTGAAGTAGATGCTCTTCTGAGCTAAATCCATTGACTATATTTTTTTTTTTTACTGATGATAAAAAAATATCGATGACTTACATGTACTTGTGAATCGTACTGAAATGCTTCTACGGTTGGGGAGCGGTTTTATGGAGCTTGGAGGTTTGGAGGATACCTCCTTCACACCAGATGGTATCGAGAGGTCGCGTTGCTGAAAGAGCACCTGTAGTATTTAAGCGGATCTGAAACCACCATTAGATCGAAAGGGCGTTGGTTTCGCTCTCAGGTGGTCGAGAGGTCGCGTCGATGAAACCAACAGCTGTTAGATCTCAGTGGTAGAGCGGATCTGAAACCACCCTTAGATCAAAAAGGCGTTGCATTCGCTCTCAGCTGGTCGAGAGGTCGCGTTGCTTAAAGAGCACCTGACCCGAAAGAAGGTTCCAGATATGTTCTCAGTGGTAAATTACGGAAAGTAAAAAAATGACGGTGTAATGTTCTAAGTATTACTACTAGCATTCGTGGCAGCCGAGACTGTATCGTAGTTAGCGAGAAGAGTCGCTGTAGCAACGAGGACAACGGGGCTTAGACGCATGATTGGTCTTGAGTGCGCAGGGCATGACTAGCTTGAGTACTGGGGCGCGAGTTGCGAAGTGAGACTCGCAGCAAAGGTCGAGATCGACGCCGAGTCGATCTACAGCAGCCACATCCTGGGATAAAGCGCATCGATTGAGTAGAGTGCGACGAAAGCAGAAACAGCAAACGGAAAAGAAAACTTCCGTGAATTGAAAATAGTGCTCTGTGTATGACTGAGGGGGAGTGGCGTAACTCGATTGATCATTCACACTTCGTATCATTCGCGAAGATTGTGCTAAACTTATAAACAGCGCTCCGGATATGATTGTGCTGTGGGGTACTGAAGCACTGGTGGCTAGATAAAACGACTCATGAGACTTCATGAATTTTCGGTGATATCACCATCGTCGCACCATTGTACAGTACTGAGGGAAGGCGTACGTAGATCTACGAAGCGGGCAATATATACTGGATAGATGTAACCCTTGAGTGAAGAACTTGAGTAGGGCCGTTTCACCCAACGTATGTATTCACAGGACACCATCGTGGACGGGACTATGTCGACCGTGGTTTGCACGAACATGATCTGTAGTTCGTTGCCCTACTTGCTGTTGGGGCGAAGCGCCACGAGCTCGCATATAATTTCGTGCATGTGTACGTCAAGATCATCAATTGGGACTCGTCGAGGGAGTTTTCACGTAACTGTATCGGTCTTATTAGCCGTTTTGGTGAAGGCAAGACTGTGGAGTTGCGTTGAGCGAGAGCCCTCGGATGCCTCGAGCATGATTTCAGAAGTAAACACTGAGGCTCGTCGGTGTGTACATGCGGAAAATCTGCGAGTTAGTAGCATGAGGGTGTATATAGTATGGGGTGTAGTTTGAATTACAACCTGCACTTCGTCATACTGGTTTTAGCCGTGTTTTTCGTTTTCATGTTGGTAGTACTAGACTCATGTTCGTGCAATATGTCCGCGGCTGATAACTGAAAGCCGCTCAAGAAATATGCATTGTTGCCGTGAGTCTCACTTCGCAACTCGCTCCCCAGCACTCAAGCCTTCAACCTTTCTACTGCCTTCCAGACCGATCGTGCGCCTAAACTCCATCATTCTCGTGGCTGCAGCGACTTTTTCTTGCTAACTACGCTGGCGTCTTGGCTGTCACGAATGCTGAGCGGATGAAGCTCTCGGCGGTGGCCTCCCCGAATGCGATGCCGTCGGTGGATGCTACGCCACTGAAAAACTCGAGATTACTTAGACGCTCTAAGACTGAGAGGGAGGATGACGGTGAACTAGAGACGGAACAAGTAGAGAGAATGTACCGCAACTACGCGTTCCTGGTTCCGGAGGAAGCTGCAACGGAGCTTGCAAAACGGATGGACGATACCCTGTGGAAGAATCTCATGGAAAAGGTGGCGCACATCACCAACGGTGAAAACATTTTGTCTCGGTGGAAAGAAGACCAACTCAGTGTGCCCGAGATCAAGCAGCTACTGAAGGAAGCTGATCGGTGGGTCGGTACCCCGTCTACAAAATCGTCAGACGAAATATCCCACAGGATAGCTGAAGGATGCTCACAACTTGTAGTGACACGTGGAACGGTCGATTTGAAAAAGCGAACTGGTAGGTGATTTGTCATGTGACAAAAGCTGCCTCGTTCGAAGCTAGACTAGTTATGGTATATTACGCTTGAATATACATTGTGTTGGGCCTGGTACTTTCTGTTTCTTCCAGCCTCGTGTTCGTCTCTTAAGTACTGCTGCGAAGGACACTGCCACTTGGTTGATGCTTATATCCGGCAACAGCTTGCTACGTGCTGTAAGCAACAAACACTGCATGTTGTTGTGCTCGCACTTCAACATGGACCCGCGCGGGACCGACCATACAAAGCGCAAGTGAAGTGCTCCTGATTAACCTCCAATCACAGCAGCGCCCCCTCACTCTGATTCGCCGAAAGGCGGACCAATTGGACGCCAACCATCGGTTGGCTGAACGGAGCTGCTCGCCGCGACCACCTCGCGCGTCAATTGCAGTCAGGGAGCCCCACGCAGCAGCAGGCACTAGACGCAGATAGCATGTCGTTTCGGGGCGGACGCGGAGGCGCTCGCGGAGGACGCGGCGGACGTGGAGGCGGCCGCGGAGGAGGGCGCGGCGGCGGCCGCGGCGGCTTCCGCGAGCCCGAAGGCCCGCCGGCTTTCGTCGTGGGTGCGTGCCGCGACACTTGCAGCTGTGGGAACTGGATTCGTACTGACGCGTTAATGATGTGACTGCAGAGCTGGGCTCCTTCATGCACGCGTGCGAGAACGAGATGGTGTACAAGAGCACCAACGACAAGGTGCCGTACTTCAACGCCGGCGCCTTCCTGGAGAACAAGACGCGCATCGGCAAGGTGGACGAGATCCTTGGCTCCATCAACGAGGTCATGTTCACGGTGAAGCCCGACACGGGCGTGTCGGCCACGTCGTTCCAGGCCGGAGACAAGGTCTTCATCAGCCCCGACAAGCTGCTGCCGCTCAGCCGGTTCACGGAGAAGCCCGGCAAGAAGCCGGCGGGTGCTGGCGGCCGTGGAGGCCGCGGCGGTGCTCGCGGTGGACGTGGCGGCGGTCGCGGCGGAGGCCGTGGCGGCTTCGGCGGCCGTGGTGGAGGCCGCGGTGGCTTCGGCGGACGTGGCGGTGGCCGCGGCGGAGGCTTCGGTGGACGTGGTGGCGGTCGCGGCGGCGGCCGGGGCTTCGGAGGTGGTCGTGGGCGCTATTAGAGATTCGGATCGCTGCTCCCCGCTTAGCCTCCAAAGTAGATTATGATTGTAACTTCACTGGAAAAAGCAAAACAAAAACAACGAAGCTTGCATGTTCCAGCGGCCTGGGTGTGGGTGCCACTAGCGGTACCATGTTTTGTGTCAACTCTAGCAGGTCAGCCGGGGAAAACTGTACGCATTGCAGCATACAGTACGTCTAGGCGCTTCGTGTTGTGTGCACTGTCACCCCTCCCATCTCACACACAACACCAACAGTCTAGAGCAAAACGAGATATACTGGTATCATAGCTGGCCTGTGTACGCTTCAGCCTCCTGTGCACCGCTTAGATCCGCTCCAGACACTCGAACTGCACGATGCTGTTGCCTCGAATCACCTGACGCAGCGCACACACAGCAGCCAGCAGCGTCAACAGCGAGTCAAACTCCCCCTTTGCATCACCAGCTTAACGCACCACCATGCCGATGCGGTTGGACTCGGTGGCCGAGACCTCCTCCACCGTCTCGTCCAGCGTCACGTTCATGAACTGGTCGAAGCCGCGCAGCACGCCCGACACCTTGCGGTTGCCGTTGAGCTTGAGGCTCAGACGCTTGTCCATGTATCGCTTTAGGTCGGGGCCCGCCGTCTTCACCATTTTCGTCTGGCCGCCACTGCTTCGGATCTGCCGGCCACACCACGCGCACACCAGGTTCGTGTGGCGCACACCTTTCACGAACCACTCGCGCTCACTATGGTCCGTCCTCGTCTGCGACATGTGGCAAAACCTTCTCGAACATAAGAGAGTGATGGTCCCGCGCCCCCCGCGTACGTAACCGCCATGCTCACTTCGTAAAACTCCACGCGAGCCGCAAGCGCAGAAGAAGAAGAAGCCGAAGAGAAAATGAGCAAGACGAGCAACTTCTCGCAGGGACAGGACTGGGACACGGCCGGCTGGGGCAGCCGCGCGCCCCCTCGTGGCGCCGCCAAGCAGCAGGCGCTCAACACAGCGCGCCGCGCCGGCACCGTCATCACCGAGACCAAGTGTACGTGGCTCCCACCCAGAACCCAGGATTCGTGAGCAGGATCTGACGTGGGTTTTATTAATTTTGACAGACGGCGCTGGCACCAACAAGGGCGCGCACAGCGCCGCCAACGTCAACATGCGCAAGCTGGAGGAGGACACGGACAACTTTAAGCACGACGCCGTGGACCGCAGCCTGTCGCAGGCGCTCATGAAGGCCCGCATGGCCAAGAAGATGAACCAGAAGCAGCTAGGCACGCTCATCAACGAGAAGCCGCAGGTCATCGCCGACTACGAGTCCGGCCGCGCCATCCCCAACGGCCAGATCATCTCCAAGCTGAACCGCGCGCTGGGTGTGCAGCTCCCGCGCGGCCCCAAGAAGAAAAAGACGCCGGCCAACTAACTGCGTGGTTGACAACGCAGTTGGTTGGCGGTGGTCTTGTTAGGCAGCGAGACACGCAGACGCAAAGTGTCTGCATCTCCAGCTGATCAACTCCTTCTGTAGTCGGAGGATCTGGTGGAGCGTCGTACTATATAGATTGATCTGAGAGAAAAACACATAATGCACAGCTGAATGGCTTGCCTAAATGTTGTGGCGGGGCTGTGCGAACGTGGCAAAGGGGTTTGTGACCAGTCGTGTCACGTGTTTCGTGGAAATGGATACACTAACTTCAACTTCTGTATAACTGTTTATTGCCTGAAGCATTGCAGCGAAGTGGTTTATGATCGTCTACCAACGAAAACAATGGGCCGGTGCGTTGCTGGATCTCTTTTCAAGAACAGTGTTTAGTAAGCTGCATTCCGCTAAAAACAGTGGGGCCGTTTGCCGTTTGTTGGTCCAGTGCTTCGCACCGAGTTTCCAGCGCCATGTGCCGCTGTATATTTATACTCCGCCAAACCCGCATATCGCATGCCACCTCTGTGAGCTTCACTGAAAGCAGTTATGCGCTGGATGGGAACGTGCTTTCGATCGCAATAAGTACCAATACAGCAGCCATCAATCAACCAGCCAAGCGCGGTCTGGTGCGGGGCTTTTCTCGACCTCGGATTAGACCTGGCACAGCGTCGCATTTGAAACGAGTGCTTGCGGGGTAGCTTCAATCTTCATTTCGCGCCTTGCTCGCCCGTCGCACTTCATTTACACGAGTTCGACATGG
Organism: Phytophthora taxon juncus; assembly: GCA_033558005.1. Lineage (NCBI taxonomy): Eukaryota > Oomycota > Peronosporomycetes > Peronosporales > Peronosporaceae > Phytophthora > Phytophthora taxon juncus. The sequence goes on from JAUCEE010000003.1 coordinate 3,021,200, forward strand.
CGAGTAACAATCCAAGCACCTGCAACTCGTCTTCTTCTCGCCTGGGGTTCCGAAACAGACCAACATCCCCCCCAGCACCTGGAAGGACTCAGGTATCAGCCTACGACAGCGACGGACTCGAAAGTGATGATGACACCCTGGTCGTACTGTCATCACTGGCTAAGATGGAGACAAATCGTTCTCAATACGGGAATATCCAGCAGGACAAGCGCATCATTTCGTCTACCGATGTCTTCGAAAATGCCACGGAATGCCTTGATGTCGTTCAGCAAGCTATCGATGCAGTAGAAGCTGCACTTACGCGGTGCCCAAAATATGAGCGTCGTGAAGCGCTGACCGAGTTGCTTATGCACGCTAAGCTCGAGCAAGCTAAGAAGGCCACAGCATATAACTCGGACTGCTATCCACACGCAAGTGTTTGGGCTGCTATGTTGATGCAGGTGCAGGAGCTGGGCCGCAACTATCCGAAAGAGTACGAAAGGATGTTTGTTGTTAGTGTTCTCGCGCTGTTTCTCATTCTGTAACTATTTTGCCGTTCAGTCCGCAGGTTCATCAGCTCGTCTATCTTGTGCAGCAGTGTGTTGGCAGAACGACAAAGCATGAGGTTCCTGAAGACGACCATAATTATACCCATCCAGGCGAGGATCAAATGAAGCATAGTGAGCATTTGGAAGGTGGGGAAGACCAGCAGCAGCTTGACGACGAAACTGAGTTGTGTGGTAGGATGGGTGAAGCCGCAGTTGATGTTGACGTGTCGGATGATGACGCCGATATCGGCTATAGAATTACGGAAGAGATTCTAGAGGCAGCATCCAACCAAGCTGAGGATGAAGGTGATCATAATGCTGACTCGAAAGATGATGATGACCGGGATACAAGCACGCACCGCGACGAAACAGAGATCGAATATATTGATGAACCAGTAAAACACTCTGAAAAGAGTGCTGCTCCGGCACCTACATCTCGTTTACGCGTACTCCTTCCGATTTTGACGGCTAACATTATTGTTAAGGGTGTCCAAGTGCCCAGGCTTCCTCGTGGAAGTGACAGTGGCTATAGTAGCAGTGACTCCGAGAAGTCTAGCACCTCCAGCACGTGTAAGCCTACCGCAAAGACAGCAGGAAAAGGCTCACGGCACAAATTTCAGTTCCCAGAGAAAGAGCTTATGCAGCTCTTGGAGGACGAAGAAGCCAAGCCAGGCAGCGCCTTGAGTCCAGGGTTGCTGAACAGCTATCGGCGCTTTAGTCCCAACTCGAAGATTACTGGTGCAGTGCCGTTGAGACGAAAGTCCTTTTCAATGAAGCGAAGTCCACTAAAAAGCACTGCATTTGCTGGATTTGGTCCCTTATCAACAGCTCCGAGGCCGAGCACTACTGAGGAGAAAGAAATTCCGTCCAGTGCCCCGAAGTCCACAAAGCAGCTTTGGAGTGCGCGTCGGAAATCAACAAGTGCATGCTATAATGCTCCCAACGGACAATTGAGTCGGCGCAATAGCAAGAGCTTCTCGGCTACCAAAAATCAAATTCTTGCATTCAACAGCAAGAAGAAGTTGGAAACCTCCCCGAACAGAATTTCGTCTAGATCACCGAGCCGACCATCCTCCGGATCCCCACCTTCTCCTGTGCCGTCAGCACAAACACAAATGGTTTTGCGTGTCCGTGAACGGACGAGTGATGGTGTTCCAGAGCTTGTGATCGCCAAAAAGCCTGTTCGATTTGTGGTTTGGCACTGGAATGACCGGTGCATTCGCGTTCCCTTCATGAACGCAGCCAATTTTATGCAGCTTGGACCGGCTCAGCATGGCATCATGCTGAGGCAGCTCCGCTACGTCAAGGCGATGATGCACGAACTACCATGGGCAAAAGCACACCTGCGATCACTTTTGTCCAGCTACACAGCTAAAGAAGTTTCCAAGGAGGAACTGTATCCTCAGCTGAATGCTCTGGGACAGCAGGTGCAACGCGAAATCGGTTCACGCGCTAAGCAGCACCGTGCATTGACTGCGCGTAAGCAGCGTTTGACCGTGACCCTGACTTTAGCGACGAGCGTGGTTAACGATACGCTGGTGACCAAGTTTGGTCGTCGCGGACGTCCTCATGCTTCGCGTCTGCTTTATGATCCGACAACACCACTTCAGTTGCGGTGGAGGCGTAAGCACGGTGAGCGTAGCGTTGAATATCTCACTGTCGACGAAATACAAGTCATCGAAGTTCCAGATGCGTCGAGGTTGAGTGGAGGAGCAAGGGCATTTGGGCGGGGAAACAAGAAAGCCGCTGCCGCAGTAGCTGTTGACCCTGAGTCGTGTTTGTCCCTCGTGACACCAACCCGATCACTGGACCTACAAGTTGCGAGCGCGTTACACCGGGAATGGCTCGCAAACGCTGTACGCAATATTGTCTCCTTTGCACAGCAGTACAAGGCCGCAAAATCCGATGCAACTTCCAGCGACGACGACAGCCCTAGCGAATCCATCGCCCTGGCACGACGACCACGGCAGATGCCCTCTTCGCGAAACGTCATGCTCTACTAGTAAGCGCGAGTCAGCAAGGCCCTAGTACATGTAGACCCACTACTACTCATCTTAAAACCCAGCACACACAGCGTAGGCTCATAAACACCTGAATCCAGTGATCAGATGGGTAGCAACAGCACACAGCAATAGTACTCCATCAACTCAAACCTTAAATGAATTGCCAACTGCAGACTCATTCATCCTTAATCAGCATCTTGATATTAACTGGATATCCCTCCACGAATGCACCAATTCCATCTGTCTCCTATGCCTTCTTCTTGTACTGGGGCTTGCTGGTCTTGGTCAGCAGCCACACGTAGAAGATCGACATGCCGGCGCTGTAGGCGGCCACGAGGCCCGCCGGGAAGAAGGCGCCCGTCTTGTTGTACCGGTTGCCCATGACCACCGTGAGCGGAGCCGACACAGCCAGCGAAATGGCGGGCCACAGCTTGGACGTCACGGGGCTCTGCGTGTACTCGTTGTAGCTGCAGTAGCCCACGAAGGTGAGGAAGGCGCCCGACAGGCCGCCGGCCACCAGGGACGTGGTGCTGCCCGAGCTCACGAAGCCCATGACGCCGCCCAGGCCCAGCAGCACGCCGTACTGTGTGGTACACCACCGGAACACAAACAACAGGCCGTAGCGTCAGTACTACAGAGCGGTTGGAGACGGTTCCTGCACAGTTGGAAGCGCGAGAGCAAGACGAAGAGCGAGGGGGTGGAGCTGCCGCAGCGGGGACGTACCGGGAGAGTGAGGCAGAAGTCGTACATGGCGGCGGCGAAACTCTTGTGCTCGACGTGGCCTATTTCGTTATGAGCCGAGCGATTGCGTGACGACACTGAACGCGCGACGATTGAGTGAAATTTCTGCTGGCTTCAACTGGCTCCTATTGGATGATTTTCAGACCGCACTTATTGCTGCGTCCCGAATCAAGAGGCGTATCTTTCCCTCGCTCTCCCACGCACCAAAGCTAGCCACATAAACCGTTGACACGCTACCGCGCCAAAGCCGGCTTTTATTCCTGGACACTTACTTTCCACCAATCGCTGACGCAGACACCTGCCTTATCAACCAATCGACAGCGCGCGTCAGAAACGTCGCATGGCCCTCCTCTTCCACATACTCAGATCCATTCGACAAACCGCCGTCCGCCACATCGCAGCTTCCCGGCGCGCCAGCACTCGCCCCGGGCCTCTCCACCTCGCCACGCACCCGATACGCGTTCGTACTTAACGTCCCCCGCAGCTCCAGCCCCAGCTCCGTGAAACATGGCCGACAAAGTCTTCTGTGAGGCCGCACACAGCGCCGCGTGAATTGTGTCACAACCTGCTGACCCCCCGCTGTTGCTGTTGCCGCTGGCTGCTTGGCAGGGGCGCTGACCTGCTCGCTGTTGTCGCTCTTCGGCTTCTTCTTCCTCTTCCTGGTGGGCATCCTGGTCAAGGTGCAGCCCGAGTACATGAAGATCAGCAAGGACGTGGAGAGCCCCGCGCCCATATTCGAGTCAGGTAACAACGCCCCCGCACGGGTAAAGAGGAACTTGCAATGTGGTGATTTGGTTATTACTGTGTTGCTGTGGCAGCGTGTCTGTACGGGACGCTCTTTGTGGTGTCGTCGGTGGTCTACTACAAGGAGACGAGGAAGAACGCGCTGGAGAGCTACGATCTGAGCGGATCCACGGCGGACGAGCGCCAGAGTCTGCTGGACACGTACGTGCGGGGCTAGCCAGACGCACTTAAGTCGGTGCTGACTTGATGATATTGTTGCAGGCCGATGGTGACCTACAGCTGATTGCATTAAGAGCTTGGAGCCTTCCTTTAGGGCATCGTTGGCCCAGTTCCGCACTGCTGTTGTTTAATGTAAATTCAATTGCTTTATCTTTCAAGTGTGGCACATTTAAAAAAAAAGGAATTTGTTTAAGCATTCAGACAATAGTGGTAGTCAATTGTGCAGCAGCAAGAAGATTTTTTTTCTGCTTGAGATTGAGCGCGCAACAACTTGACCAATCATAGAATAATTAATTTGGCGCGTGCATCTGTGGCGGGCTCGAACTAGGTGGCAGCACGGTTAAGCTGGCAGATGAAAACTCGGATGACTGCAATGGTTTTACTGCAACAGCTAGATCGTGGTGGACACCTTCTGCTACTCTGCTGGATAGATCATCGCCACCACCACTAGACCTGGCGCTGTCTCTGCTGGTCAGCGATGCTGTCTCAACCTGTGCAATGGCGGCAACAAGACTGCTTGCCTCCGCTGCTGGGCTCTGTTGCTTCCTGTGCTTCCTGTGGGACCCGCCTGCCCTGCCACGGAAGCCGCGGCAACGCGATTTTCCGCCCATTTGTCCGCTGTCGAGTTGAAGCCGAAGTGCGCGAAAAAAAATCTGACTTGCTGCTGCAAGCTGAGCAGCACGAGTTTTGATGCAAGCCGGCAACTTTTTTTTCGACCCAGAAAAAATTCTTGACTTGCTGCAAGGAAAAAAATCTTGCTCTTGCTGCACAATTGACTACCACTAATAGCTGTCTCGGTCGCTGATAAGATGATGACGAGGTTGAATTGGATAAAGGGTACAAACACGTCACAGGTAAAAGGTTAGTGCCCAAATGCCTTCGAGTAAGGCCTCCGTTATAATTGTTCGCATTTGACGACCTTATAGATCGCCTGTTCCGCACTTCCCCGATTCCAAGTGTCTGCATCCTTCAGCAGGCTCCTAACTTCGGGCAGAGGCTTCTCACGTATCCACCGTGTCAAAATTTTCTCGCGATTGTCGATGAGCGAGACCTTGTCAAAGAGATGCTATAACCAGACGGCTTCAATCTGTTGCCCCATACCTTTCGCGCCAACACTTTCGCCCCCACTTCAAAAACCAGGAAGGTAAATAAGTTCTCTCTTCCTTTCCAGTGTCCAGTCCATCGTCTTCATTTTCTTCCTCTGCTCCCGTCACCTTGGATGTTCTTCAGATTCTTGCATTCTTCAAAAGGGAAGCATCAACCGGCTGCAACGCATAGGCACGACCGCAGCGTAGAGCATTGAGAAGGCTGATACAGCGTCATAGTTAGCCAGAAGAGTCGCTGTGGCCACGAGGACGTTGGAGCTCAAATACATGGTCTAACTTGGGTGCAGCGGCTTGATTTCTAAGGACGTTTTTCGAGGGACTAGGGCGGCGAGATCGACATTGTGACGATCTGCTGTGGTCACCTCTAGGAAAGATAACGTTTTTCATACGAGATACCGTCTATTCTGTCTGTGAGTTATTGTATGACCGAATCTACGTCTGCACATCGACGACGTAGTTTCACGCAACACGGTTACGTAACGCCAATCCAATGAGCAGCTTCTTCGAGTAGCTTTGATAGTCAGTGGTTAATTACGATTTTTTAGCTGTTCTAGAGGACAGCCAATTAGGAAACCTGTCAACGTGGTCAACAATCATCATTTTCGGATTTCAGAGCTAATGCTAGCCGGTATCAAATACACGTAGTGAGTATTAAAAGTAGTTTCAATCCAATATTCAAAACGTTATTATGAATACGGCCGTTCAGAAAGGTGCAAATGACAACACGATTACGAGATATACGTCATCACCAATCCTATGATTCATTTGCCATGAAAGACAGTTCCCAAGCGGCTGCAACTACATGCATCATTCAAACTGTATGCTGTGGTGCATTAGCATTTGCAAATCTTTCTAGTTCACCCACAATTGAATGCCTGATCTTGTTCTTAATCCAGCTGAATCCCCTTCTCCAGGGTGCTTGACTTGCTGTTCGTCTTAGCACCACCGTTCCCTACCACGTTATTCCAATTCTCATACTTCATGTCGCTGTCCGGAGCTCAAGTCAAAGTTCTGTCGTATCGACCAAGATGCGTTTGTCATTTATCCTTTGTGTAATCTCTGCGACCATACTCCTAGCTGAAGGTTCTACGGGTACAACTGCTGGATACAGCACGAAGAAAAAAGAAAAATCCACCAATATGGCTCACACGCCTGAGAACGCTCTCAACGAAGGGAATCGAGTGCGATACTTGAGAGCCCGCAAGACACTGGAGGACGACGGTGAGGAAAGATGTTCCAAGAGTGAAGCTCTAAAGGCCTTTGAAAGCCAGACCTACGCTAAAAGGTTGTACGCGAGGTGGTTGGGTCACGGATTATAACTCAGACGATATCTTCATCCTCTTCAAACGTGAAATCAAGAAGAAAGAGATGTACAAGGTTTACGAAGGCTACGTCAACTGGCTCAATGATGAACTGTGATCACACAACCTACTTCTGACAATGGTTCTCAGGAAATCGGAGTGCTAAGAACCGTAGACAGCTAGATAAAAAGGAGAATAGTACAATGGTTGAATGCCTAGGAAAAAAATGTGTGTTTTTTTCATTATCGCGCTCAGAGCGCTGACGTTATCCTGGATAACATGAGCGCCGAAATAAGTTATCAAAATCACTGATACTAGATTGCTTTGCTTAGCTGGGAAAACCACTTATATAATACTTGCTTGTAAGCTTATCGTTCCAGTAGCCCTACGAGCTGCTCCATGATCGAAACAGCGGTCTTCGGGTTCATCTTCCTCATAAGGTTGTTAGGGTTGTTCTTCTCAGGGATTTGGTTCACGCGTCTGAACGAGGCTGTTGCATTGTACAGTGCCAGTTTTCTAGACAGTAGTTCCTGCAACCCGTTCAGGCGTTTTTCCGCCTCACTCCAGCTCTCTTGGACGCCAGCATTCCCCCCAGCTAAAGGCTTGAGTGACTCCAGGTAGTACGTGATAACGTCTGCTGAAAGCACGAAAACATGGTGCATGTCACGATGAATGTGCAGCAAGTCCACGAGGGTGTCCAAAGCTCGCAGATCTACGTCGAGACGGCCCTTGGCATCCTCGGTAGCTACTACTCGCTTCGGATTGCTTTTATCCGCCGACCGACGATACACCGTCAAGTTTTTTAAAACAAGCAAAAGCTGGTGAAGCAGCTCGACATGTGGACGGCTGCGATTCAAGCCACGAATCGCTGCGAAAATGGTTGACGAGATCTGAAGTTGAACACACTTGCGACAGCATTCGCGTGAATACCGTGTGCAAACTTCGATTGTGTGACTTGCGAACAGCATATCCTGCAGTCGCTTGCCATGCAATAGCATGTGGAGAGCCATATCCAACCGTGCTCCTAGCGTCTGAGGCTGTTCGAGTTGAACCCTTCTCTCTTCAGTCGTCTTGACCCTCAACTGCTGCAAACTGCTCGATGCAGTAGTATTGCCAGCCTGCGCCTCATGCCCAACCAATCTCATGGTGGACAGCTTCTTGCGCTGCTGCGTTACTTCTGGTGAACTGTGATTCAGGCGGACTAGCGTGCCACGCCACCACGCCTGAACCTTTCGCACGGCGACGAAGTGAATATTTCGTTTCCGGTATGGCACAATTACATTTTGGCGTAGCCAGGAGCCTACAATCCGCTCCGCGCGAGTCTTAGCCATCGCTAACGCGATGGCCTCCATTTCGCGCTGGCGCCTCTCCTCCGCACGCCTTCGACGTTCAGCCCACTTGCAGCATAGTCCGAGCCACCACACTTGAAGACGTTGGGCTGCCGCATTCTTCTGCAACTTGCGGTTAATCCGTGAGTTGACAGTGTTCCTAAAGCAGTATGAGCGCCAGCACATCCCTATTTTGTTCGCATCAGCAACTCGTTTCTGCAAGATACCAGCACGAAGTCTTGTCCAGCGAGCTCGCACCATCAACGCATTCTTCCTGCGATACTTCATCATTCGGTTTGCAAACCAGTACTCGATCTGCCAACACGACATTAGCACACGTAGCCGCTGCAAATGTGCCTGAAGAGCATAGAAGTTGAATCGATGGCGGCGTGACACCCATCCACGCACACACTTTTGGATGTTCACAGCTGCGCGATGCAGTAGCAACGCTCGCCGGAATCTCGTCATCGTAATCCACGAGCGAATGGCACGTTGTACAACGACAATTCCATAGCGTGCCTTGTTAAAATGTTGTCTTGCCTTATACCCGCGGAATGTTGATTGGAGTAGTGTGGCCGCTAGCACCTGCTTGTGATAGGCATACAAGCGATACGCTGACTGAATGCGATACGCTGCACGGTGTTCCACTCTTTCCTGCAACCGCCGCAGTCGATCTTGATGAATACGTTCTTGTAGTTGTTCCTCCTCCCGCTGCATGCGACGATAGCACAAAAGCATGTTGCGGAACGCAAATAAGGCCTGGAGTTGTCTTTGACGACGCCATATCCGCACATTTTTCTGAAGTAGGCATGCACTTTGACGAAGACTGAAATACCAAGTTCTTACGAGAAACGCTCGTACCAAACTTTGGATCTTTGTTGCAGCGAGCGATTGCTTCTGCAATTGATAACTTCGGATAGCACCTTGAATGAGTCGAGCAGCTCGTGTTTCCACCTTGAACTGTAAGTCTTGGAGCCGCATTACACGTTGTTGTTCTTCGCTCGCCCTCATCCGCTGATAGATTTTCAGCATACCGTAAAACCGTGTAAGCTCTGACAACTGTCGCCTACGACGCCATACATGAGCATTTCGCTGAAGCACATTTGCAGCATGCCTCTTCTTCTGAAATTGAACTCTCTGTTTTGAACCACGAAAAGTGCTTGATATCTTAGTTGCTGCCACCGCTCGCTTACGCAAAGCAAATTCGCGAAAACTGTTCTGAACACGCTTGGCAGCACGAGTCTCTACCTTATATCTCAGATTTGCCTGCCTTTTTTGAGTTTCCTTGTTTTTCATCATCTGTTCAAAACGTTGCAGCGCAATCGCTCGTTGTCTTTCTTCACGGCGGTGTTGAAAGACCGTCCAGGTTCGTTGGATAACTCGCGCAGCCCCATGGAGTTGTCGCCAAATTCGTGTTCGCTGCTTTCGTGCTACAACACGCATGCACCATTGCCGCCATGCAGTTTGAATTTCTGTAGCAGCCACGTGTCGATCAGCAATCATCTGCTGTCGGAGAAGTCGAGCTCCCTCTCTAGACAGGTACTGAAGCCAATTCCTCTCGATGACAGCGCAAGATGCTCTCGCACGCATTCGTTGAGAAACCTTCTTCTGCAAAGCTTCTTGAAGCTTTCGTTCTTTATCCTGCTTCCACTTCAACTGCTTTCGCCAGTGATACTGAATTACACGAACAGCATCCACTGAGCTGCCGTTAATACGAAGCTGGCGTCGAACCCGAAATGCCCTCTGGATAGCTACAACAGATCTCTGGAGAAGGAGATAGTGTCTCCTGGCCACCCATGTTTGCACAAAGCTTTTAACAATATAAGCTGCACGTAAGAGTTTGCGGCACTGGCGAATCGCGAGTCGTTTCTGACTGGAGCTGTACCAGAACCGCTGGATAATGCGCGCATTGACATTTTTCTTGCGATGCATTCGCAATCGGATCCATGGGCTTTTCCACCACCGTTTCAGCCTTGACGCAGCATGAATTTCACTGTATGAATCCATGAGTCGCGACTGAAGATAGCACACAAAAGTTACCACCATCTTCTCTTCTGGTGGGTTCTTCGTGTTGTATTGTTGCGGCATAAGTACAGGAACCTCACCGAGCAGCTTGATGCGATCGTTGATGATTGTAAAGTGTCGCTGCTCGTTGCGCAGTAGTTTCCTTTTAGCGTTTTCATCTTCCACATCGTGTAAATCAATAGTTGTGGGATGAATGTCCGATTTCGACAATAACATGGGGTGGTAATAATGCAAGAGGAAGCAGAGTGCCTTGCCGTCAGCAAACGATGCAGAGAAGTCGCTTATTCCAACATTATAATTGGCGCAGACAGCACGACACCACTCCAACAACAGTCCGTAACACTCGTGTTCATCGGTGTGGATAGGTGGTTTATCACGCTGTTGAAGATCAAAGAACTCTTTTGCTCGGAAACTCATCCTTTTGACAACATTAGAGATCTCCCGTCTCATCGTCTGAGCATCCACAAGGGATTGCAATTGGAAGGAACTGATAATCTTCCAAAGCAGTGCCAGCGTTTTCTCGCGATGCCCGTTTACAATATCCTTGGCCAGATCTTCCACCAGTTTCTCATCCACCTTGCTACGCAAACCTGCAAATCCAGACGAGGACACTCGAACTCGCCCACTTAACCGATGCGTTTTTCTTCTCTTTCCATGACTGCTTTTAACATTATCGAGCACGCTTGCTCCACACTTATCTTGCAAAAAGTGCAGACAAATCTCAACGTTGTGAACTTTTTGCAGCCGTGATAGCGCTGGCACACGTAAGAACGTTGACAAGCCTTTTGGCCTAGGGATGATTTCTCCATACTCGTCATGCGAGGGTGCTAATGCTGACGCAGGTGTGGTAAGTGCCTCCATGAGCTTCGCTAATCGTATACCATCACGCAAGTCGGTTTCCATGTTTTTGACTTCTAGATCAATTTCGTCCAGTGCAGTCTGCACGTGCCTTAAAACGTAGCCCAGCTGCTTCAAATGTTTGTCGATGCGGCCTTCGCTAGCTAAAAACAGTCTGCAAAACTCCGTCACAAACACCTGCGAGTTTTTTATCCATAAATCATCGTCATTCTTGGGACTGTGTTGGCGAGGCCTCTTCTTATCCGGGCCATACTTTTTAATTGTAGGCGCAACTCGAAAAAGACAGGGGAAATGGGCGAACTTGTCTGCCCTGTGCTCAATTGCGCGATCCAAAAAAATTACGAGCATGAAAAACTTCAGCGTAAACGACTGTGTCAGCGAATCAAAATACTCCCGACCGTTGATATTTTTCTTCGTGTTCTTGAACGCATTGCCACCGTCATTACGATCAGCAGTGGAACCATCGATCGGTGTCATGAGATTCTTAACCAAACGATAACTTTTGGCAACATGAGAGTCTTTTACCAAATGCTTTAGAATGATTCGACGCAGCACACGAGGCATTTTTTGGTCCGGAATTGCATCTTCCTTTTGTTGACTTAATACTTTAGTGTTAGTACTGCTGAAAATGGTTCGCAGGGAGCACTTCTCCTGTTTCATTACTTGGCTTCCAAGTACAGCATACAGACCCAAGGCGAGCCACACGGGATGGTAGTTGTTCAGCAGGCTAATAAGCTCCTCTTGCAACCCTACGTCAGCATATACTGGGCGGTCTGCGCGAAATAGAAGCCTCTGGCTGCCAATTTCATCCTGCAAATTAAACAGGACATCGTCCATGTTTGGCGAGTGGTATAATTCCACAGCTGCTTGTGCCCACTTAGACTCCATACGCTTTTGAGCGAGCACGCGAAGTGACAAGAAATTGAATCGACGCTTCCCTTCCTCGGTTGACGCTTCACTATCATCGCCTTCGTTTAAGCGTTCGGCAGTACCATCCAGCAAGACGTAATTAATCCATTTAGTAAAACCTTGAGTTTGTTTCGTCATCCAGTTTTCATCACAAACTTCTTGGTGCTGCTTCCACCAGGATCCAGAGAAATGCTTTTTTGATGGAGATTCCTGCACTATACTGGTACCTTTCCTCGGCGTTAACACCTTTGGCATGGCCTTGTGTGGATCGGTTTTCTTCCGTTTTGCGCCATTCCGCGGTGGTGAGAATTCGATCGACACAGATGTGCGACGTTTGTCGCCCACCTTTGGCCTTGGCTTGAGGACAGGTTCCTGTTCTGGCTCGCGATCATTGACACTTAAGGCACTTGAAACTGTGAAAGCGGTGCTTGTCGGCTCTAATGCTCTTCTAGCGACAAGTTGCCCAGCAGGTATCCTTGGAGGCCGAGTTGCCGCTACAACAGTGTCAGCTGAGCTCTTTAAATTAGTCTGACAAACGCGGCCAAATTTGGACAGCCTCGGCATGCGCTGCGTGGCGGTTCCCGTCGCTTTGCACTGCAATTTAAACCTGTCGTTCACTGTAAACTTGAGCACGGCGGTGACCTCTCGCCCCACATCCGCCGGCAATGGTTCAAAAGTTACTCTAAGTGTCACACTCTTGAGTGCATCCACCACACACACGTGCAAATCGCACTTAAACCTCGTTTTCGAGTTTGCAGTCTGGGTCGCCCCACTTTCCCGCACCATAGCATAACCTTCATACTTGATACGAGCATTGCCCAGCTCGTTCGGGTTTTCCAACGTGAGTTGTCTGCTGCGTCTCTCCCCCAAGGCCACCGATCCAAAATTCAACTGTCCTACATGACTGAAGTCGTCCACCAGCATCGTCGAGTCTCCCGTCTCCTGTTCCTGCTCCAGCTCCAGCTCCAGCCCTAGCGACGCCTCATGCAGCTCCATCGCGCGCTCCTCAAAGTGCGTGGCCACTGCCAGCGAGTCCCGTCTCGTTCTGGCGTCATCAAAGTCTGTTACGTCCTCGTAGAAAGGTTTGTGTGTGTCTGTCGCCGGGTTCGGCCGCTTGCCGAGCAGTGACGCGCTGGTTGCGAGCTCGGAGGGAGGCAACTGAGTCGTCAGGAGTGATTGTCGCCCTCCGCGACTCATGCTGACGTTCGGGTGGCCCCAGCGGCGGTCGGCGCTCGGGCTGCGGTTCTCCTTGCCGTCGTCCGCTTGATTGGCCGATAACGCGGCCGTTTCGGGGCCGTTGGCGGCGCTCGAGGGGTCGCTCGACGCGGCGGCGAACGGGTCCACCGCTGCGCGCGTCGCCCACTTGCTGGAGGCGCTGCTGGCGTCGCTGGCGCCGCGCATGTGGACGCTGCTGCTAGCCGGGGCTCGCGGCGGAAGATGGCGCGCTTCGGTCGTTTGAAATGCAGTTGGTGTAGCGCACACAAAGCTGGTGTGCGCGCACCCAGTCGACGCGATGTCGCGCGAGTAAAAAGGGTAATTACTCGCGCGACATCAGCCAGACGCACCGACCGCTTGGCGCAACCTCGCCGGAATCGCACTTAGCGCGGCGCGGGGCAAAAGCGGCTCGCCGCCAACCAATAGGCCCCTCAGGCCCGCGCCCGGGTCGCAGCCGCGGGGCATTTATTTGCCGAAAGCTAAAGCACACAAAGCGGAAGAATGTCGACGATCACCAAGGAGCAGCACGACGAACTGTGCGTGGCGTACGCCTCCATGATCCTCTTCGACGGGGAGCACGAGATCACGCCCGAGGCCATCCACCACATCCTGCACGCCTCCAACAACGAGGTGGAGCCCTACTGGCCCACGCTCTTCTCGTCGCTGCTGTCGAAGGAGGGCAAGATTGTGGAGCTCATCTCCACGGGCGGAGCCGCCGCTGGCGCCGCCGCTGCCGCCCCGGGCGCCGCTGCCGGTGCCGCCGGCGCTGAGGCCGAGAAGGTGGAGGAGAAGGCCAAGGAAGAGGAAGAGGAGGCTGTAAGTCGCTTGTCCATTGGTCGCAGGTGGAGGAAGGGAACTGACGGTTGTGTCTGCTTGTGGCGCGCGTTACTCGATACAGGACCTGGGCGGCGGCATGGACATGTTCGGCGGCGACGACGAGGACTACTAAGCTGTGCTTTAGCGAGCGCTGCAACTAGACCCTGCCCGCCATTGTGACTGTCTGATCCCGCTTAAAATCCGTAATGGACTCGCGCGTCTATTCTTCCGGTGAAATCAAAGGCTTCAAGCAAGCGTCTTCGTTTTTATCTGCGTCGTGTCTTCCGGCTGCGGGTCTTCGCAGGCTCCTTTTCCGTCTGCAGGCAGGACTACTACAGGTTGCAGGTCTTCAGGTTGTCTACGTGTAAGCAAGCAAGTCCAGGTTACAGCAGGGGAGTGACAGTTGAAACGAGCAGACGCACACGATGCTGCTCATACTAGCGATGGCCAAGGCCAGCAGCAGTCTGGACGGGCTCAGTACTTATGCTTTACTTTTTAGCGGACAGCATGCCCTTGTACGGTGCAGCTTCTGCACTGGAGCCCTTATCATGCAAGTAGAAATCATTTCTTGCTACCCATTGGAGCTCTGATGTTGAGTCAGTCCCTACTTCTTAGACGTAGGTAGGGCCCACCGCCGCAGCAGTCGGGTGCTGGGCTTGGTGCAACACCATACAGTTCACGCCATAGGGCGCTGCCCCTCACTAAGTCCGAGTATCCGTTGTTGCAGTGTCCCTGCCATCCCTGCTGTATCGCTTTCGCGAGGGGAATGCGCTGTCAGGTCTGTGGCCGCCGCTCCCCCCCTTTCTTTCGAGCGTTCTGGGCCTCAGACCGCCACAACAGCCACCGCCGCCGGAAGCCGAACGTCCAGATCCACGATGGTTGCCGCCGCCGCCAAGAAGGCCGTCAGATGGCACAAGCTGCCCTACACGCAGTTCCTGGCGCACGAGTCCAAGCGCGCCTACTTCCAGCCCTTCCTCATCGCCGGAGCGTACGTGGCCGCGACTCCGAGTCGTCTCGCCCTAGCTTAACACCTTTTTGCCTGTTGCAGTGCGGCCTGGGTCATCTGCGGCATCCTCCCCACGCGCGGCGCCACGCAGGAGGACAAGGAGAAGAGCAACTACTGGAAGCGCCTCAACGGCAAGTTCGACTACAGCCACCACTAGGCACCTGAAGGGGAAGCGCGCGTAGGTTGAAGGAAAGATTTCAGGCACGAACGCACTGGTCTGGCCGACGGCTCGCGTGGACTAGTGAGCTCTCACTGTCCTCGAGTCTGCGGCCGGCCGGCGGGGTCTGTTCCTGTTGCTGGGCTACGCGACGGCGAATTCATTCAAACCCCTCAAGAAATACACCAATTGCGTGCTTTTTCTTGCTAGCTCGCGTGTGCATTTCCCTTCTTCCAGATTAGTTTTCTTGTGCCGTCGTCATGGCGCACGTCGAGCAGCCTATATGGCAAGATACTTTTAACGAGACGAACAAACAGGAGCATGATAAAGTAAAACGCGCTGACGTCCCAGTAAATATTATGGAAGGTAAGTTCGTAGTTGTATACCGGCAGCGCAGTGGTCCGCTCTTGATCTCTGCGTGTCCAGCTATAAGGGTCAACAAGCCAAACATAAAGCTGCAAAAATGAAAGCAAACCATTTCCCACGTGGTCGCTCTTCTCTAATTGGGTCCGGCTACCAGGCAGCTTATACCGCTGCAGCTGCGCGCTGCCGCACAATGAGGAGAATGAACACCAGCAACAGCACCGCGAGCACAGAGATAAGGCCAAGCAACCACGCATTCCAGCGAGTGGAGTCTTCACCCGCGAGCTCCTCACGATACTTCTGCGCCCAGTTCGGCACAATCATCAAGTCTGGTCGTTGGCGATACAGCTCCTCCTTCTCACGTGGGGTCAGCCGTCGCATCATAGATCTGACCAGTTTCTTTCGTTTCTTCTTGCTGCGTGGCGTGAGCTGTCCGTCATTCTTGCTGCTGTAGTTGAGAATCTGAGGCCGAGGACTGCCGTTGCCATTTCCACTAGCGTCGCCATCCCCGTTCATGAGCGAATGTGTTTCCTGTTCATCGCTATCGTCCTCATAAAACTCCTCGTCCGCGTCCAGTACGTCTTCGTGCCACTGGATGCCCTTCTTCTTCTGTTGCCGAGTACTTGAGGTCTTTTTCTCTGGTTCAAGTGCAGCTGCTGCCGAGTAGGCTGAAATACGCTTAAGAGCTGGTCTCAACTTGGGTGTACGAAAATGTTTTCCGTCGCCGTGCGTTGCATCAGGCGAAAGCTGCAGTCCGTCTCCGTCCGTGTCGAGGTCGTCCAGTTTCGACATTCCTGCCGACGGGGATGTCCCAGACAATAGATCATACTCCTTCGTTCCTGGTTTTACCAACTTTTTTGCGCGTTGCAACGAGCTCGCAAAGGCGCCGCCGATAATACCTACCGCTTCCGCTGGCGACATCTTGGCCTTGGCGGCGCCTGCAACCTCGCCTTCCAACTCGATCATTTCCTTCACCTCGTTGGCGATAGCTTTGGCACGGCGATGCGCCACCTCCATCGCGTGTCTCGAAACTTCCGGAGAGAACAACGTAGTGTCCACGTAGTCTCGTTCTTCCACAGGTAGTTTCTGCGTGAGTACACGCAGCGGAGGCAGCACGTGTTGCTGCTGGTTGCCATTTTGACTGCTTAAGCCGTTGCTGTCTTTATGTCCAACATCCACGTCCACCACGACCGTGTCGTCGACGTTCTTGCTGTTATTCTGGCCGTTGATGGAGCCGACGGCCTGCACGTTCGCGTCCTTGTTCTGGCCGTTACCGTCCTCGTCGCTGTCGCTGTCCGACACTGGCACGGCAATCTCGGGCGACGCAGCCGCCTCTTTGGGCGGCTTCACCACCGCCGGCTGCGCAAATTGCGCCTCCAGACTGTCCACGTCCAGCACCGTCGAGGCGGAAGACGTGGAGGTCGCGGCCGGCGCGTCATCGTTTAGCGAGACCGTCTCCATGTACATGCTCGACGCCGTTGTCATGGGCTTTTCCTGCGCCTTGTAGAGCGTCCCCAGAGGTCGCAATTAGGTGCAAGGCTCGGGTAAGGGGAGCAGCGAGCGGCGAAGCGTGTGGGGGGAGCGCTGGAGCTGCAGGCAGGTCGCTAGCGGCGGGAGGGAGGGACGCTCGGCCGCGGCGGGCTCTTCGCTTCTCCTTGAGTGAGCTGGTCTTTCCACACGGCACGTGCGGAAAACCAAATCCCTTCCAATGGAATACCGTTGCTTGGTCTGGTGTCTGGATGCAAGTGGAAGTATAAAAGGGGAAACTAGGGAAGCGCATACCGCCACCCAGAAGGCCGTTGTTGAAAAAAGAAGCGTCGCTGCGGCCCAGTTTAAGTGTGGCGGTCGATATTTTCCGTATTGAAAAAAACGGCGGTAGTACAAATAATTCAGACCAACGGCCACGAAGATGTCGGTCGCTACGTCGTGGAGGTTTAGCTCTGCCGCGGCATCGCTTGTGTTGATGCCATTTGGCAACGTATCCGCAGGCACCTGAGCTGGCAGACAAGATTGCAACCGCGGCCGGATTTTGTCTGGAGTAGCATTGATGTTGCAGTTATTGGGCGAGCCTTGGCCTTCGGCACCGCGAAGAAGTTCGGCTGCCTTGCACCCAGGCGTCTAGAACAGCACGTACGCGATCGTGTCGCCTAGCGTGCCGCCGATCATGGTACCAATGCCTGGCCGCACCACCGTGCCCATGGCTGCTCCGACGCCGCCCGTGATGACGGCAAGCGCGGAGCGAGAGGCGTTGCGACCCGTCGCGGAGACAAACGTCGAGATCGAGCTCTCCTCCTCGTCGCTGCCGCTGCTCTGGACGCCCTCCTCGATCGACCGCAGGTTCTTCTTGGACTTCTTGCCTCCTTTCCTTGACACGAAGCGTCGGTACAGAATGACAACGAGTTGCTGGGTCTGTTTGGCATACAATACCACAACACAACTCGAGTGAGTAGGCTAAAAGAAATGCACGACACTGCCACGTAGACAGCCAACTGAGACCAATGGATGGGTTGGCGACGTACCTCCTCCACCAGGAAGATGGCAAGGTGGCTCAGCATGTTGGCTCGCATGCCCGTCTTGATCATCAGCGCTGCCGCCGTCATCCGGCTAGACGTACGCGAATACTTGCGCATGGCCGACTTGCTGATGTCTGCAGACCGCACAACCAGTCAAATTCAATCTGCAACACTGGCAACCCAGGGTGAACCTCGACTACTAGCAGTCGACTAACCTTTAATGAGTTTGCTGACGATCTGCGGCCGGAAGAGGCGCAGCGCCACCTCCTCGAGCGAGCGCACGTAGGTGGTGATGCTCAGCGACTTGCCGAAGGACTTGGCGCTGGCGAGGCTGAACTCCTCCATGGAGGGGGCCACGAACTCCTCCTTGTCGTCTGCGGCGGCGTCCACGTCCTCGAAGTCGTCCTCGCTCGAGTCCTCCTCGTCCGACAGCTCCAGGTCCAGCGACGCCACGTACGCGTTAAAGACCATCAGCCCCTGCATGGCGGCCGAGCGCACGGCCAGGATGGCCACATCCTTGGGGTAGAAGTGCTTGAAGTAGGGCTTCTTGTCCGCCAGCGTGTAGGTCTTCTGCGGCTGCGAGGCGGCGACGACGCTCATCTTGCTGCTGCGCGGGGGCTAAAACCTGCGACGCCACGCAAAGGGAGGGCGAGTGAGCGACACCGGCGGATCGGACGCGAGCAACTGGCGGCGGCGCTGGCCTCACGCGGCGACTTGCGTCCAGACGCTCCGGCGGTGAGGGTCGTCGCAGCGGCGGAGCTATCAGCGAGCAAAGGAGCGGCCCGCAGCGGCGCAGTACCGGGCTTAAGTACGATCCGGGTTGCGAACTTAATATAGTAGTAAAAAGTACTATAGTACGTTTGATACGTAATACCCGTACTACTAACATTGAGACCAGCTTTGCATGCTTCCTGATTTCCTCGTGTGCTCGCTTCGGTCGGGTGCCAGAAGCTCTGTCTAACGTACATCGTTTACGTAGATACTTGCTGCAGGGAGCTGCACGACGCTATCCGCATTAGAAGCCTCAAAGCAAAATAGTACTTTTCGTTGGTATCCAATACTACTCTGAGGATTCGGCGTGAAATGCTACCCCTCCGTTTAGTAGACGTTTCGTCAACTGGGGCAGGTTGAAGCTGTCATTCCTGTATCTGCGTCGGTGGCGCCGCACTTCCGCTTCCTCGCGCTCCCCCCCCCCCCCCCCTTCCCCTCCCCATCATGGACTCCGCCAGCATCCAGCGCGTGTTCCGCAGCGACGCGTGCGCCGGTCGCGTCGCCCTCGTCACGGGCGGCGGCTCCGGCATCGGCCAGGAGATCGCGCTGCAGCTGGCGCAGTACGGCGCCAAGGTGGCCGTGTTCGGACGCCGCGAGTCGGCGCTGCAGAGCACCATGGAGCTCATGCGCCAGCGCGGCGTGGCCGAGGGCCACTTCATGTTCGTGCGCGGCGACGTGCGCTCCGCCGAGAGCGCGGACGCCGCGGTGGCACAAGTTGTGGCGCGCTTCGGCAAGCTGGACGTGCTGGTAAACTCGGCGGCGGGCAACTTCCTGGCGCTGGCTGACAAGCTGTCCACCAACGCCTTCCGCACGGTCATGGAGATCGACACCATCGGCACATTCAACATGAGTCGCGCGGCCTTCGAGCCGCTGAAGCGCAGCGGCGACGGCCGCATCATCAACATCACCGCCACGCTGCAGCTGCCTGCTACGTGGTACCAGGTGCATGCATCGGCCGCCAAGGCTGCGGTGGACAGTGTCACGCGCTCGCTGGCGCTGGAGTGGGGGCAGTTTGGCATTCGGGTGACGGGCGTGGCCCCCGGACCTATTGCGGACACCACGGGCACGGCCAAGCTCGGAGGCGACGTGGACCCCGAGGAGAGGAAGAAGTACATGGCCAGCACGATCCCTGTGGGCCGTGTTGGCGCCAAGACGGACATCGCTGCGGCGGTGCTGTACTTGGTGTCGCCCGTGGGGAACTTTGTGTCCGGAGACGTGCTGATCGTGGACGGAGGACACTACCTCTTCAAGAAACCCATCATGCCCCGAGAGACGCTGGAAAGCTGGTCCAAGAAGATGGAGAAGAAGTCGCGCGTCACGGCCGACTCTAAGCTGTAAGGCCACTGAATGATGGTTTGTAGCGAGGTGCTCAGCGACCACCCTGCCCCTAGCTTTGAATACTTCACCAAGAAATGGAATGTAGTTTTTTCGACGTTCATACAGGATAGCGCTGTCGAGTTTACACTCCTAGTTAACTTTGCCATACCCTCGACAGCTAAAGCACCCCTCACGCTTGTCAATTTCTACTACAGCCGCATCAAAAAGATGGGGCTGGTCGGAGCTGAACACTCGCTCACGCTATGCGACGGCATCTTGCCAGTTAACTTTTTCTTATCGGATGCCTCACGCTATTAAACATCGGATCCGGTGAAATTTGTGACGCATCTTAGATAATCGTTTGCTTGGTTGTTGTTGCCATTATAAAACCACACAGAAATGCCCGATTGGACTCCAATCATTGGAGTCAATAGTGTCTGCATCAAGATAATTTTCAAGTACATGGTCAATCAAAATTAACAAACGTTCGGTTTAATGACGAATGATGATCCTACTCACAGTGAGATCATTAAACGAAAACTTAACGAAGCAAATGCCAGTGAAGCCACGGGCCTGCAGCTCATCGGATAAAATGTTCATGCTACCTTCTCAAATAAAATAAGCATTGGAGTGGCGGCACTGAATTTAATTGTGCAGTAATCGCGGGTGCTAACGCTTGGCAGGTCATTGATCCCTAGATGTGTCTCCACGAAATCGCTGCACTGTCCAATTGTGTCCTTTACTTACCAACCGCTAGTCTCAGTTCGCATATCACTCTCCAACACTCAAGCTACCCGCTGCACTCAAGACCGACCATGCGTCTTGGCTCCATCATTATCGTGGTTTCGGCGACGCTACTTACTAAATATGACACAGCCTTAGCTGCCACGTCAGAGCACACGAAGCTTTCGATGATGGCTTATCCGAATGTGGTCCAGTCGGGGGATGCCGCGCCACTAAAAACACGAGATTCTTAAGTAGCTCCAGGAGGGAGGAGTACGATGACAGGGTTAAGAAACTCACAATGAAGAAGATGTAGAAAAAGGATTAACCAAAATGGAAAAGGTGTGGGACAGTTTGGAAAAATCCTACACTAAAGTGGAGAAAGTGATGTTGCAAGAGTGGTCGTCTAAGCCTAACAGTTCGTCCATGAATGAAGTTGAGGTTCTGTTCTTAAGAAAAATCCGGAGCTATTCGAATTAAATGTGAAAACCTGCATTTTTCATATCGAGATAATGTATCTCCAAATATTGAAAAGCGCGTGATTAAATATGTTGCCAACTTCATCAAATCCAGGGGGAATCGTTCTACGCGCACGATGGCACAGTTTATGTGTTTGATCGGCGCGATATGATGGTCATATTTTTGAATCTAACAAAGCAAGGTCTCGCTGTCACCACCCCTTTGCACTTTTCTTTAAGTCCTTGGAGGATAATTGCAATTGATACTAGGGGTTATGCCGGCTACCTACTCTCGATATCGCCCTCATTTCATATACGAAGCAACAGCGCTTGCCAGACCCCTCCTCTGTCTTTACTTGGCCAAGGCAAATCACGTGTATCAGTAGCAAAACAAAAATCGTCCTCACAAAGTGTAGCACAATGAGTGCAGCGGACATCACCGACTTTTAGCTACTTCGCAATTCACTGGTGTACAGAAGTGAACATCTTGTGCAAGAGAATTTGAAAATTACAGTGGAGAGGATCGTTAAAGCAGCACCTAATGAATACCCTCCACTCGTAGTGCATTCGCGTCGCACGACATTCACTAAGCACATAGTCTTACAACTTCGACGAGTCTACAATAACCTGGTCCACTTTCAGAGTACTTCGTGATAGCTGCTTCTGGTCGCGGCGTTGCAGTGTGGTGTTCAGCGAACTCGTTGTGCTCATTCGACAATTGAGGACAACTTCAACTTGAGTGGCGTGATGACGACCGTGCCGCCTCGCTATTGGTCGAAAAATGTAACGGTTTATAACTGCCGCCGCACCGCCCATTTCGGTCGCGCCAACTTGAGACTCGTCTCGCTTCCAGGAGGATGCACTTGGCCGATGATGCCGCAATGGCAGGCGGGCTGGGCGGAATGGACTCAGCTAGAAACGACCAAGACGCAGTGGATCTGGCGGCGCTGACGCGTGCTCTCGATGCGGGACAAGTGGACGTGGCGGTGCATTGGCTGCAGCTGCTGCTGTTCAGGAAGGAGGACGGCGACCAACCGCCACAAGAGCACAGGAAGGTCCTTGGTAAGCGCTCTCGGCGCTTGAGGACAATTCAGAGAGCGGTCACGCAAATGCTGAACGATTGCGACAAAAACGACGCTGGTGACGGCTTGACGCTGCGTCCTGGTTTGGCTTCGCGAGAGGCCGGCGCGTCCTGCGAGTTGTCGTATTCGCAGTTGCAAATGTTCGCGTTGCACGCACTGCAACCTGCTAGTACGGCGTATAATGTGGTTCGTGCACTGCAGTTTAATAGCGGCGTGTCTTTGGACCTTGAGGCGCTAGAATGCACCTGCAACGCCTTGATGGCAAAGCATGAAGCACTCCGGACATGCTTCGATAATACGGGTGGACAACCAAAACAAACGGTCTATCCGGTGTCGCATTTTCGAGGGGGCTTAGCCGTTTTCGGGGTCGTGCAAACGGAACTACTGTCACCAAGCAATAGTGACAAGGAGCTTGCTGCTGCAGTAGCGAAGGTTGCTGATGAACCGTTCGATTTGACACGCCAAGCACCCATTCGGATGTACGCATTTGTTAGTCCAGATCACATCCTCACTTCGCCATGGGCTATCGCAGTAGTGCTGCATCACATTGTGACGGATGCAGCCTCGAGTCAACTTTTCTGGAAGGACTTTGACGAACTTTATGCGCGGTTCGTGCGCAATGGCGACGCCAAGACAATGGGGCCTGGATATGTAAAGCAACTGGAGGTAGATGCCTCTGAATCGAGTCGTCTGACATACCGGGACTTCGCTGTATGGCAACGTGCACGAATGCGCTCAGGAATAATCGCACCGCAACTGCAGTATTGGACATATCAACTTACTAGTGGTGGTGTACCTCCCTTACTCGAGCTTCCCTTTGATATGGGCGATATCAAAACACTCAGTAGCGATAGCTCTGCAGAGCTCAATACGCCTAAAGCGACCACAACTACAGGCGATATTGTAGTTTTCAGGTCGACGCCCGCGCTGCAAAAAGCGTTTTCAGCACTTTGTCATGCCCAAGGTGCTAGCATGTTCATGGGGCTACTGGCGGTGTTCCACTTGCTAGTCGAACGTTTATCAGGTCAGCAAGATTTTGTTATTGGCGCTCCTTCGTCAGGTCGAGGCTCCTCAGAAGTGGAAGATGTCATGGGATATTTCGTGAACACCCTCCCTCTACGCCTCGGAACTAAATGCACTGGAAAGGAGACTTTCAAGGATTTTTTGATGATAGTGCGTGAGGTGGTGCTCGGTGCTTACAATAACATGGAGATTCCATTCCATAAGGTTTTGGAGCACTTGCGAGCCTCGGCTCATAGCAGTCATGGCGTAGATGACGATGCTAAGCGCCGATGGCAGCATCCACTTTTCCAGATAATGTTTTCTTGGGAACAATCTAACAGTGATGAACCCCTAGGAGATTCGAGTATGAATGACTACACGGAGCTTTCGTTGCCACACCAATCCGCAAAGTTTGACCTTATGCTATCGATGCGTCATCGTCACCTCAAGGGACCTTCTGCAGATCGCGTTTTAGAGGGATCGATGGAGTACCCCACAGCTCGCTTTACTCGGGACACCATTAAACGGTTCACGAGTTATTACCTGGAGTTGTTGGAACAGGTTACGCGCACACCTTCTGCTTTGGTAAGATCACCTTCTATTTGTATGCTGTCGGACTCCGAACGGAGGCAGCTTGTATCCAAATGGGGCATGCCGAAGCCTCCGGCATCATCCTCATATCTTGTTCAAAAACCTTCGTCACAGTTTTTAGATGAATGCTTATTTAGCCAGGCGCAGAGAACTCCACAACATATCGCGCTACACTTCGAAGGCTCGCAATGGACCTACAAAGACTTGTGGAGTAATAGCGTGCGCATCGCCCAAGCATTAACGATGCTCGATATTCCTGGCGATGCAACGGAACTTCATGTCGGATTGCTACTTGACCGAGGATTGGAGAATGTGGCTGCTATGGTGGGAACGCTGCATCTGAAAGGAGTATTTGTGCCACTTGACCCCGAATTCCCACGAGAGCGTCTACGTTATATGGCTCATGACAGTTGTCTTCAAGTGATTATCACCCAGCAAAAGCATGCTTCTATCGCAAAAGATTTATCTATCTCGGCAGCACGTGATTCAGGAGATGACGATGACCTCTTGCCGTGTGTTTTGTGTTACGAAGACGTGGAGATTCTGACTTCACAATTTGAGAGCTCACACAATGAATCACGACTATTGAGACAACATTCCCATGATGCCCACAGTGCCCCAGCATATATCCTCTACACCTCTGGAGTACGTTTGTGTTGGTCCTTGCTCTTTTACTAGCTGGTCTATCTATTTAACTAACGCCGTTTTAATGCTCGATAAAGTCAACAGGCAACCCCAAGGGCGTTGTAGTACCTCACGCAGCTCTCATGACTACCCTGTGGTGGACAGTGCGCACGTACGAAGTGTCAACGTCCGATGTGTTCCTCCAAAGCACATCAGCAACATTAGATGGATCCCTTTCTCAGCTTTTTTCACCTTTGCTCGTCGGTGGAAGTGCACGAATTACTCGGTCAAAGGGTTTGCATGACCTACATTACATGCGAAATATGCTACTCGAGCCCCCACACATCACATTGTGTGTGTTTGTGCCATCATATTTCGCGCTGATGATGGATTTCTTAAGTGATCGGGGTGACTCCTTCCCATGCTCTGTTAAGCACGTGGTGCTCGCGGGTGAGGCCTTTCCAATTGAACTAGCTCGTCAATTCTACCGAAAGCATCAGGAAAGCAAAACATGTCTTGTGAATGAGTACGGGCCGACTGAGGCGTCAATAACATCAACAGCCTTCCAGCTGCCCCGTCAAATGGCATTACAAGGAAATATGGGAATCATTGACGGATTGCAGAGCGTGCCAATCGGAAAACCCATCGATGAACATCCTGTTCTTGTGTTGGACACTCACCGAAGGCTTGTGCCAGTGAATGTCCCTGGTGAACTTTACGTTGGAGGGGCAGGCGTTGCCCGCGGTTATTGGCATCGCTTAGATCTTACGGCGAAATCATTTATTCAGCACGAAAACCTACCAGGAATAATGAAGTCCCCACAGAAGCATTGCCGAAGGTGGTATAAGACAGGAGACTTGGTCAAGTGGCTACCTAGTGGTGATTTAGTTTTTCTCGGTCGCACAGACGCACAAGTGAAGCATCACGGGATGCGCATTGAGCTGCAAGAAGTTCGGAATGTCCTGCTTCGACATTCTAACATCAAGGCTGCTGAGGTTCTAGCTGTACCTCAGTCTAAACAACTTGGTACGAAAGAGCGGCAAGTGTCTTCAACTTTAGTGGCCTTTGTCATGCTTACTGACAGCATCAACGACCAATCGAATGGAGAAGAGTATACAAGCAAACTGCGTGAATATCTTGGTGAGCATCTTCCCATGCACATGGTTCCTCAGTCAATTCGTGTTGTCAGTTGTTGGCCGCGAACACCGAACGGGAAAATAGACCTCCGAGCACTTGCTGGTTGGGTTGGTGCACATTCACCTGGTGCGCGGCCTTCATATTCTGGAGAGCCTCTGCAAGCCCACAGCGGTAATTCCACGATCACTGTGCAGTTTGCAACGGATATCCTACGGCAAGTTTGGATACAAGCTCTCGGTCTTGATGATCTTCAGGACACTGATACCGGCAACTTTGAGGAACGACTGATGTCTCGGTCCTTCTTTGATCTGGGAGGTGACTCCTTGGCTGCTATTCGAGCTATTGCTCTATCGCAGGCACGGGGACTGACGTTAGCCCTCGATCATTTTTTCCGTTCATCATCGCTTCCTGAAATGGCGCGCAGTGCTGCAGCGTCTGTAGCAGATTTACGTGAATGGACGTCAGACACGTTGATGCCGCTCAACTGGCCCACAACTAAACCCTCCGCCTTGCTGCCAACACTCTTCTTGTTTCACGACGCAGATGGCACCGTGTGGAAGCTACTTGAGCTAGCACGGCAATTGCCATTTGCCGTTGTCGGTGTTCAAGCTGCCACCCTTTCCGACAACAATCCAACCAGCACTCCATCTAGTGTCGAAGAACTCGCCAAAGTCTACTGGAACATCATTCGTGAGCGTCAATGCGAGGGTCCTTATGCGCTAGGTGGCTTTTCTTTTGGTTGCCGCGTAGCTCATGAGGTTGCGCGTTTGGCGATACGTGAGGGCCAAACAGTTTTGCCTCTGCTCTTGTTGGATGGTCTTCCCTGTGAAATGCCATCCGCGCTGTCACAAACCACAAACGCAGAAAAGGTAGCGATTAGGCAACGTATTGATGAGTACGCGGCTGAAGCATTCGGTAACTCTCTTCTAAAACCATTAGGAGTGAACTACCGAAAGTACTGCGCTATGGAAGAGGCTTACCAACCGTACTCGTTAGCTGAAGTGAGTTCAGGCCCAGAACCGCCGATATGGCTTCGCGCTGACTTGTACATGACGCAGCGCTGGACTGCAGACGTTGCAGCTTATCGATTCTTGGGCATTGATATCACAATTGTGGCTACGATATCAAACTGCACTCACCTAACGATGCTACGTCACCCCACCGCCGAGCAAATAGCACGGCAGATTCGACAGCGAATCATCAAGCAAACATAGATTGATATCAGTATCGCTAGTTTTGATTGCATTTTGTCAATGTAGTTGCTTCCGTACATTTTAGTAATCCAGAACGTCAATCAAAAGAACTCGTATTTGACACAGTGCTTCAGACTACCGGTACCGTGCAGATTCACAAAAAATAGCGCGCGAAAGAGATTTGAACGACATCATTATTCAACAACTTATCAAACAAGCAA
This sequence comes from Phytophthora taxon juncus, assembly GCA_033558005.1. NCBI lineage: Eukaryota > Oomycota > Peronosporomycetes > Peronosporales > Peronosporaceae > Phytophthora > Phytophthora taxon juncus. Next base: position 3,048,150 of record JAUCEE010000003.1, read on the forward strand.
CGTCAAGGTGTGTCGGTCTTCTTTCGTCTTGACTTGTATCCGAGTGCAGTAACGACACCATTGGCAGGTAACAGTGTCAACTTGGCCTTTCATAGGGCTTATTTGCAGCTGCTGCTGTCGGCGACAAACGTGCCGTCAGAGTTCTCGCAGCCGCAATCACCCGTGGTCGGATCCTTAATGCAACCGGTTCCAACACCACTGTCGGTGCCGTTGCCACTCCAGAAGAATGTCCAGCAGTCGTCGTTATCTTCCATTTCGTCCGAAGTTGGCGGATCGCAGGTATACGCAGAGCAAGTGCCGTATGGGTACCCGTTGTCGCCGTCGTATTGGTGATCCGTCACGAAGACAGCAAAGGTCTGTGTCGTCGAGGTACGGGTGTTATGCGAGCACTCAGCCGCCTGGATGGCCTTGGAAACCTTGGCTGCACTGCAGTTGTAAGTGCTTGGGCACTTGCCCTTGATATTAGAACTAGCTGGGTCGAGAGTCGCTGCCACGAGTGCGGGAGCAACGAGGAGGGCGACGGCGAAGGAGAAGCGCATTGCGACGGCAAACTTGGAAAGAGAACTTGTGGTCTCGAGGGTAAATTGATATGTGAGTTGCTGCTTTTGCTCATGGGCGCTCTCCAATTGCTTCACAACGCACCGACAAACTTGTAGATCTAGTACGTGTGCGAGTCGTCGAAGCCATGATCATCATAACCGACCTACCACATGCTCGGATCGGTTAAGATGCTGCACGTACCATTCCAGCCGCCCAGATGCCTAAATGTTGGTTGGCTATCCTCGTAACAGGCGTCATGGAGCATGTCATCCGGCATTATTTCGTTGACAAGTTTAAATGTAAATTTTTCGCCATTTTTATATGTAAAGGCAGTCAGGATTCTTGCCACACGAATGTGCTCACGAATTTGCGATGGACACGACTGAACTACATCTGCGATTGCACTTGATACCAGCTGGGTGTTTCGTGACCGTGGTGTTGATGGTCACCTTCCTAGTCTGCGGTGCGCCATTTGCTGCCGCAGCGTACAGACTGGTTTGGATTCCGATGGTACTTCTTCGGAATCTAAGCAACCGGAGCAGTATCTGCGACCCAACCTACTTTGGTCAGTACTTCAGAGTTGGAATTAGTGCAGCCTTAAGGACAGGAACGCGAACGTCTTGCGGATTGGGAAAAAAAGCCGATGGGTCTCCTTTGAGCTCGGTTCAAGCGATGAAAACCGAGGAACTGTTTTTTTTTTTACAGACCCTCATGGCGAACCAACCCACGACAGGGATGAAATGAATCTCAAACTCGACGATCGTCCAGCACAGTATGCAGATATCAACCAAAGCAAACAAAGCTGTAGCAGCTCACGCGCATCCACGTGACGGCTTTGAGCGAGACGTGAGGAAGCTGGAAGCCTAAGCAGCGCGAATACAAAAGACAAAGCCTTTGTTGGTCCACCGCGGTCCACTTCAACTTGCGTTGCGTTTTCGCCAATCATCATCAGCCACGCTGCTTGCACCTCAAAGAGACCTTCACTCTGGAATTCCGCACTCGTCGCGCGCACTTGGCTTGCTGGGACGGAAGGCGGCGGCGCAGAAGCCGACGGCGACGTCCTCGCTGCGCTTTCCTGTCTGCAGATGGCGACACGAGGCTCGGACTTAGTGGAGGCCGCGCTGCGTCCTACATGAGCCTCGTTGGCGCGCTGGCGGCGCCGGCGCAGGTGTCCATGTCCACGAATGCTTCGAGTTGCCTGTGCAGCCGCCGCGGGTCACGCGCCAGCAGGACAAGAATCGCGCTCACAGCGGCGTCTGCTCCTCGTGCTCCTGTGCGCGCTGAGGGGCGTTGCGCATTTCGCGCCTTGAGTCGAAAGGTCGGAGCGCCGGACGCTGAAGCGACGGATCTCCATTTGGCCACCGCACTGTTCGACCGATGATGGAGAACGAAGAACTTGCAGGTGGCGATGCGCCGTCTGAGGTCACCCAGGAACAGCAGGAAGACCAGGATGCGGAGCTTGAGCCGCAGGACTACGCGGTGCCGGAACTTGTGCGGCCGCTGGCCAACTGGGAGATTTCAAGGGACCACCTGGTCTTCGCCAAAATGTGCGGGCTGGACACGGGGAAGCGGCACATCCTGCACGTCTTGGAGCCCGTGCGCGAGGGAGAACATGGTGGCGTGCTGCTAACCGCGGCAGGAAACACGGTCCAGATACTTACAATGACTCCGCAAGCTGCTCCTTCCGGTCTGAGCGTGCTGCACCGACGTTATGTGTTTGGCTTTGGTGGCAGCGGCGTCGGCAGCCTTGCAGTTCATCCCTCGGGAGAGTTCTTTGCTGTCGGTGAAAAAGGAGTGAAGCCCAACATTTCCATCTACCGTTATCCGCAGGTAACTGTGTCTCATGTGCTGCGGAATGGCACAGAACGTGCTTATGCTAGCGTAGAATTCAGCAAAGACGGAGAAACGTTGGCATCTGTAGGAAGTGCCCCAGATTTCCTGCTGACTGTGTGGAATTGGCGCGAAGAGCAAACAGTGCTTCGGTGCAAGGCTTTCGGGCAGGATGTGTTTAGTGTTCGATTTGCTCCGACCGACAGTGGTTTTCTTGCGACTAGTGGAGTCGGGCACATTCGCCTCTGGAAAATGGCAGCCACCTTTACTGGTCTCAAATTACAAGGCGACATTGGCAAATTCGGCAAAAGTGAGCTGAGTGACATTGAAGCCTTCTGCGTTCTTCCTGACAAAAAAGTATTGAGTGGAACAGAACGTGGTGTATTGCTGCTCTGGGATGGAAACTTTATAAAATGTGAAATCCTTACGTCTCGTCGTCATCTTCCACACGCTGGTACAATCAATGTCGTGAATTTCGATGAAGACGAAGGACAAATCGTCACTGCGGGTAAAGATGGCTACGTACGCTTTTGGAGTTTCGACTCCATTGACAGTGCAGACATTGCGGCAGACGAGACTGTAGCGCTCGTCCCCATGAGACGGCAAATGCTAGTAAAGTCACAAATGGACATTCGAGCTGTGGTGAAGAAAGATTCTGGTCAGTATATATTGCAAGATGGCGCCGGTGGTTTGCATCTGCTATCACTAAAGGGCAACGATGAGCATGAGGTTGAGCTTGATTATGTTCCTAATGACACGGGTCGAGCGACGGGGATAAGCTGCTCTCCCTATGAGCATATTGCCGCTACATGCGGTGAAGACGGTAGTGTTCGTGCCTGGGACTACGTATCGGGGTCTTGTTTAATGTCAGTGTTTCCGGAACGATCTCTCGCTGAGGATCAAGACAGTAACAGTGAGCGGTCGGCACTAGCGTCTGCCACCACGATCACTTGGGTTCCAAACAGTGCTGCGGTGATCAATGATATGCTGCCATCAAGCCGACAGGTGGCTGTGGGTTTTGATGACGGCCTGGTGCGTGTCATGCTTATGGACATAGATCATCGCGCATGGGTGCGCGTTAACGTGTTTAAGCCGCACAGTAAGCGTGTAACATGTATGGCTTATTCGCACTCAGGCTCAGCTTTTGTGACGGCCAGTGCAGATGGCACGTTTTTCCTCTTTCAAGTTGTGCCCAGCATGAAGTCATCCAAGTTTGCCAAATATCAATCGGAATACGAGCCATACGGATTTCAGCGTGTACCAGCTTCGGTGATCTCTATTTGCTGGCGTGATGACGACGAAGCAGTTCTTGTCACATTAGCAAATGGTCAAGTACTGGAGTTCTTCTTACCCCTTGGCGAGTTAGACGGTAAAACTGGAGACGGCAAAGAGGATGCGGGCGGAGCCGATGCTATCCACGAAAACGATGGATCGGCACTTCAGATGGGAACAATCGGTGCCGAACGAGAATCGTACGAACTTCATCTTACGTCTCGTGAGTGGGCACTACATCAGAGCTGTCGCTTTATGAGTGTTAAAGAACTAGAAACTCTTGAAGCACAGTACCCAAGTCTTAACGCTCCTCAAGTAGAAGAGAAGATTCGCAACCAATTTCAGGTAGAAGTGCGACCAGGAAATGGGCCAGCGAAGGCTCTGGTGGCTCTGTACACGGTGGTGCCCGAAAAGGATAAAGGCAAGCCGCTCAGTCGCACGAACAAAGACCGCATCTACCTCAGTTGCCAAGCACCGCTGGGTGGAAATCTGTTCGTGGCTCAACACGATCAACCTACCCCGTTCCAGGAGCTAGCATCGGATACTGGGGGCCATATCACTTCACTAGACCTGTCCACATCCGAGCGATTTATTTTATGCGGTTTGTCAAACGGCAAGTTCCAGCTTCGTAGCGCCCGAAGGCCTCATGCATTTATAAGTGGTGAATTCCATGATTATACAGCGTCCAACAGCAACGGGACACTGCATCTCGCATTGTCTTTTGACGATTCGTATGTGGTTGCAGTGGGAAGTGATGGCAACCTAAGCATTTGCCGACTGTACAGTGATAAGATCGAGGAAGCATCTAAATTGCTCGCAGGCAAGTTCGAGAGCCTTCTGGCTGAGGCTGCTATCGCGCGTGATCAAGCGCGTGAGAAACAGGAAACGGTTGTGACCATGCAACAGAAGGCGATGGATGATAAAAACGAGGATGATGCTAGCAGCACTGGAGGAGGATCTACAAATACCGACTTGAGCGCCTTGCCAGCTTTCCACGGCGCGAAAGCGTATGCCGCTTATGTAGAAAGCAAACTGTTGCCGAGTGCCTCTGCGGCAAGGGATAGTGAGGAATTTCAAGGAGTTATCCGCCTAGTGACCGATGCAAATAGTACGGATGGACTGCCACACGCAACACCAGCAACGCAGGATGAAGGGAGCTCCAACGCAAAAACCGGAGTGCCAGCCGCGGCGTTGATTCAGTTAGGGGTGGCTGACTTAGCGAACCCAAGCCAAGCGTACACAATTGAGGATGCAAAATTAAAAAGTGAAGCTGACGCACGTGCGAGATCCACGTTGAGCAAACAGGATTCTACTCGCGCAGTACTGAGTAAGATGCGAACCCAACTTCAGGATCTCCAGGCACAGGACGCAGCTCTTCCACCTCAAAGTCGCGTAGACCCTGAAGAGTGGGAAATCGACTTGGACTACGGTGATCTTTTGACTCGACAAGGCGACGAAGCCTGCGACGAAGTTCGGAAAGAGCTTGCGTTCTCTGTTGAACGAGAAGAGATTCTGCTTCTCAAAATGCGCGATACGTACGTTGGCCCACTGGCAGTAGAGCTGCTCACACTTCGTGCTTTTGAAAGTGGGTTGAGCGTGCAATCGTTCCGCACAATGAAAATGCCGGCGACACTACAGAAACGTCTAGCAGAAATTCACACAGCTGATGCAACTGCAAAAAAGCAAGTACCAGCGGGGGCAAAAATGGTCAGTGCACCTAGGCGTGCATCGGTGCTAGATATAATGGAGAAGGACACACCATTGGATGAGGAGTTCCCGTTGAAAGAGGATGAGCGCCGCATGATCATGAGTCAAAGCGAGCCGGCTAGAGGTGGCATTAGTGGTGCAACAGGCTGGTCTCCTGGTGTTACAGCAGTGCCGGAAACCGGTATGTCTAAGTCTGTCCATGGTTTTGAAGCGCGCAAGCGGCTACGTACCGAGCGGAAAAATAGGTTAGCGCGCTGGCAGAGTAGTAAGCCAGGCGAAGACGCAGATGACCCACGAGATGTTGTTGCCATTGCTTTTGCTCAACGAAACATGGGCGACTACAAGCTGAAAACTGCCGCGGACTATGTGGTACCGGAGCACCAACGTGTGAACGCAGTTAAAAAATTGCGCCAAATGGCACTTCTTGAAGAGAGTCTGTATGCAGCGCGGTTACGTTTCAATGCTAAAGTACTCGAGCTTCGCGAGCTGAAGGTGCAGCTAATTAACGAACTTCGGCGTGACCAGGAGCGGCTAGTAGAACTTCGAGCTGCTCTAGCTGGAAACGGGAGTGGTGGATCGTCATCACCACCTACAGCACCGGTAATCCTGTCTGTAGACCTTCGCGAGTGGCCAGAGCAGCGTGAACGTGTAAGTGACGCCGACATCGAACTCTTCCTGCGGGAAAAGACGGTGATTTCACACTCACAGACCCCGACTGCGGAATCGGACTTATCGCTGACTCGCACAGGCGGGGGTGAAAAGCACCAATCTACTGATCGATCGATCGCTGCAGTAGCACGAGCTCTCGAAGGCCCTAATTCAACTGCGTCTACCGGAAGTGGTTCTGTCGCGGGGTTTACTATTGGACATTTGCATCTGCACATGGAGGATGGAGTAACAGTGGCTACAGCCGTGGCCACGCCAGCGCCAACGGGATTGTATTCCACAGGTTATAATGAGGGCAACTTTGACGAAGATGATGTGTCTATACGTGAATACTTGATGCGTCAAGAGGCTCTCCTGCTAGAGCGTAAGCAGCGGCGTGAAGTAGCAGCTTTTGATGCGGCTGTTGCACATCTTCGGCGCGAGAAACTGTCGCTTGAGGTCGGCTTCAAGCAGGCCGAGCTGCGGTTGTTTACACTTTTCAGCGAGCTGTCACTTCTTGAATCCTTTGAAAGCAAGGAAAATCTGTTGAGCAGCAAGCTGGAGAAGAGCAAAGGGGAAAAGGCTCAGATTGTGGCAGAGTTGCGCGATGTTCAGGACCTCCTGACAAACAAAAAGCGCGAGTTGGACGAGTGGTCGCGTCAAGAGCGAGCAGTACAAGCAGAATTTTTGACACTTGTAAATGGCGGCACAGGGTCTAGTGCCACTCCTCACCCAAGCTTTACAGCTCTACAGAAGTTGTTCAAGCGCAAAATCAAACGTGCGAAAAAGAAACCTGCTGCATCAGGTGGGAAGGAGGACGGGAAGGATGGGAACAGTCAGTCTCCTGAGAGCGCTCGAGATGGCGAGGAGCAGGAAGACGAGAACGAAGAAGAGGAGGAAGAAGAAGATGAGGATTATGACGAAGATGACGATGATGATGATGAAGAAGAAGAGGATACATGCCCGCCTGGATGTGACTTGACATTGTATGAGAAAGTGCTCGCTTTGCGTGAAAAGCGTGCAGATGTGGACGATGCCATGGGGGAGTTGAACAAGGCAATTGAGGAGTTAAGAAAAGCTGGTGAGCGCCAGGCAGCCAAGCAACGGTCAATCGACAAGGAGCTAGCAGCTACGGAGCAGGATACGCAGCAGTTCCAGAGCGAAAAGCAGTCGCGCTTCAACCAGTTAGACGTCGTGGTACCGCTGAGCACGCGACAGCTTCGGTGCCTAGAGCCTCCTTCTCCGAACCAACAGAATTGGCTTCTTCCGGCGCAAGCTGCAGGCTGTCTAGTATTCACGACACGAGCCTTCTCTGCGCTCACAGAACGCATCGAGTCATTGCAAGCAGAGAACAAGCAACTGCGCCAACAGTTCCGTGACCTCCACAAACAGCAAAGTGTGCTGGCTCGTGAGAAGCGGCTGCAGCAGGAGACAATAGCTCGAGCTCAGGATCGTAGCGAGCAGCTCCAACGACTCAAATTTGGTCAGCTAGTGGACCTAGAGGTGCTTGACCGCGCATGCGATGCCTCGTCCGTGGATGAGCTGCAGACGCGTGTGAAAGTGCGCGAGCTCGAAGGCGAACGTGCCCTTCGTCGTGTGAAGCAGACGCACCCACAACTGCAGCATGCCATACTGCAGGCCACGGAGCAGAACACCGCCCTACTAGGGCAGATCGCTGCACTTACCGAGCGGCAGGCCGAGCTGGAGCGCGAGCTTAACCGCAACCAAGGCAGCGGCAGTGGCAGCGGGGATGGAGGCGGCCTGCTTAACGTTGAGGATGACGCTGCGCTAGCAGAGCGCGAGATGAAGGAGCGGAACAAGCTTGTGCGACTAGTGAAGTTGCAGGCCAGAGAGGTAGAGGCTTTAAAACAGGAAATCGGTCTGCTGCGTGGCAAGGATGGCAAGGTGTACGCGCCGCGGGTTTGAATGCAGAGCCCTAGAAAAGTGCCAATTCATTTCTCAAGGTAAAAAAGGCAGTCAGACGTAAGTGAAGATCAAATTAACGCAATAGACTTCAGTTGTGCTTGTAACTTTAATGATATCAGCGGGTCGATGACCACCGTGTATGCTGAAAGTGCGCCGGTAATTAGCGCCGAGTACAAACTGCTACTGATTGTGAACGAGTCAAGCTGCAATCGGAATGGCCATTTGGAATAGACGGCTATGACCCAGGCTCTACCAGCATAGAAGGACAGCGGCCCAACTCTATTTTACTCAGCCACAGTCAAGTCAAGTTCTGTGCATGAAATCAAGGTGATAGGTATGAGGCAACAATAGTATGATTGTTATTTTTAGCAGATTCCATCCTGTATTATTCGGCTAATAAAAAACGCATAACATGGGACAGGTAAACTACCTCTAAGTAGACCATCTACTAGTAGAATGGTACTTCGAAGTAAACAAAACCTTCCAGTAGCTGCATTACTTGCGGGCATTGTCATAGTTGGCTTCAAACCACTCCGTGGTTTCCTTTATCCCTTTGTAGATGGGAGTAAACTGGAAGTTAGGCAGCAAGCGACGTAACTTGGCGTTACTAGCCGTCTTCTTAAACTGCCCGTCCGCTTTGCTCGTGTCGAATACAATCTCTCCTTTAAACTCCATCGCGGCAGCGATTTCCCGTGCGACGTCTCCAATTGATACTTCGTCATGTTCGTCCACCGACAGAATCAACGGCTCGACACTATCGTAGTTGTCCAGCGTCCACAGCATCAGCCTCGCCACATCATTACTGGAGATGAACTGTCTGAGCGGTTTGCCACTGCCCCAAATGACGAACGGCGTGGAGTCCGTCTTGGCTAAGTAGCACTTATGGATAAGTCCAGGCACCACATGTCCATCGTCGATGTTGAAGTTGTCGTGCGGCCCGTAGATGTTGGTAGGGATGACGGACGTGAATTTGCAACCGAACTGGTCGGCATAGCAGCGGTTGAGCGTGTCGATGAGTCTCTTGGCCATAGCATATCCCTCGTTGGAGCTGTGGGCTCTACCATTGTGCAGCATGCTCTCGTCCAGCGGGTATGTCGTCTCCGCCGGGAAGACGCACGTGGACAGACACGACACGAGCTTCTGCACACGGAACTGCTGGCAGCACTGCAGCACCGAATCGTTAATGGCCATGTTCTCCCGGAAGAAGTCCACCTTGCGAGACAAGTTGTGGAACAGCCCGCCCACCAGCGCCGCCAGGTGCAGCACGTGCGTGGGTCGCACGCGCTCGAACAGCACTCGGGTCTGAGCGGCGTCGCGCAGGTCGGCGTCGCGCGAGCCCACGAAGTGCCACCGGTCCTGGGAGGCGCCTTCCGCCGCCACCACGCGCTGCAACGCGCGGCCCACGAGCCCCGTGCCGCCTGTCACCAGCACTACGCGTCCGGGAGGGGCGACATCGTCGCCCTCATGCTCCCCCATGCTTGTCAATCACCGCGATCTTGAAGTGACCCACACAAATTAGCAGCTTGAAGTGGACAACCAATCGCATTCCGGGATTTGTCATTCGTTTCTGTGCTAGACGTGTAAGAAAATAAAAAAGCACAACAAGAATCACTCACTCGTGCTCTATTGCCAGCGTGTTAGACTCTCTAGTAGACTAGCCGGTAGCTGCTGGTTCCTTGGGTGGCTTTCGCGACTTATGTCTTACTCAAGTACGGCTTCACAATGTTATAGACCTTCCGTTCCGGAGAATCTTTCTCCCACTTGCCAGCCTCCTTCAACGCGCCCTCCAGCTCAGACATAGCGAGGTGTTCCTTCCTCCACCGCTGCAAAATTTCTCTGCCGTTAGCGATGGTTGCCACCTTGTTCCCGAGAAATCCTCAAAAGCTTGGTCTCCCTTACAGTTAGGGGAGTTGAGGCCGAACTGCATGAAGTTGCCGCTGTGACGGGTCACATCCGGAGATGCATCTACGGCGCGTTTTTCCAAGGCAGTTCAAACTTCTGGCAAGCGCTGTTTCGTTGTATGCTTTAGGACACAGTGACCAACTTTTGCACTAAAATAATTCGGTTCGGTAGAAAAAGTAGGTTTAGAAAAAAGCACAAAAACATGGCGCTTTTTTCTAAACCTAAGTGGGTTTTCCACTATATTCCCCATCAGCATGCTCCGCTCCTCGCTGCGCTCCTCGCTTCGGCGCTCGACGCTCGTGCTCCGCGCCGCGGCTGACAGTCGGTCGCTGTCCGCGCTGGTGGACTGCGCGTGGGTGCGCGAGGCGCAGGCGTCGGGCGAGCCGCCGCTGCTGCTGCTGGACTGCAACCACCCGGCCTCGTTCCCGCGCGGCCACCTGCCCGCCGCCGAGCCGCTGACGCTGGCCGGCTCGCTGCTCAAGGACCCGCGGCCGCAGGCCACGGGCGTCGTGGACGCGCAGCTGTTCCGCGACGTGGCGCAGTCGCTGCAGCTGCCCAGGGACGCCACGCTCGTGTTCTACGACGACGAGATGAGTCTTAAGGCCACTCGCATGTGGTGGGTCTTCCGCCACTTCGGCTTCCCCGTGGAGCAGCTCAAGGTGCTGGACGGAGGCGTCAAGCAGTGGCTGGCCGACGGCAACCAGGTGGAGACCGGCGAGCAGCAGCCCAGGGACGCCCCGGTCGAGCTATGGACTCAACCGGTGGACACGCAGATGCTTGTCGGGTTTAAGGAGGTGCAGCAAGGCATCGCTGATCCTGCCACGCAGTTCGTGGACGCCCGCTCGCCTGGCGAGTACTGGGGAGAAGATGCCAATGGCAATGCACGCACTGGACACGTGCCTGGTGCTGTCAACTTCAACTGGATGGAAGGCGTCGACTTCACGCAGAACGGCAAGTTTAAGTCCAAGGAGGAACTTGACAAGGTCTTCATGGACATCTTCAAGCTGGACAAGGAGAAACCCGTGATCACGTACTGCCAGAGGGGAATTCGCGCTGCGCACACGGCGTTTGCGTTGGAGCAAGTGATGGGGTTCAAGAACGTCAAGATCTACGAGGACTCCATGCTGCAGTACCTGAACCGAGACGACTGCGAGGTTGTGCAGCAGTAACCTGGGACATCTTAAACCGTGTATTGGTCTGCGTTGCGGTGAGATACTTTATCTTCTTTGTTTGGACCACTACGGATTCAGGTCCGCATCCACGCAAATTGAAAGATGAAGTCGGCTCCGGCAGTCAATAATAACGCATCAGCAATTATCACTTGTAGCAGATAGAGCTAGCAATCGTACCAAAGTGAACAACTCGGTAAGTCATTGTCATCAGCGTCCAGAGCATGAGTTTAGTTTGCACGAACTCGGTCTGTGTCTCGAAAATGAATGCTAGGTGATGAAGCGCTCGGAGTCCACAGTTTCGCCAAACACTCAAAATGAATACCACGAACGAGATAAACTCAAGTACTGCGTAGATATAGACATTTGTCACCGTACTAATCACATTCTCTTGGGTGACATCCTTTATTTATGTGTGATACTTCGCACTAGACAAGTGAACCATGATAAGTATGGCATTCCCGTACAGCTAGGGGTAGCACAGTTTCAAGATACTATGTCAACACGAGGCACTCCGCAGTGAAGAGTGCTTCAAGTGCCTCGTGGAGAATACCTGGGCTTCCGTTTGCGGATGAGCTTAGCCATGCCCGTTTCAAAGCATGCCGATGATCGAGACCTGGTGGTGCTACGGGCACAACAGCATTCTTCTTTGGGTTGGCTTCTGCACCAGCTCGTTGACTGCATTACCACCACAATCTTTTTACAGCACGATCAGGGATCATAGGCAGTGACCCAGATCACGACAAAATCTGAACCAGGCTTCCAGAGCGTAAGAGTGAGCCTACACGATCATGTTAAGGATGACAATCAAGGCTTTCGAGTGCAATCTTGCCCTCGAGGGATAGCGTGTGAACGATGCTTGAGCGAACGCGAATGCTACTACCCACCTGTTCTCTGAGCAATTCTGGTCGAAAGCACAACGCTCGAATCGCCGTTAGTAGATCAACTTGATTGTCGACGATCCCAGTCGCCCCTTGAAGCCGTTTTAGAATGCTTTTCGTTCGCAGGTGAAGTTCCCGCAAGTTTACAGCTGATTGAGCAAGGTCGATGCCATAATAACCACAACAGTTGTCGTTAAAAGATTTTGCATGAACGTCGCCAGATAGAGTGCATCAAAAAAGTCTATCGTAATTATCACCTGCTCAGGCACACTGTCTTCCTTGTGCACGATAGTAGACGCCAGCACACTCTTCATGACAAGTTTAAAGACAGGAGTAGCAAAATTGCAAAATTACTGGAAGCTCGTAACGCGTGTGCTTAGCCGCGTCGAATAGCACTTGGTAAGCCGGATAGAAAGTAGTCATGAGTATCTGTATCGTGCAGAACTTGTTTAATCGATATAGCTGCTCTCGTTGTGACATCATTCTCCAGAATGCCCCACTCCCAGCAACTGCTCGAAGCGTGCAAGCAAAGAAAATAATCCAGATTGACCCTAAGGAGACGTTGATGAAAGGAACAGGAAACGCCCAATGCGCAGAAATGGCCATTACCGCAGCAGTGTAGCTGGATCCGACACAGGCACTGCAGAGCAGCATCTGGGCTAAAGAAAACGTGGCACCGTCCAGGAGGAATTTGATCACACAACAGGCACACAATTTCCCCGTCCAATGCTCCAGCGTTGTGTCCTCCGAAGTCGCCTCTGATGCGCACCTCACGCTGAGATAACTGTCGCCAATGGCTTTGCGGGGTGAGGAAGCGATTATCGGATGCGTGGTTCGACATTCAAATCACTCACTACGGTGGCAAATCCTCCATCGAGAGGATGCTGGCGCTCGAGGAGTACACTCGAATACCTCCTTGTCTCGGGTATTGCTGGTGCTTGGAGTCACATCACTTCCAGTCGTTGTGCTTTTGCTGGGCCAGGAAAGTATTCCGTTGCAAGAACCTAAAGAAGGATGAATACGGCTTCTGGATTCGTTTTGCCATACTACAAGGAGGATTGGGATACACTGATAGTGCACCACCAGGACAAAGCTGGACATGACGTTCGTCACGGGTAAAAATAAAGCCGCGAAAGTAACATATCGGCGAAAACCTGCCATTCCAATTGATAGACTCATGAGTTTAGCTAACCTGGACCTCCCTAGATGATAAATGTCTAAGCCACGCGACAACTGGGCTACTTGACCTACGCATTGAAGGAGACCAAGGAGGCACGGGGATTGTTGGACAAATATTGCGGCATACAGTACAACAACTAAAATAAACCCGCAAAACACACGGCGGCTCAAAGCTCACCCATAACGACCAAGTAACGTCTAAATCCCTTTACCCTTGGGTGTTAAGATCGATATTATGGTTGCACTTGGACCCAATAACCATCGCCTCGCAAGCGCGGCAACTATACAATGTCGACGCTGAGGCTGGTAAAAGCCAACAGTGTTTTACAGCTCATCGTGCGTATCGCTGTAGTCGCCGTCAGTAGCGCCTCCATCGTCGAATTCATCCACGTGGCGGCTGTTTTGCAGCGCCTTCACGATGTCGCCTTCAATCTCAGACGGACTGGTTGTTGTTCCGTAGCGCTTAAACGGTTCGTGGTTTACAATCAGAAACTTGGTGAAGTTCCACTTGATATCGTTGGTGATAAACCCATCCAGCTGCTTCTTGAGGAACTTGAATAGCGGGTGCGCGTTGTCCCCGTTCACATCCACCTAGAAAACACAAGAACCAACATTAGACTGTACTAACTCTCCATTCCTCTCCATAGCGCCACAATACCTTGGTGAAAAGCGGGAACGTCACATGGTATTTCTCCTGTGTGAACTTGAGGATCTCTTCCGCCGTGCCAGGTTCCTGGCCGCCGAACTGGTTGCACGGGAATCCCAGCACAGTAAAGCCCTCGTCGTGGTACTTCTCGTACAGATCCTGTCAACATAGCAACCACACCGAGTCAGAGCCTCTAAACCCTTGCAAAGTGTTGCAAAATGACTAGCAAAGAGATCGCATCGCACCTGCAGCTCTCTGTAGTTCGTGTCGGTGTATCCGCACTCGCTGGCCACGTTGACCACCAGGATGACGGGGAAGGCGCTGAAGTCCCTCATCGAGACTTGGCGGCCGCTGAGATCCGGCACGGAGAAGTCCAGAAACGAGGTCTCCGCCTCATGCTCCGCCGCCTCGCCGCCTCCGGTCAGCACGGCGGCCAGCGCCAGCAGCAGCAACAGCGTTGAGCTCCTCATCTTCATGCTCATCGGATCCCTTGTGTACGCGCACACCAAACCTGCCGCCTGTCGCTGATTGGCGGATAAGAAATCTAAAAATGGCGCGCAGGGTTTGGTTCAAAAGCGCGCGCAGGAGTGAACGTCGTCTCCAGCGAGCTCGGGCCACCCGCAGTGCCGCGCCCGACGCCGAGTGATAGGACGGAAGAGAGCCCAAGTGCAAGAAACCTGTGCGCACTCGCGCGCGCGCACTGACCAATGGCGTCGCACCCGCAGGACGGCGCCGACGGCAACGGCAACGGCAACGGCAACGGCAACGCGCGGCCCGTGCCCAGTCTGTTATTGACCAAGAAGCCGCAAGGCGCCCCCCGCTCCAGCGAGGAAGCGCGCCGCAACCGCATCAACATGGAGAAGATGATCATGAAGAACGTGGCCTCGCGCACCAGCATGAAGAACCGCGCGCAGCAGATCCTGGAGGCGCTCAAGAAGAAGCGCCAGCTGCAGCAGGACGACGCGGGCGACGCGCCCGCTGAGCGCCCGCCCAAGCGCAAGAAAACGTCGCCCCCGCGTGACGACGCCAACGCTCGAGCGGCAGTGGTGGCGGGCATTTTGTCCCCTGCCAGACGCTCGACCACGACGACGCCGGCGCCAGGTTTCGCGAGTCCCTCGAGAAGACCAAACTATGCTGTGAACCTCCGCAGTCCGACGCCGCACGTGGCGAGTCCGGCGAGAGCACGAACGGTTAACAGTCCGGCGCGGGGACGGACTATCAATCCGCTGTATCTGTCGAGCCCAGTGCGGCCGCCGCGGAGCGCCACGCTGGCCAGTCCGGCCAGACCCAGACGCAGCAGCAACGCGGCGAGTCCGCTGAGACGCAGCGAGTTCCTCACGAGTCCGTTAAGACACAGACCCTCAGCGTCACCCAAGAGACCGCTGATGTTCGACGACAGCACCATGGCAGGAGACACGGCGACTACGGCGACGAGAATCAATGGACATCCGCCGCTACTGTCGTCGGCGTTAGACCAAGTGGAACTTGCGCCGCCTCCGAAGACGTCGAAGGTGGCGAGGACAGCAAAGTCACCCTTTCAGTCGTTCCAAGCAAAGTTCAACAAGTCGCCTGCGAAGCCTGCGAGAGTGACAAGCAGTCCAGGCGCTGGCAGCAGTAGTTCGGCTCGAGCAGGAACAGGTGCCCCTCGAAGCGGCCCAACGCTAGTTGATCTTGCGCACCCTGACGAATCTGCTCCGCGGCACAACGCTACCACAGCAGCTTCGTCTTCTGCCCCAACGTCCCCGTCTACTGCAGCAAGCGCTGGTACTATTGCACAGCAATCTTTATCCACAGCTTCATCCTCAGCTGCTGCCACTCCGTCTACTTCGTCAGGTGCTGACAGTACTACCAGAGGCACCAATATTGCACCGGAGCATTCAGGACCAGGATCGAGCAATCCTGGTGCTACGGCTAATGGGCTTCCAAATACTCCGACGCATCCCCCCAAGCCTGTACGCAAACTATTCTCTTCTCGCGTTGTTGCGGCCCAAAAATCTATTTGCTTCTCAACTGAAGGTGTCGCTACAGCACTGGATGTAACTCCAGACGGTGAGATTATTGTAGTGGGCTTTACGGATGGATCAGTACGGCTTTATGAAATGGACAGTAGTGTCCCTAGTGACCGCCACGGCTATCTTCTGGGTCACATCGACGAGCAGTCTTCACAGGGTTCTTTCAATGTCCAGTTGAGAGTGAAAATTTCTCCTGATGGGCGCTACGTGTTTGTGGGCTGCCGACGGAATCATCGAGTGATGATGAGCATTAATCTGGATCACTACCGAAGCGAGAAAGGTGTGTTATTCTGTATTATATCAGTTGTGGTGTACGATTCATGACCCATTCGTTTTTGTAATTCGTCTAGACGGTGATGACGATGACTTTCAGCAGTTTCAAAAGCACTTCCATGCGAACTCCAGGCTTCGGGTATGCCGGATTTCAACTTTTGGATCCAGTTATATTTTTACTGACTGATTTCGTTTGCAGGGTTTTGCTGATGTAACCACGTACATTCCACCTTCAGATCCTTCGCTCAAAGAACAACCAGAGATCAAAGTTAAGAGGTACGCATCATCACTTTTTTGCGGTTGCGTACTGGTTGCGTACTGGTTGCTAATGATTGCATTGTTTTATATGATGCCTGCCTTGATTATCGGATAGGTCTGCCTACTATATATTAACAGGTCTGGGTGTTGGTACTTTGAATTTGTGGCGCTTTGTCGAGCCCCAACAACCCCAGCAAGATCCCATTTGGGAGTGGTTGCAAGGTTTTGGAGCAGGAGGTAATACGGCCATGATTGGAGCATTTCTTCCATCAAGCATTTCTCCTGGTGTATTGACCATTGCAGCTGTCTGCAAAGACAAGAACCTTCGCCTCTGGCCGATGGAGTACAAGAAAACAATGGCCGTGAAGAGTGAAGAAGATTCGGCTAGTGAAATGGATGATGCAGCCTTTCTCGGAGGGTCTCACATGGTTGCATCCCACTTCAACATACAGAATACTAAGGACATTCACGCTATTCATGGACAGTATGCGTATGGCATTTCACTTATGGGAGAGGCATACCGAATTTGTCTTCCAGACTCTGCAAACCTGAGCGCGAGTACCACTGATCGACTACCTCGCCAAGAGTTCGAACTGGAGAAAATCGATAGTGGAGGCACTGGTAAATCTCGTCGGTCAAATGTAATGCTAGAGTCCCTAGCTGCAAGTGACGATGGAAAAGCAATGGTTGCAGTGTCTTCAGACGGTATTTTTTACTACTCAAACAAGATCATGGAATCTGACTCAGCTGAAGTGGCCAAGTTACGCATTATTGGGAAGAACGCCTCAGAAAACTCGCTATTCAAAACGTTAATGAAGGTTTACACCCCTTCCATATCGGTGAAGGATAAGAAAACAAAACCAGAATCAATGATGGCAGTGGTGACGAATCCAAAAGAAGAAGGTGAAGATGATGGGTATGTCAATGTCGATCCTACGGAAGGGTTTGCGGCTCGGTGGATGGTACCGAGCCGTGGCATCGATTGCTGGGTGTGTGGTGTGCGTAATGTGAGGCACTGGTCGGGTCCACCCGAATCAAAGCTCAAGGAACGGAAGTCAGCCGAAGACGTCAGAGCAAAGATGAAGAAAGCCCGCCAACGAGAGCGAGCTCAACGCAGCGACAGCAATCCTGGCACGCCCGTTAGCGTAAAAAGCAAAGCCACGCCTCAGCCAAGTGCGAAAAGGAATTCGGCTCAGAAGCAAAAGCTAATACAATCTGATGGCGCTGAAACCCCTCAATTACCTCCTTCCGGAAAGAAGCGCAGGATGAGCCAGAATTCCGGTGCAGGTGACGATGATGACGACGAAGACGAAGATTGCACTGGAAGCGACGAAAATACCCCTTCTATTGCTTCGCTAATGAGTGAGCTGGATCACTTTAAGAAGCGCAACGCGGAAATAAAGACGGAATGGCAGCGGCGGTTGCAAGGCGAGCGGCAGCTTCGTAGAAAATGGAAGCAGCGTGAAGAAGAATTTCTAGACCAACTGAACGACTCGCTGACGAAGTTGGATACCGCGGAAGTTGAGGTAGGCCGCCTTCGGGTACTTCTTCGTGATGCAGAAAAGCGATTCGCATTTGAGAGGGCACGTGCGGAGCAAGAAAACTCGGTGAAAGCGCGGTATGACCAACTCTGTGAGCAGATGAAGGACAAGATGGCTCTCGTAGCGGACCAGAAGCGGCTTCTGGAGCAAACAACTCGCAGCCTGTTAACTGAAGTGGACCGAAACGTTCACGCGCTGAAAAACGCTGTCATCCTAGATAAAAGCGAGTGTGTGGTGTGCAAGGACCAGCAAGCCGTGACTGCTGTCGTGCCTTGTGGTCACCTGTGCTTCTGCGAGCAGGATGCCGACACGTATCGTCGCAACAGCACATCGGAATATCCTACGTGCCCCATATGCCAGCAAGAGATCGTCTCGCTGCTACGAATTTACACTTGAGACACTAACTAACGATTGAATGCTAATGTTCATTGAGGTGACCGATATGACTTTCTACTGAAGCTTTGAACAATCACACAAAAGCACTCGTTACTTTATTCTCCTGTGCCAACCAAGTTTCAAGTCATTGCTAAGCACTACGTTGTGGCAGCTGACAAAACTTGTTCCTGAAGTAGCAGTAGTAGTTAGCTCATGTAGTTAATTTGACCGCTTGAACCAAAGCAAGTGGGCATGGAGTCCCTTTCAACGAGGGCAAAGTTGAAGTGGCCATCACTCTTGCGCTTTTGGCGATCGCGATAGAGTTCCCTCCGACGCAAAAAGTACTAACCAGCAATGAGTGCTGGAGGTCATCCAATTCTATAAAAGTGCACCTCGATGCCAACGCAAACCGTGGCACCATACACTTCTTCAACCCGCGCAAGTTGTGCTAAATTTTACGTTTGTGTCGCTGGACTAAAACACCTCACGGGTATGTAGACGCGTGGCGTCGCCTCATCATTCCGACGGAAAATTACTACTGCGTAGTAAAGGCGACTACATCGCCATCTTCCCACAGAAGGCGGCCATATTCGTGAGTCACCAACAATATTTGACAAACCCGACAAATCTATGCTGCCCCTCGCCGCTTCTCAGTGGAGTAAGTCTATCCGGATGCAGAAACACCTCGTAACCACCGATATATGCAGGCTAGTCTTCAGCGAAGGTGTATCCGCCTTTTTGCGGCAAGAACTTAACTTGCTTTGACACAGAACTACGGCGGTCACAGAACAATGACGATTTCGGTAGTCTGTTTTGAAGTCGAAGCGTTTCTCTTGTGTTGAGTGACTAGCAGCGCGAGTGTTGTGGACTTCGGTGTGCTTCTCGGGTATCGCATTATGCTTTGCCTTGCCCACGTCAAACCTCAACAAGAAGGCGCAGGCACAAGTGACGTGTAGGACCCAGTGAACTCGAAGTTGTTCGACCGGTATGACATCGAGTCCGGAACAAGGTGAGAGCGGAGAGGTGTCTCGGACTTATAGTTTCGACAAGCAACTGATATCACTGTCCGAAGATCTCTCGCCATCCTCTGTTGAAACTACCGGTGATGCCAAGACCGCCGACACGAACACCAACATCTCTCGACTTGAACGACGCCGTGAGCAGAGCCGCACCAGGCAACTGAGGTATCTCCAAAGAAAACGCCAGTACGAAAACGATCTCCAGTCATCCGTGGACACTCTGCAGTCCGACGTACGTGGAATGGAGCTCCAGCTGCAATTCCTACGAACCGGTGAACCATGTCCTTGTTCCTGCCCGACTTCATCGATCAACTCGTTGCCACCATCATTAACGCCCACAACTACATCCAGCAATTTCCTGCAAACTGCTCGTGACCTCGTCCATTGCTTTCGTTTTGGATTCTCAACCACAGCCTCGCCGCCATGGATACCTTGTTCTTCTTCGTGTGAAGAGCAGATTCACTTCGTCCAAAACGCGATGCATCCGGACGTGCTGCACGGCGAGCTGCGCGGGCAGAACTCGTTTCTGGAGCAGTGGCGACGCTACACGGCATTCTTCGGGTCACTGGAACTGCATCCGCACAACTTCGCGCTGCTACCGAGTGCCAACAGCCACGCCGTTTGCCGGGCGCAACTCACGCTGTCGCTGCAGCTCGTGATGGCCAGTTTCCAGCACGTGTTCCCGCACCTGCTGCAGCCGCAGCACTCATCGCTGCTCGGCTGCCTGCTCAACCACCAGATCCGCGTGCCCACAACGCTGCAGCTGCAGTTCGATGCGCGCGGCCGCGTGTGTAGGTGCGACTCGGCGTTGGATTTCGTGGCGGCGCTGCGACCACTGCTGAGCAGCTACGCGGATGTGGCAAACGTACTGCAGCGCGCACACATCTCGCCTTGTGGCCACCTCGGACCTGGTGCGGGTCCGCTCGACCTCGCCTTCGTGTTAAGTCCGTCGACGTAGCACCTCATCTCCCGCCAACATACGCGTTTGGCAAGTTGCATAGTGAATTAACCGGCCAAGTTTTTTGTGACGTTGCGCACCTTCATTTCTCCTTTCGCCTGATCCCCCAGACGTGCATATTCATCGTGGAGTCAATACACTAACAGCTACCGACGAACGTCATCTTCACTTCAACACGCAGTTCCAGGTCCTCAACACGCACAACTTCCTCATCGCCTCGCCATTCAGCTAAAGCCCAGCGCATTGCAATGCATTGCAATCACATACGCGATGGTTCCTCAGCGGTGACGCCGTCGCCGTGCCGTCTCCTCTTTCGCTAATGCCTACGGCGGCAGCAGCTCAACTGCTGATCCGCCCACGCTCATCCAATCCGCGCCGGGGATGAGGCGCGTAGCCA
Source organism: Phytophthora taxon juncus (assembly GCA_033558005.1). Lineage (NCBI taxonomy): Eukaryota > Oomycota > Peronosporomycetes > Peronosporales > Peronosporaceae > Phytophthora > Phytophthora taxon juncus. Next base: position 3,068,680 of record JAUCEE010000003.1, read on the forward strand.
ATCCGCATTTCCGGCGTGTTCGCCCAGCGGAGCCCGTCCTACCTGAAGCGCAGCCGTTTCCTACTTTAGTGGGTTTAACAGCCGCCGTCGGAAAACATACTGCGCGGTGTATTGCTCAGCGCGCAGGATGGGTCGTGCCACCTTATGTCGGCGGCCTAGACTAGGCTTCTCGCAGCGTAGCCACTCACACCCGACGCTTACGTACGTCGCCTCACTTCCTCTTTGGCCTCCTGCCGAGCAAGAAAGACCCGCACACACTCCGACCCGCAGCTAACATGGGCGACTACGGCCAGTACGACGTGCCCAAGGCCGACGAGATGATCAACTTCAAGGTGGGCCAGCCCGCGCCCGCCATGCTGCCGCTGGACAAGATCCGCGAGGCCGCCACGCTCAAGTTCGGCGAGACCGACCCCATGTTCCTGCAGTACGGCGTGATCAAGGGCTACCCCAAGTTCCGCAAGACGCTGGCCGAGTTCCTGACCAAGGGCTACCAGCACGAGGTGGACCCGGAGAAGCTCTTCGTGACCAACGGCGTCACGGGCGGCCTCGCGCTCATCTGCTCGCTGTTCCTGCAGTCGGGCGACCTCGTCTTCATGGAGGAGCCGTCGTACTTCCTGGCGCTCAGCATCATGAAGGACTTCAAGATCAACGTGCGTCAGATCCGCATGGAGGAGGACGGTCTTGACATTGACGAACTCGAGCGTCTGCTCAAGCGCGGCATCGTGCCCAAGATGCTCTACACCATCCCCACGTGCCACAACCCCACGGGTCGCACGCTCTCGGCCGAGAAGCGCAAGCGCCTCGTAGACCTTAGTGTCAAGTACGGCTTCATCATCATCGCCGATGAGGTGTACCAGCTGCTGTCCTTCCCGCACGTGACCCCGCCGCCGCCGATGTTCACCTTCGACGAGCACGACACCGTGCTGGCCCTGGGAAGTTTCTCCAAGATTCTGGCCCCTGCCCTCCGTCTCGGCTGGATCCAGGGCTCGCACAAGCTGCTGAGCAAGATCGAGGCTTGCGGACAGCTCGACTCGAGTGGTGGCATTAACCCCGTGATTTCGGGCATTGTGCACTCGGCCATCTCCTCGGGCCTACAGCAGCAGCACCTTGACACCACGGTGCAGACGCTTTGGGAGCGTGCTGACGCTCTTATGACGGAGCTGAAGGCCCACCTGCCTGAGGGCGTGACTTTCGAGGTCCCGGACGGAGGATACTTTGTGCTGGTGCGTCTGCCCGAGGGTATGAACGCGAACGACCTGCTGCCGATCGCTCAGAAGCACAAGGTCATGTTCCTGCCGGGTGCTTCGTTCAGCAGCAACATGAAGAACTTCCTGCGTCTGAGTTTCTCGTGGTACGACTTCCACGACATGCAGCTCGGCGCTCGTCGTCTCTCGGACGCTATTCGCGAGTACCAGGAGGTGTTCGCTGCCCAGCAGAAGACTGCTGCCGAGGCGGCTAAGACTGCTACCCCTGAGGGCAAGGGCGTGCGCGTCGCCGTGCACGGCCACGATGGCCGCCTTGGTTCGCTAATTGTCGGCGAGCTGAACAAGCTGACCGACCACAGCGCCAGTTTCGCCGGCCCCATCGTCACGCGCTTTGAGACTGTCGAGGCCCCTGACCTTAACAACGTGGACGTCGTCATTGACGTGACTTTGCCTGCTGGCACCAAGAAGGTGATCTCGTACCTGCGCGAGCAGAAGGATGCTGGCAAGATCAGCAAGCTGCCTGCTCTGGTTGTCGGCACCACAGGAGCTCTTCCGATGGAGGACCTGGAGGCCTACTCAAAGCTTGCCCCCGTGGCGCTTCGCTCGAACTTCTCGGTGGGTGTGCCGCTTGTGTCGGAGCTTATTAAGGCGGCCGCCTTCAAGCTGCCTTCCGAGGGATGGAACGTGGAGGTCACGGAGATCCACCACACCAAGAAGCTGGACGCCCCCAGTGGCACGGCCAAAACTCTGGTGAAGTCGCTTGCTGCCACGGGTGCTCCCTGCCTGGGTGAGACTGGTCAGGCCCCGACGCACTCGCTGCGCCTTGGTGACGAGGTTGGCCAGCACACCGTGCTGTTCGCTGGACCGGGCGAGCGCATCGAGATCGTGCACCAGGCCACCCGCCGCGAGGTCTTCGCCATCGGTGCCGTGCGTGTCGCCACGCAGGCTCCTTCTCTGCCTCTCGGCCTGCACTCGGACTAAAGTGGCCGTGCGCGCCGGGAGTCCACGCCCTAGTGTACTCTAGCTTATGCTCCTTTTCTTCGATTGCAGAGTGTGGTTTGAGCACCGCATTGGCAACGAGGAAAGTTCGTGCCTTTCAATAAAAAAATGTTCTGCTATAATCCTTGTTTCCCTCGATGTCTTTAATCGTCCATCAAACATGGTGCACGTTGAAGTTGTAATGTTGCCGGAGCCCTTTAATGTTGCTCATAGCCTCTGTAAATACGTGCCCTGTCATATCTGTCCAGTACGCGTGACGCGCAAAAACCTCTATCTTGCTATAACCAGCCGTCGCGATAGAATGTGCTGAACTTGCTCTGACTCACGATCTCTTCGGTTCACTATGGAGCCCGTGGGTCGCCTTTCCAGCGAGCAGTTCGCACTTCCTCGCGCTTCATCATCATGGGCGCAGGCCCGTGCGACGGCCACGGCACAACTGCATCTTCCACCTCGTCGCCGACCATGAGCATGATAGGGCTGCGCCCGCTGGGGCCGCATCCGATTTTGGGCGACGGCGGCGGCATGTTCTCCATCCCGAGCTTCCCCTCGGACGCCCACCCGGACCTCGACATGCTGGACGACAGCGCGGCGATCCTGCGGCCTTCGTCCGTCGCAATGCTGCGAGGCCAGCGACTGTCGGAAGACGCTCCGCAGCCGTCCTGGTACGACGACGGCGGCGTGTCCAAGCGCTTGAGCTGCTGCCAGTTGATCCGCTTGGCGTTCGACACTCTGTTGCTAGTGGCGGCTGCAGCAGGCGTCGTGCTGGCTGCCTACCTGCCTGTAGACATCGACCACGGCGTTCGCCACGGAGGAGCGCTGCCTTATGTGTACGCAGTGTTTGTGGCCATTGCAGGCTACGAGTTCGCGTGGCTGGCGTATCGTGTGCGACTGAAGCTCTTTATGCCGCTCAAGCTGCACGAGAAGCAGACGTCGAGAGAGATGTACAGACAGATCATCGCGTACGCAGTGGACGAGGAGACGTGTGCAGTCACGCCGATGGCCGATCGAAATTTCTGTGGGAGCAGCCTGCTGACAGCCTTGGTCATTTCAGCATTGGCTGCAGGGGCAGCAGTCGGACTCTGCTTCGTGCCGGGAATCACGCAGATGCCGATGATTTACGTTGGAGTTAGCACTTTTGTGGGCGCGTTATCGGCGACACTGGCGCCTAATACGGCGACAGCAGTCTGCGTGTTGATTCGGTATGTATACTTCTTCCTGTCGTCACTGAATGTGGTGCTACGAAAGGATACGAGCCACTCGAGTGTTGCTGCTGGAAGTGGAAGTGACGCAACAGACGACTATAATGGCGAACTTGATAGCCGGCAGGCCATGGACAAGTATCTCGCGGTGGTGGTGGAGTCCTACTCGCTGTTGCTGCTCGGTGTCTGCTTATTGCTAGTTGTGCGCGCCGTGACAAGTAAAGACGCCGCGGAATCAGCACTGATGATGGTGCTGGACGTCACTGGCTTAATCTATTTGAGCGGTGCTGCTGCCGTGCTGGAGCTCTTCGAGGAGTCGAGCCTAGTTCGTGCGAGCGGTGCGTTAGCTGGGTTCTTTGCTATTGTGTGGAGTTCTGAGCTTGGAGCATTCCTTACTGAACGCCTTCTGAAGGTCGTACAGTTCCCGTGGATGCATCCCCTCTCAAAGCACGTGTCGTCGCAGCAGAATGTCGAGAAAATGATCGGAGCGATTGGCTTTGCTGTCGGTGCTACGTATGCCGCTGCCAACTTTGTGGAATTCAACATGGGCACCAACTTTGTGGCTCTAGTGAGCGCTGGTGCAGTGGTATGTGCCCACGTCGGCAAACTCTTCCTTATCAGTCTCAAGAAGATTGCCGACGTGTCCAAGACAGGATCGTACCTTCGCGTTGGTGGTGGTGTACTTGACCGCCTTGACACGTTACTCTTTATGGCCGTGGTGTTTTCCCCGTTCTTCCAGCGTGCTGTATACAATCAGCCGCAATGGTGATCAGCTTGCTAGAACGAATGCAAGCAGCACCAGCATACTCGAAGAAATATATTTAACGAAGTGAGTTCTTTCTTCAACATTGTCATTACGCAACTTCAGTCCATGCTTATTACATGACAAGGCAGCCCTTCTCGCCGTCCTGTAGGTCAGCGCCGTCATCATCGTCGTCGTCGTCACCATCGCCTGCTTCCTTGGCCTTTTCCTTAGCTTCCTTGATCTCGTCTTCGTCGCCTTCAGCGATTTTCTCATCCCCAGCCTGCTGCTTCTTGATCACCTTGCGCAATCGCTCGACGTCTTGCATCGTGAGCACAGTGCTGTTGCGAATTACGAGCTGGTCATCGAATCCGAACGTCTTGCACTTCAGCTCCAGCTTCCGTTGCTCGCCGTTGTGGTCATCAAGTCCAAGTAACTCGCCCATCGTATTTTGCATAAAGAGCGGCTGATTCTTCACAATTTCAATTTGGGCACACAGAGCTCGTGTTAGCCATGCCAGTTCGGTCACATCGGGCACACTCGGGTCACCCTTGCGGAACACAACAGCAGACGGGTACAACGCTTCGCCATTGATCTTGGCAATAGGCAGCGAGTGCTTCACGACGGCGTCGAGATCATCGAACGGCACGGAAGTCTGAGGACCGTAGAGAATCGACATTTCCTTGGCGCCCCACACAATCTTCTGCTCACCAGGACCGCTAGTGGCGCTTCCAGGTGGAGTACAGCTGACCTTGTGGTCTTTCCAATGTCCGCGTTGGCACTGCGCGTCACAGTAAAAGGTGCACTTGCAGCGCGTGCAGCGCTTAAGTTCTTTTCCGGGGGCAGCGCGCTTGTCACACTTGGCGCATCGGCGCAGCTCTGGGTTCTCCATTAGGGCGAGCTTCTCACCAGGAGGTAGGACGCGACGTTCAAGATCGGCGCGCGTGTAAAATAGCGCCATGCCTCGAATGTGGTCGCCTCCCTCTCCATTGGGGCCACAGCCAGTGTGTGTGCTGATGACAGACGAGAAGACAGTGCCTCGACCAACGTGGTGGCGAGCATCAAACCGCAGCTCTTCGTCGCCAACAGCATCGACTTGGATAGCCTGGCGCTCAGCAAGACGGTTCCACGGCTCAAGCTTTGCGTACTGGTCGCAGGCTGAATAAAAAGCTGAGAGCGCCTCCGGCGTCACGCCATCGCCCGACATCAGTCCAGGGCGCTCACTCACTTCCGCCACCGACGCGAGGTCCTTGCGGATCAAATGCTGCGAGAGCTCCCTTCACACATTGAACAGAACATCGTCGGTGTGCAGACCCTCACATCAGCAACCATTGCATAACGTACTGGATGTAAGCGTCAATGCCGTCCGACTCGGACAGGTACGAGCACTCGATCCCCAGCGCCGAGTAGCTCTTCCTCAGCTGTCCTACGAAGTGCTTGTCCGGGAAGACGATCTTGTCGGGTCGGTGCTGGGGTGTGCTCGTGGGCGGGTCCAGCATGGCCTGAAGCGTCAGCTCCAGCACTGTCTGCGGCGACGGGTACACCTCGGGCGGGTCGCAGATCTTCTTGGACACCACCTGCCCCAGCGGGTACAGGTTGTTCACCAGCACGCAGTAGGGGCGGCAGGGCACTGCGTCGCGGCCGCTGGACGCCGACCACACCCGGAGCTGGCGCACGACGACCTGCCACACCTCCAGCTGCTTCTTCTCCAGCTTGCGGTAGCGCTCCACCTGTTTGGGCGAGAGCAGCATCTCCGTGCTGATCACAATGTCGGCTGCGCGTCGTCCCCGCAGCAAAACCGTCAGCATCATCGCCGCTCAAAAGGGGGAAGAAATCCACAAACCATCGCCTTCCACGTCGAATTGAGTCGGCACGCGGGGCACATCTTCGCTGTCCGAGTCGGAATCGTCCTGCCGATTGCACACAAAGCCGCACAAGTCAGCGCGAAGCCTTCAGCGACTGTGGGGGAGGCGAAGCGCACCTGGAAGTTGTTCCACTTCTCGTACTTCTGGGTCAGGAACTGCTCGCCAGACGCCATGCTTGTCTTCTTGCACCCTTCGAGAAAAAAAGGGTTTTGTTCGGAAAAAAGCGCTTGCCCCACTTTTTGTTAGTCCAGTTTGTGATTAGTTAGTGTAGCCATCCGGGACCATATTCAGAACGGATCGGATCACTTCCGAATTGTTCCGCGTGTGATGGAGAACCTGGTGGAGACGCTGCAGACGCAGCGCGAGCAGCTGCTGGCGCGGCTGGCGGCCGCCGACCGCGAGGCGGCGCGCGCGCTCGTGCAGCAGCTGAAGCAGGTGTCGGAGGAGCTGGAGCTGGCGGCGGCGGCGGCGACGCCCGCGCCGCAGGCCGCCGCGCTCTCCCCCGGCTTCTACGCGAGCTACCTGCTGATTGCGCTGCTGTCTGCGAACCTGTGCGTTCGGATCGGAGCTGGATCGGAACGTTGAGATCTGAATGTGGTCTGAATGACGCGCTTTGTTAGGAACGACGCGCGGTTCCTGTGGAAGCGCATCGCGCCCGAGATCAAGCAGAGCAGCGAGGAGCTGCGCGCCGTGTGGGAGATCGGCAAGGCCCTGTGGCAGCGGTGAGACGGCCTTGCTGGATGGGGATTGCAGAGCTTTGGGTGACGTTGGAGTTGCGGGGCTGACCCGATGGGGCTGCTACGCTGCAGGAACTTGGCGGCGGCGTACGATGCGATGGACTACGACTGGTCTCCATCGCTGCAGGGGCTGGTCGAGGCGCTAAAGAGTGCGTACACGGCTTCATCAGTTGAGTTTTAGAGCTTTGTAGCTGACCTGGAATATTGTGTTATGGTGCAGCTTCAACACGTGAAAACACAACGGAGCTGCTGAGTCTCGCGTACTCGACGATCTCCGTGAGCGACGCAGCGTTGGCGCTGGGATTTTCTCGGCACGAGGACGTCTTGCAATGTGAGTATATTGTGGTTGGGTATCCAAGCTGGAAACGATCAAACTGACTTATGCGACTCTGCTTGTGTGCGGCAGACTGCGCGTCGCTGAACTGGGAGGTGTCGGCGGCGGACCAGCTTATCTTGCCCAAGCCGCTCGCGAACGTGCGACGCGGCCCCTCGACGGCGGTGGATCTGGACCAGCTCGACACGCTGTCCAAGTCGGTGCTGCATCTCGAGCAGAACACGGTGCTCAAGCTGCCGTGAGCTAGAAAGTGAGTGTTAATCCCCTTGGCGGCGCCATGACGCACGTTGCGGTGCCGCACGAGGAATATAAACGGTCGCCTGCCGATCTTCCAGACAACCTTTCGCCGACTCGTATCCGCTGTCCCTCTAGATACGCCGCTGATGGAGAAGCGCAAGTCACATCGCCGCAGGACTGGAGAGCTCAAGACGACAGCACGCGGTGTGGCTAGCGACGCCGAGTCCCGCGTCAGCACGCGCAGCAGCAACAGTAGCAAGAGTAACAGCAGCAGCACGTCGTGGAAGCAGAAACGACGGCTCAAGGCTGAGCGACTCAGTAGCCGTGACAATGCTGATGCAAGCTCGAAAGAGCGAAAGCAAGAAGAGGGTGATGGTCAGGATGATGGCAATGACAAGCTAGAGTCGCTCGAGTCGAGACTGGGGTCGATTCTGGAGACGACCGAGGTACAAATGGCCATGATCTTCCTTATCGCATTGGACGTCGGCTGTACAGCTCTGGAAATGCACTTGCACGATCAACAGCAGCTAGCGGCGGCGCTGCAGAAGCTTCATAGGAATGACAAAGATGCAGGTGCTGGATCAGAGATAGCAGCCTCGTTGCTGGTGCGCGTAGCAACTCGACTGGTGGAATCGTTCACAGGCTTCACGCTCTTCCTCTTCTTGATCGAGCTGGCGGTTTTGTTAGCTGCGTTCCGGCGCAGATTCTTCGCTCATGCAGGATATGTATTAGACTTGGCCGTCGTAAGCATTTCTCTCGCGGTGGAGCTGTCCGCACAAACGAAAGGTAGGTTTGCTGTCGAGTTGAGAATGCATTCACCAAGCTGAGTGCGTATTCTGTTGCAGCCGTGCGGTTACTAGGAATTCTACGAGTATGGCGCGTTCTCCGTTTGGTCAGAAGACTGGTCGACCAGGAGCGCAACGCACATGACGCCACGTTTCAATTGCTCGAGCAAGAGCAACTGGTAAGGCTGTCGAGTATTTTGCTGGTCACGCTTCTTGCATTGACCATGGTCACTCCGCAGAAACTACTCCACGTCCGCATGCAAAAGGATGCAGCACATGAATCGCTCAAGCGCGAGTACGAGTCGCGGTCTGGCCTCGAGCAGCTCTTGCGCAGCTACAAGGACGAGATCGTGACGCTTAAGGAGGCCCTGCAAATAGCGGCGCAGGCTGTAGCGGAGGTCACGATGAGTGAGACTCCTCCCGCTGACCCAAACCTCTACGCGCTTCAAAAAGAAGCAGTTGCAGCGGAAGCCTCTTTCTCCTCGTACCCTGCAGTGGAGAGTGACGGGTTTGGTGATGCGTATTACGAGCACGAAATGGCGGCAGTGCATTCATCGGACCTGCAAGCAGAGCTGGAGACTCAGTACTGGCAGGATGGCGCAGGAGAGGATAGCGAGTATCCTCACGAGCAAGCAGCTGCAGTGCACCCAACAGAGCTGCAAGTGTTGGAGGAAGAGCACTGGCAAGGAGGAGGCGAGGGCGAATATCATCACCCGGACGCACCTCCAGAGCAACTGGCGGGAGTACATTCTGAGTTGGAAGAAGAGCACGGTAGCGACAAGGAGGAGGAAAATGAGTTTGAAGATGCAGTGGATGAGTGACGAAGTCTAGGGTCATCAATGCAGCAGCCGACATACCCATAGCTTTTGTAGAGAAGCACCCTCGGTTTGAAGCGATGTATTCATCTACGCTCCTCTGCTTGAACATTATGCAGAAGCATAATCTAGTTCTGCACACGCTTCTTGTCCCACGCGACAACGTCCTCGTAGCGAATGTCTCCGCCGAAGATATCCAGCGCGCTGCCAATCGAGAGATCCACCTGCACAAATTGTAGCACAGCAACAAGTAAATCAACTGGGGTAGCTGCAGCTGCTCGTGACACCCAGTACCTTGCCGTTGCCGATGCGCTCCACGAAATCCAGATCGTCCTGTGAGTGCAAACACATTCATTAGTTCAGGACACGTTTTCTAAGCATTGGTAGACGCTTAGAAGGCATGAGCACGCACCAGGGAGCTCGCACCACCAGCATACGTAACGGGAAGGGGGCTCCATTTCGCCAACAGCTCGACCAGCTCTTGCTGAACAATTTACGTATCGCCATGAACATGTCCCGAGTCAGTATCCCCATGAGTCAACGCGTAGTACGTTGCGACCAAGTACGGAAGTGACGCCGTACCTGAATGCCACACCGTTTGCCTTCCACATCCACAGCGTGCACCAAAAACTCGTCGCAGTACTCCGCAAGACGGTGAAACAGCGATTCACTAGCATACAATGTAAATCCTAGCGTTAGATATTTGCCATGCCAACCAGATACATTGCTTGGTCAACGCACTCGATGGACGTAGTGGTAAACTTCTGCCAGCGGTCCGTCATAACGTAAAATTTGTTGTCCTCCGCCTTCTTGCGGCAGCTCAGATCCAGCACCAGGTGCTCCTTGCCAATGAGCTGCTTGAGCTTCTCCAGCCGCTCGAAGTCGATCTGACCGTCGCGGAACACGTAGGACGTGACGATCACGTGGCTCGCCCCCTTCTCCACGAAGAACTGGCAGTTGTCCGCGTTGATGCCGCCTGCCACCAGCATACACACACTCCACCATTACACCACTGCTGCACAAAGCTTCGTAGATTGTTAAACCGCGCCCACCGACCTCCGACTTGAAGCCCTCCCGGATAAGCCTCCAGCGCCTCCAGCGCCGCCTTCGTGTTGGCTTCCGACGCCCCCAGCATGATGACGTGGCCACCTACTAGTCCGTCCTTCTTGTACATACTGTTGCAGCACAGAAAACATTGAAATCGCGTTGGAGTCAATGGAAAATGCACCAAAACCGTCGGAAAAGGGTCACTGTGTCATGCTTTTCAGCTTGCTGTGGCCGTACCGCGCGAAGTCGCCGGCGCTCTCCGACGCCACGAAGTTGGTGACGGGGGCGGCTTCGTCCCCGTCCGTGAGAGTGGAGCCAACGATCTGCTTCACCTCCCCGGCGTGGATGTCGATGCACGGCCGGAAGCGCATGGTGGACGGAGCTCTTCGCAAATGCGCAATCGTGATGAAGGACTATAGATGGCTACATTGGTGTGGTGACCACCAATGTAGCCATGTTGCGAACGGCGAGGCAAGTTGCAGTGGTTGCCACGCTTGCAACAGAGCGGTGGCTTAACAGAAGGGATGCAGACTCTGCTGTGCAGAGGTGTCGAGTGGGCGAGCGATGAAGGATATCACCAAGGAACTCAGCAGCATTTTTCTTTGTAGGCTACAGATATGAATTCTGGCTTCAGGCCCAGACATTCTGGCAGGGTGGAAACCTGCGGAGAAGTTGCAGCTCCTTGCAGGGTGCAGTGAAAGCGTTTCCGCTCTGCACGTAGACCCCGACAGCTCACCCCCGTGAGCTGGGCCGCGTCAGCCGCGCGCTTGCCAGCTTTTTTGGCGGCGAGCAGCGGTTGCAGCTTGCCGCCCAGCTTCAAACGGACTGCTGCGCGAAATTATGGCCGGGTCTCCTCACCGAGAAGGCAAGCCGTTGCTGTTTCTCGCCGGGGAGACCCTGCCAAGAGCTTCAACGAACAACTGGCCAAAGTTTGGGAACCGGAAACGGCCGGCCTAAATGTCGCGCTCCTCATTGAGGCGGCGACGTCCACCGAGAATCCTCGGCCCGGAACGCGTGAGGATTCTTGGTGCGCGTCCTCCAGTCATGGCGGGACCCTCTTTGCCCACGTTGCAGTCGGCCGCCGCACTGCCGCTGCACTGCCTCGGCGACTGACTGGGCTCCTCCCCGTCACTTGCCTGCGTCAGTTCCACCGCGCGATGACGCGGCCGCTCGCCCTTGAGCAATCCGGAGCAGCTCGAGCAAGACGGTCGAGCAGGAAGTCACGCAAGTCGGCCGATGGATTTGGCAGCAGTCCTTGGTGCCGTATCTGATGACGTTTGAAGCACTGACGCTTACGGTACGCTTCAGTTTCCGGCAGGCACTGCACACCGTATTGTTATCCATCGAGCTCTGAAGTTTCGAGAGATCAAAGATTTCCGGTGGAACAGGCAGTCTGCAGTGGAGACTGCCTGTTCCACCAGACTCTGCAGTGCGGAAGATGGAAAGCCTCGAGTCTGGCGGCTCGGTCTGCCACGGTCACACGGTCAGTCAAGGCTGGAACGCCGCCGATCACAGATCTCTCCGAGTCGGAGTCCGACGCCGCCTTTTTCTTGAGGTGGCGGAGACTATGGACGAGATGCGGAGACAACAATCGAAGTGCACATGAGACGGAGGTGACAAAGCCTGCCGAGCTTCCAGCAATCCACGGGCTCACCATCATGGTCGCCATCAGGATTTTTCTCGTTGGCTGCTATCGCCATATTTCGCTCGAAACGTGAAATTTGCGCTCGACTAAAATTAGCGTTTAGATGGGCGAAATGGCTACATCAGTGTAGCCATCTCCATTTTTGCAGAGACCATGTGCGTGGAGGCAGCGACGGCGCTGCAGTTGCTGCGCGCGAAGCAGAATGCCTACTACATCCAGGCAGTGCAGGACGCGTTGCAAGCGGAGGAGCAGCGAAAGCAAAAGTTGCACAGGGCCACCAGCAAGCAGGAGGCCAAGCGCCTGGAGAAGCAGTTCGTCCGCGAGCGAAGCGCAGATCGGGAACGGCTGCGCCACATCCAGGAGGACCACGCGCTGCTGTTGAATGCCAAGATCGCCGAGTGGAAAGCGACAGGTGGGGTGGTAAATCTCGCGCCGGAAGCCGTCGACGCGCGGCAGCGCACTAAACGACGAGCGAAAGAGAAGTCGCACAAGGCGACCTCCTCGAAGGACACCTTAGATCGACTTGCAGTGCCCCGCGTACCGACTGCGAAGACAGAGGAGGCAGGTATGTGACATCAGCTGCTACCTGACGACCAGGGCTTAGAATCGGCGAGCAACACTGACGTTGACGTGAATGCTAGACGACCGACCTTCAACCTCCAACTCCCGCGGCAGCGTCGAGACCTCGCAGGAGCTAGAATTCTACAAGAACGTGTACAGAAAGCAAGACCGAGCGCGGCTGTCGCGCAACGCGCCCCCTCTACCAACGCTGAACGCTGCGAGCCTGCACACGGTGGGTACTTCCAGCTCTCGCTTCGCTACAATCCGGGATCTAACCTCTCGATGCTGACGTGAAGATGTCGGAAACCGAGCTGCTGCGAAAGAAGGCAAGCCTGCTGTCGGAGCTGCACGGCGTAGTCTCACTGGAGGCACGGATCATCCAGGACGACCAGTGCACGGTTCGCTCGTCCGTGTCAAGCTGGAAATCCAGCAACGCCCAGCCTCCCAGATAGATAATGTAACAGCAAACACCTCCCAAATCTGCCAATCTCCTTTATTCGGTGAGCGGTCTCACCGCGCCTCGACCGCCTCTCGCGCAGTCGACCGGCCCGAAACTATTCCTCTTCCTTCTGCGGCGGAGGCCCGCAGGGTTGCAGCATCTTCTCCAGCATGTTGTAGCGCACGCGGCCCATGGACTCGTTCTCGGCCACGGCAAAGTACGCCAGCATGTCCGAGTGGCCGAGGTGCGACGCCAGGGTGTCACGGTGCTGGTTCACGGCCCACTCGCTGCGGCACAGAGCGGCAGGTTAGTCAGCGGACGCGCGGCAAACTGCCTGCCAGTCGGAGACGCACAATTTGGTGGTGTCGGCGTGGCCTGTGCCCACGTACTTGGCCTGCAGGTGCTCCCACTGGCGGTTGATGTTGAAGCGGTCCGCCGCCTGCGCACAGAGAGGGAGCCAGCAACGCACAGCGGTCGGTTAGCTCGGCGCAGCGCGCGCGGCAGCCGCGGCAGATCCACGCACCATGATGCCGTAGAGATGGCGTCCGGAAGGCGATCAGTGGATGCGATTGGCTGAAAAGCGGCGGATTTGAGGTGCGCCACACCACAGATCAAATCGTGAAAGTTGAGACCGCTATCGCAACATTTGACTTGTTGCCACTTTTGCGAAGTTCGTGCGGGCAACTTGCCATGACGGACGAGATGGTCTCCGTGCCGGCGTCCTGTCTGGCATGACAGGCGAACGCTGCCGTGCCTCGCTGTCGTGCGACGAGGCCCGCAGATGGCGACGGGGCATCCCCGCTGACTAACCTGCGCTGCAAGTCTTTGCCGGCACACTCCTCGGCGCTGCGTCGCCACGTTGCCCCTCAAACGGTGCGCGCGTGAAGCCGCGGCTGCAGAAGCGCCCGAGCACGCGCCGCCGCCGCCGTTTGATTGTGGCGCCGCCGTCAACGCGCGCTAAGCTGCTCAAACGAGCCCGCCGGCCAGAAAGTCCCAACGCAACATTTTATCAGAATTTCGCCTTGAAAAGTCGCGACTGCTGAATGGCCCGTACCTGGCCGGCTTGACTGCCTCTGCACGGCGCTGACCCACCAAGCAGCGGCGCCGAGTGTCTCCGCAATGCGCCGCTGGCTGACGTGCGCCAGCGCATAGCCCGCATGGCGCGCCGCCGTCAAGGATCGGTGGCGCGCGAGGTCACGTGGCCTCCGCGGCCGCGGCTCGGTCCGGCGCGGCCCCTTTGGAAAGTCGCCGGCCTCCGGCTTTCCAGCGGCACCAGCAGAATCTGCAGGTCCGGTTTCCGTGCCCATGATAGCGATACGGAGGATTGCCGCGCCGCTTACTGCGCGATGCGATGGAAAGGCTGGGCCGCCGAGTGCCCAGCCGGCGGCGAAAGTCGCTCCGACGCTTGACTCACCGCCGCGGCCGCACGTCGAGCGAGCACGGCGAGCATGGGGCCTGCCGCTGCACTGTCGCCTGCTGACGCCGGCACTGCAAGTGGCCGCCGCAGAGAGCGGCCAGCCGCCGCGCACCAAGAGCCCTCTTTGAGGCCCTGTCGTCCACCAAGAAACCTCGCGCGGCCGCAGCGTGAGGGCGCGCGGCAACTGGGCACGTTGAAGTGCGGCCGCCACGCCCCTCTGCCGCCGCGGCTTCAGGTGGTCGAGCGCGGCCTTGGATCCAGCCAAACCAGATTTTTCGCAGCACTTCGCACGTGAACTCAAAGCTGCGCGCCGCGTTCTATTGACGCGCAGGGCCTCTCTGCGCCGATGGCCTCTCTACCCCGATGGATCCGAAACCCGATGCCGCGGCGCAAAGGCTCGGATCGCGCGGCGGCCCGCAGCCACCGCAGCTCGGCCGCCAGAGCCGCTGACCCGCCATCCTCGATGCCGCGCATGCGTTCTCGCAGGTCGCTAGCCGGAAATTCGCGCTGGGACCAAATTTCGCGTTTCGAATCGAACGATAGCAGCTGCAGGTTTTTGCGCAACTTGACCTGGAGGCACTCTCACACGCCACTAGCGCAGCGCCGGGGCGGCGGCCGCGGCCTGGCGCTGCGCGCGTGAGCCCGGCGTTCCCGCCCGCCCGGCAGCCGCGTGCGCGGCGTGGAGCGCGGCCGCCGCTCGGCCTCGGCGGCGCGGCGGCGGCAATGGCGCGTTGGCACGGCCGCGCGCGCCAAGAGCCCTCCGCCACATGGGCCGCCGCGGCGAAATGGCCAGCGGGCGAAACCGTGCATCGGCCATGTGGCGAGCGCGGCCGCGGCGGCGCTGGCCCCTCGGCCGGCCACGCACGCACGGGCCCCCGGCACCGCAGAAAGGATACTTTTTGCCCCCGCGCGCTGGTGCCCGGGGCAGGAAGGGGACGAACGCACTGTTGAAGCTCTCTACATTCTCGGCGGGTTATCTGCACGCGCGCGTACTCTTCTGCCTCGGCTCGGCTCGTTTCCTGCTCGCAGGGCAGCGCGGCGCGGCCTCGGCCTCGGCGGCGGCGCGGTCGATCCCTCCCTCCCCCGGCACGACAGCAGCTACGAACGATTCAAACGAGCCCTTTGTACTTATAAACTTGCTTATAAACCTGCGCACCGAGGCGGGGGGATCATAATACCACTACCGACTGTAATGCACGCGCTTCCGGTGACGGCGAAGACGCAGTCGGAGCACTCTATTGTTCCACACACACCCACTCGCCCGCGCCGGGGCGGCCGCGACTTCCACGATCGCGGCGCCGCGCGAGCGCCTCTTGTTGTTGTAGTAGTTCCACGTATTGTACTGCTCGGCAGCCTCCCCGAGGTCCGGGGGCGGTCCCCATCTCGCGATGCAGTCCTTCTCTTCGTTCCACACGAGATCTGCGGGCGTTCCCGGCGCACTCGCTGCCGAGAAATCCCTAACTAGCTTGGCGTGGCACGCCGGGCGCTGCCTAGGTTGTCAGGAAGTCCGGCAGCTGGAAGGCGCTGTCCTCGCCAGCGTCGTTCTCCGGGTTCTTGATCTGTGTACTCACTTGGATGTAATCGGCGGTCACGCTCTCGTAGCTGCTCAGCCGCCGCGTGAGCTCGCAGAAACAGCAGTCGCAGCCCGGGTTGTGCGACTCGGCGTCTTCGGCCGACGCGATCTCCTTCGAGTTGTCGAACACGCGCTCCATGAGCTTGGCGCGCCAGTCCTGGTAGATCTTGAGGCGCAGCTGGTGCGCCACGACGCGCGCCTCGGGGCTCATGCTCAGCGCCTTGGCGGACACCTGCACCGAGAAGTCCTCCATGATGTTGAGGTACTGCTCGTGCAGCGTCTGCAGGCTCGAGAGCAGCTGGTCCTCCTCGGGGGACAGCGTCTCCTTCATGCCCACGAGGAAGTCGCGCACGTTCTTGGCGATCTCCATCCCTGCTCTGCTCGGGTGGGTGTCCCTGTCACTCCCTGTGCTGCGGCTGCACGCTCCGTCGGCTGGCGCTGCTGCTCGGCTCGATGCTCCCTGTCTGGACTAGCAGCGGCGGGCCCAACTCCCTCGGCGAGAACGGACCAGGCTGCCAGAAGCTTGTCTGTCTGTGTCGTGGCCAGCAAGATGGCGAATGGTACTGGCCCGGCGCTGGGCTGCGGCGCACTCGCCGAAGTGGGGTGTGCCACGCCAATTTTCGTTCCCTTCCAAATTCGGGCGGGATGCGCCCGCTTCGGCGGCAGTAACGCGAATATCACAACAAGCAAAGATGGGCAGGCACTCGCCAATTGGCCGAGAGCCCGAGCGAAAGCCGAGCCAGCAAGCAACTGGAGGGACCTGGCGCCGGCAGCGCCGTCATGCCGAGTGCGGCAACCAGCGCGCGCCCGCCAGCAGCGCGCCCGCCGGCAGCGCGCTGCCGCGCCGCGCCGTGAGTAGCGGGCACTTATTTGACCCCGATAGTCACACCGCCGGCGGCGCCGCCTTCTCTACCAGTGCTGCTGGCATGATCGCCGCGGCTGCAAGATGCGGTGAATTTTGCAGCTGAAATGTCATTTTGGGCCGACAAAAAAGGCGCTAGGTCTAGGCCAGCCTTTTTCCGCTAGAAACGCCCGCGAGCCCGCCGCATGTCCAGCGGAGCGGGGCTCGGCCGGCTGGCGCGGCGAGCCCCGCTTGCTCCGTCGCACCGGCGCGGGCTCGGCTCTTCAGCAACTGCACGCGGCTCTCTGCCTGCCAAAGCTTTTTTGGCCGCTCGGCTTCGGCGGCGGCGGTCCCCGCGCGCCAAGTTCAAGCGAGCGCGGCGCCGGCGCCGGCGAGCCCGGGCTGGCTGGGCTGGGCTCGCCGGGCTGGGCCCGAGCGCAGAGACCCGAGTGGGATGGCTGGCCGATTAGCCAGCTGCCCGCGCTCGTCTGCCTAGCCGAGTTATACGTCTGGCGTGCGATTGCCAAAACGAGCGTGGGTTCAGCCGGATCGCGGCCTGAGCGCGTCGAAGCTTAGCCGCGCTCTATGGAGGCGGCCGGGGAAACCGCGCCGGCGCCGGCGCCTCGGCCGGCGGCGCTGGTGGCGCCGCCGGCCTGAGTTGGAATATCAGGCCGCGGTTGAAGCGTAAACGCCCCGCGGTGCCCGCACGTTCGCGCTCGCTTCCAGCGGGCCCCGGCTGGGCGCGCTGGGTGCCGGCGCCACTGGAGGGACCGGCGCCTCGCCCGCGGACAGAGCCCGCCGCCGGCGCTCGCGTCTCTGCTTCGCGCGGCGCCGCTCGGCTCAAGGCGGGGCTCGCCCCGCCCCGCGGGCGCAACCGGCTGGCGCGGCCGGCCGGCAGCTGAGTCAAGGCCGCTGCCGCGGACCGACGGGACCCCGCGCGGACACTGCGGTGGCGTGCGCGGGCGCCCCAGCGCTAAGCAAGCTGCAAATCGGGCCGCGGCATCTGATCGGAGGCTGAACAGGATGGAGGCGCCGCCCAGCCCGGCCTTGCGAGGCACGGCATTCCCAACGCGTTCCCAAAGTGCAGAGAAACGAGCGGGTCCCGCGGGGTGGTTTATGCGCCTGGTGTGGCCCACACAGCGGCTTCCGCGCGACCACTTCAAGCGCCCGCGCGACCGCGACCGCAACGCGGTGCGCCCCCACACCGAAGCCGCCGCAGCGCCAGCGGCAACGGCAACCGGCCTAAGATGGACGGCGCTAGCGGCTCGTCACGGCTCGCGCAGCTGGCTGCGAGTGCAGCAAATGCCGCGCGGCAAATGCGGCGGAGCGCTGCCGAAATATTGCCGCGGGCGTGAGTGACGCCGTCTCGCCGTCCGCTGCTCCCACGCATCATTTCGCTAGTTTCGGGGCAACTTCAATATAGAGCGCGCGCGGGCCCAGCCCAGCAATCGGACCGGTGGATTCACGCTCGGTCCGCCGGGGTTTTCTGCACGCTCCCGCCTGTCAGCGGCCGCAACTGGCGGCGGCAGCGCCGACGCGCCCGGCGAGCCTCGGGCTGCAACCTGCAAGCAGCGGCAGCGTGCAGGCCCCGCGGATCTCGCTGCGCGCCGAGTGGGATCTCAGGCGAAACCGACGTAGCGCGTCTGATTCGGCCGCCTGTATCAACGCGGCGAGCGCGGATAAGATCGCGCGGGTCAGCGCCGTTCGAGCGCCTTGCAGTCGGCAAGCCGGCCCATTCGCGATGCGAGTCGCATCGCCCTCCGACCACCTCGAGGCGGTCCGCCAACGCTGCTGGCGGGTGGCGCCAAGTGTCGAGCGCCGCGGCCAGCAGCCCGCAGCCCGGCAGCGACAGCCGCGCGCCACACGGCCGCCGCAACGCTAAATACTGGTCGCGCCGGCGTGGCACCCGATTCGTATGCAGCCAAGAGCTCCCGTAACGCCCGGCCGGACGCTGTTTCCCGTCGCGACGAAATGCCGGCCGCAGCTGCAGCGAATATCCTGCCGGCGCCACCGGATGCTCAATATTTCGTGGTGTGCGACAGCGAGCTCCCATCTGGCCCGAGTATCTCGTGGCTTGGCCTCACTATGGCGCGCGCCGTGCGACTCGCAGCCTCCTTGAAGGAGCAACATGGAGAAGGTTGATGCAGCACTTCCCGATTTAGCGCCCGATGTCGCAGCGCCAATATAGCAGCATGGAGCCGCCGCTCAGCGCGACGGCCACGCGCGCGAGGGCCCCGCGGCGCGCGCAGCGCCAGCTACCGGCGCTCACGCCGGCGCCGCCCAGCTCCAGCTCGGCCGCCGCGCCGCACAAGCTGGAGACGCCGCCCATGGACGGCAGCCGCGCCGCCGCCGCGCCCGGCAAGAAGCCCTCGTCCATCGCGCACATCTTCTTCAACCGGCGGCCGCTGGACCTGATCCGCCGCACCACCAGCTCGCTGCTGGCCGGCGGCGTCTCGGCGCCGACCGGCGTCGCGGCCGCGCCGCCAGCCGTCGAGGAGCGCAAGTTCTGGCAGCCGCATCGGCCCGCGGGCGAGAAGAGCGGCCGCCGCAGACTGCAGCACCTTCAGCACAAGGAGAAAGTGGAGCAGCCGCAGCGCAGACTGCGACCCACCCACGTTGAAGATGCGGAGACCGAGCGCAAAAAGCGGCACGAGATTGAGCCCCGCGCCGACAGGTTCGAGGCAGCTCCGGAGATCAGAAGGCGACCGGCGCCCTGCCCGCCAACGGGCAAGCAGTTCTTGCTGGACGCAGACAGCGCGGCCGAGCTCACGGCGCTCGAGCGCGTGGAGATCCAGCAGTACGACGAGATCCGCTTCGTGTCCACGCTGGCGGTCAAGCACTGTCGCCGCAACGGCAGGATCCAGAACGACTTGCCGGCGCATGGAGACGAGGCGCCGGCGCAGGCGGAGGAACAGGACGACTTGCCCAGAGAGCTGTGCAACGACGGCTATGATGACGAGCACGGAGACTACCTGGTGCTGATGGGAGACCATTTGGCGTTTCGATATGAAGTGCTCAGTGCACTAGGGCACGGATCGTTTGGCCAGGTCGTGTGCTGTCTGGACCACCGCACGCGCAAACAGGTTGCTGTCAAGATCATCCGCAACCGACGAAAGTACCGGGACCAGGCTTTGGTGGAGGTGCAGCTATTGACGCAGCTTCAGGGTGCAGCAGCAGCGTGCGACGAGAACCCACATGTGGTGCGCATGGAAGAGTATTTCATGTTCCGCGACCACGTATGCATCGCGTTCGAGGTGCTGGGCACAAACTTGTACGACTTCCTCAAGCTGCGCTACTTCCACGGCTTGCCGATGAGCAGTATCCGCACAATTGGAAAGCAGCTCGCGCAGGCTTTGACATTCCTCAAGCAACAGCAGGTTGTCCATTGCGACTTGAAACCGGAAAATGTTCTGCTCGACGCGTCTACATTGGCCGGAGACCCACGGAATACTGGCATTGTGGACAACGTGACGCTGATCGACTTTGGCAGCAGTTGTCTTGAGGGATCGCCAATGTTCACCTACATTCAGAGCCGCTTTTACCGCAGTCCAGAGGTGCTACTTGGCCAGACGTACACGGGTGCAATCGACATGTGGAGTTTTGCCTGTATCCTTGTGGAACTGCACACGGGTCACCCGATTTTTGCCGGCGAGAACGAACGCGAACAATTTGCCTGTATCATGGAGGTCCTGGATGTTCCTCCAGTCGACATGATTGGCAAGAGCAAACGTCGCCTGAACTTTTTTGATGAAGTGGTGAACCCCGCCGATGTCGAGGCTGTAGAGTATATCCCCAAGTCGTTTGTCAACTCTCGCGGTCGCCGACGGACACCTGGATCACGAAGTTTGGTCAGCGCAGTGAAATGCGACGACCCTGAATTTTTGGCCTTTGTGGCAAAGTGCTTCGTCTGGGACCCGCGTCAGCGCCTAACACCAGAGCAGGCGTTGCAGGAGCCTTGGATGCGCCACCATCAGCAAAACAACATCGTCAATCCTGTAGAATATGCGCTCTAAGTAAAAATAAGTAATTCGTACAAATGAATGAGCCACGCTGGTAAAAGAGCTTGTTAAGCGACCGGCACCGGAACTCCGGGCGGCGCCGAAAGCATTTTCGTTCCTGACGCTGATAGTGATGTGTCAGCAGCAGGAGCAGCGTAGTCTTCGACGCTCCAAGTGTGCACGGTCTTATCCCAGGAACCCGTGGCAAGCACCGAGTTGAACATCTCTGCAGAAGCAGGAACCTGAAACCAGTCCAAGGCACGCACGTAGTCCCGATGCGGTGTCGTCTTGGTTTCTCCAACAAGCAGCTCACGGACCCCACTACCTGCAGCTCGGTCAGACGAGAAGCTGTCAGTGGTCACGAACGCCTTGCCATCGTCACCTCCCGTCGCCAACAAGTCGTCGTGGAACGGCGAGTATTTCACGACATGCACCGCTGCCGCGTGGGTCTCACGTCGCGCCAGCGGCGTGTGCGGCGAGCGCACGTCAAAGGTGCACACCATGCCGTCCTCAAGACCGACCGAGAACACCGTGGACTGGTTTGGGTGCCAGTCCACTGACAGCGCCGGCAGCAGCGTGGCCACCGCCAACGCCGCACTCTGCGGACGCCGAGCGTCCCACACCTGCACCGTCGTGTCCTGCGAGGCCGAGCACAGCAAGTGTGCGTGAGTGGGGTTCATGGCCACGCCCCAGATCAAGTCCGAGTGTCCTGCATGCAGCACCACCGTCAGCAACATCAGCCCCTCTTCACAGCTTCAAAACTCACCATCAAACGTCGCGAGCGTCTTGTCCATCGCGGCGATGTCCCAGAGCTTGACCGTGAGGTCCCAGCTGCAGGTGGCCAGCTGCGTCTTCTCGAGCTTGGAGGCGCTGGCGCCCGTGACCACATCGTCGTGTCCCCAGTCCGTCTCCTCGCCCGCCACCGGCACGAAGGCGAACGCCACGTCGGTCGAGAGCTTGGCCAGCCGCACATCGCCGTCGTCGCAGCCCAGAGCCAGCACGTCGCCGTCCTCGCCGCTCCAGGCCAGCGCGCCCACGCCCGTCTGCAGCTGCAGCTCGCACAGCCGCTCGCTCGTGGCGGCGTCCAGCAGCGCCACGCCGCCGCCCCACACGTTGCCCTCCAGCTGCGACTGCGCCACGGCCAGCAGCGGCAGCTCCGGCTCCGCGTCGCCCTCGTCCTCGTCCGAGAACAGCGTGTTGGGCAACGAGCACGCGGCCACGGCGTCCACCTGCGCCGGCGACGAGAAGGCCGGATGCTGCGTCTCGAGTGTAGCCATCTTGTTCGAATGGGATCTGATGGTGGCAGACTGGGGCCCGAAAACAAGCGACCGAAATTAACGACGCCGTTTCAGCCAATCGGAGCCAAGTTGAAGTGGCTCGGGCAATGGTAGCTGATGCCACCGTTAGTGTCGACCTCGAGGCGATTTCTTCTCCCTTCTCGCCTCGTGTCTCGCTGTGGGACCTGCCGACTTTGCTGCGAGATCCAACTGGTCGGCAGCTTTTTTTTCCGTGACGTCCTCGTCCCAAGCGCTCGATTGCATCTTGGCACGAGGCTCGTACGCAGGACACTTTGCAACTGGCAGGCCGACAACGAAGTCGAGTTCAACGAGGACCAAGACACAAGTTGCAAAATGGTGCGAATGCCCGCCAGCATGACCAAGAACCACAAGCCAAAGGAACATGGCGCCAAGGAGGCCGCGTCTGAAGCTGTGGACGAGATGCTGTCCGAGGCGGAGCAAATGCGTCGTCGCAACGACTTGGGCGACCGCGGTCGACGCACGCTGGAACAACTGCAAGAAGATGCACGCAACCTTGGCGACTACGCGCGAGGCAAGATGGAGCACATGAATGATGTGATGCGCGAGGCGGCGGCCTCGGCGCGTGAGTCTACGGGGCTGCCGAGTTCGGCTCCTGTGCCGACGGACGCCATCAGTGACACAGTGATGGATTCCCTAAAGACAGCGAGCGAGAAACTCAGTGCCGAGATCACTGAGCTTGGCCAACGTGTTGAGAGTGTCAAGTCTCGTGTCACCGAGTCGATGCAAGCTGCTGGTGGGAAAGCCAAGGATACCTGGCACCAGAGCTCCGAGGCAGCTAAAAACGTGGGTGAACGAGAGTACTGCTTGCCATTGCCCACAAACCGCATTTGTGCTCGCCACGTTGCGTTCTTGGGTATCCCCTTGCTGGCATTGTTCATGCTTATAATGCTGCGTCGCCGTTACCCGAAGAAGTGGAAGGCCAGTGTGAATAAAATGAAGCAACCCCGGATGATGCTGTCGCGCGAGGTGCCGTCCAGCGAGAAGATCCAATCGGAGATGGAAGGAACTGCGGATAAGCTCGAAGAGAAGATTGAGTACGGCAAGCAGCGCGGCATGGGGAAGATGGATGAGCTGCGTGGCAAGTATGGGAAGCCGGAGAACAAGAAGGACCAGTAGGTTTGCTGCGGTAGTCGACGTTGAGACTCATGAGCTGCTCTACCCACAGCTAGTTGATGAAGCTGCTTTGGCAGCAAGCGCGAATTACTTGAATGCATTTTGCTAACAACGATTTGAGATAAGGGCAGCGTGTTGCATTGCGTTAATAAGCTCTCACGCAACTTTCTGTCGCTTGGCAGCTTCGGTACCGGCAGCATCGCTCTCGCGCTTTATGGCGCCTGCCGCCGCCGGGTCCTCTGCCCCTGCTGCACCAGCAGACGCAGTATTGTTGTTGTTCTCCAGCTTCTCTGCAATCTCCGGTGCATGCTTTTTCATGAGCTGGATCAGGATCGAGTCCACGCGCGCCGAGTTCTCGCGCTGTTTCTCCATCTTCTCGTACTTTTGCTTGAGCTTCAGCTGCAATTCTACTCGCACAGAACAACACAGCTCGTCAGTTCCTATATTTCCACCACTGCACTAAGCCCAGAAACTCACGTTCAGAGGGGATCACAGGCTCCTTCTTGTCCTTGGAGCTAAAATCCCATGCGTAGCCCTCCGTGGGGCTGAAGCGCACGCCCGCCGCCAGTCCGTGGAACGCCTTGTTCACCCGATAGCTGCACTTCTTCTACAGTACCCCAACACCCAGACACGCCAGTATAATAGTGTTAAAATCTCTGCACTAGCAGCTCCACTAAGGACGGCAGCGCGTACGAGGCGAGACGTGAGCATGGCGTGGATGTTGGGCGCCTGGTACACCGTGCCGTCCAGCACGTAGTAAATGGCCAGCGGCTCCACCTGCGTGCGGCCGTTGCGCCGCTGCTTGCGGATGATGAAGAGCTGCTGCGGCAGCTGCTTGGCGGCGTTGGGTAGCAGCTCGTACTCGACGCCGCGCAGGTTCTTGAGCTGGTCCAGCCCCAGGCGCTGCATCTTGAGGCGCTCGTTGTTGCACGAGCGGTCGTAGAACGGGGACAGCGCGAAGTAGTGCAGCACGGTCTGCGCGTTCAGCGGGAAGGACTGCAGCCACACCGTGTCGCGGAACGACGCGTTGTAGTCGTCCACGTGCGCCGCCACCTCCATCCTGTCGGCCGGCAAATATAAGACTGAGCGCGGCGACGAGCAAACCGGCCGCTTGAGTTGCGCGAGGCTATGTTGCGCGCAATGTTGCGCCAGCATCTGTCGGCGACTTACGACAGACCGGCAAAAGGCAAGTATGGCGCTGCGAGTGACGTACCGGACGGCGCTGGACGGCGAGCTGCGCGCGTACATGACGACGCAGCTGGTCAAGTATTTGCTGTTCATGCGCGGCCAGATCCCGTGGTGCGCGCTGACTCAGATGTTGCGCGACTGGCGCTGAGGTGAAGTTGCTGAAGCGATGAAGTTGTGTTGCGACGTGCTGCAGTTTGTACGACGAGCTGCTGCGCTTCGTCGAGAGCTATCAGGAACAAGTGGGAGAGCAGAGAGTGAGAAGGAGGTGCGAGGTGGAAGATGCTGGCATTTAGAAAGAGTTGGGGCTGACCGGGGAATGCTGCAGGCTGCCGATGAGTGGAGGAATCAAGAAGGCGGTCAAGTGTGTGGAGGCTGCGGAGCTGCTGTTTAGTACTCAGCTGAAAGCTATATTCTTGCTGCAAGTGCAGAGAGGTGAGCTTTTCTGGAGCTGCAGAGCTGTTGCGTCGTCACTTACTGAGGTTTTGATACAGTGGCGTTGATTTTCGGATCGTCGATGATGAGTTCGAGAGAGGCTGTTGTTGTGGACTTTGACAACGAAAATGAGGGTGAGGGTGGATCCTTGCTGCAATCGAGTACAACTTCACCGCAGACGGACGAGGAAGACATGTCAATGGAGGACTCGCAGACGATGACTCCACCGACGCCACCGATGCCAAGGGAGAAGTTGATGCGCTTGTGCGCGCAGAAACTCATGCGCACACTGTTCACACACTCGATGGAGCAGTTTGCAAGGTGAGCACATGCGTGAGTACGACCGGTCTGACCTGCAACTCTAACCGTATTATCTTCTGGTGTCATTCAGCGCACTGCCTGCGACAAAGTTGCACATTGCGGTGCTGGCAAAGCGACAATCTACCCGTGTTCCGGGGTTTATTCCAAAGCAGCAATTTAAGCTGCGACTTCCAAAGGACAAACGCGGAGCACGGACACACTACGTCACAATTTGCGGTGGGGTTGAAAATACAAGATCGCAAGAGGACTTGCTGCAACATTCCTCTGAGTCGCAGTTGTCGTCCGACATTTCGGACATGATTTGGTATGTACTTGAGAAGCCCATTTCAGGGTTTTCGGAGGCAATTGCTACGCGTGAAGAATGATTTTTAGAACTCGTTTCCATTTCTTCACCCCAAGCTCCAACTTCGAAGAAGTTTGCTTGAAGGGAAAAGCGCAGGCCTGACAAGTGGCTTGAAGACGAGCACGCATCCAAAAATATTCCCCAGGACGTGCTGATGGATTAGATCCACTTCATACTGATCCTGAAGTACGCCAACGAGGACGAAGGTGGTTGGTGTCGAGCTGAATGAGGTGCCACACTTTCCATTTCGGTGCGTCGAGGAGTTGCCAGCAATGCAGCAGTCTCCGTCACCGACCGCGTTTGCATCGCTCGAAGAGCGAATTGCGCATTTGAACTGGAGGAAAATCTGTAATGAGCGGCAGATACAAGGCACTCTTCGCTTTAGCAAGCAGCTGCAAGAACGGGATGAATTCATCCGTGCCGCAAAGAGCGGAAACAAAGTACATCGCGAGAGGATGCAGCAAGTGATCAAGGACGAATTCACTAAGCCGCTACCTGTGACGGCACAGTTCTATGATGAACTTACTGCATTGCAGCGCGAAGACGAACTGAAGGCGCAAAAGGTGGCTGAGAGGCATATGACTCAGCTGCACAACATTCAGACGAAGCTCGACGCACGCGAGGCTCAGTTAACCCGCAAGAAAGAATTTGAGCGGAAGAAAAAGGATCTTTTCGCCGGAGACTAATGGAAGAAGGAGTTGGTTGATAAAATACGGGCTAAGTAGCAATTGCATAGTAGTTAACGGAATGTGAGTAGTTCGATGTCAAAGATCAGGTTTGTGTTGGGCGGTACGAGCCCTGGAAAACCTTTCCGTCCATAGGCTTTGTCTGCTGGCACAAACAACTTAGCTCGCTCCTTCATGCAGAGTCGCTCCACACCCTCGTCCAGGCCTGGGATCACTTGTTCGGCGCCGAGTTTAAACTTGAACGGCTTCTCCCGGTCGCGTGATGAATCGAACTTCTTGCCGTCCTGAAGCTGTAAGTTGCAAATGCAATGGACGAGGTAAATATGCTTAACTCTGCTGAACAACAACGTAGCAGTTTGAGCGTACATATCCTGTGTAGTGGATAACTACAGTCTGACCCTTCTTCGGGTAGTTAAGACCATCGCCCGCGACAAAAACTTCTACTTGGATCTCGCCATGGCGCTGTAGCCATAAGCATTAACTCGTGAAGGCTAGTCAAATAACTGGTTACAAAGGAACATACCACATTAGATATCACGAAATCTTTCGGCTCCATCATGCTTGCTGGATTAGATTGAGTTTGCCTGAGGAGCAAGAAGAGCAAATGAAGCACAGACTCCAACACGAGGTTTCCCCAAAATAAACAGCGCAACATCGCAAGCAGCAGCAGTAGGAAGTCATCTGTGTCCAGACCTGTATTCACTTATGACCTCAGGCAAAATACTAACTGCTCCTTCACTAGAGGAGCAATACCCTCTCTCACCATGTACCAGGCAGAGCTCTCTTTACTCTTCAGACGTCCTCTTCACTCCGGATGCTCGGTTTTCTTGCGTGGGCTTGCCTTCTTCTTCGTCTGCTTTGGAGGAGGCGATGACTTGGCCTTGGACTCGGTAGCACTGCCTTCCTTGCCTCCGGGGTAGAGCAGGATGAGCGACACCTGAATGACGCCCATTGTCAACGCGAAAAGGTTGGGGCAGATGACCAGCGGGTCGCCCAGCATGATGCCGTAGGTCATCCAGATGGAACCCGCCACCACGTTCATGGCCGACATGCCGAACGGCAGGCTGGACGCGTCCTTACGGCGCAGGATGCTCTTGAGCTGCAGAAGCGGCGAGGCCGCCGTGAACACCGACAGGATGTTGGCCGGGATGCCCGTGAGCATCTGCGTCTCCTCTGGCTCGCGCGTGACCACCTGGTACGCCAGCAGCAGGATCACCAGCATGGCGGACGTGAGCATGCGCGTGGCCTGCGTGCGGTCGCGCGCGTACTTGTAGAAGACGAGCACGTAGTACGAGCCCAGCACGGCGCCGAGCAGAGACGTGCCGCCCACCACGGGGTTGCCCGTGGTCCAGCCATACAGCGTGTAGATGACGCTCTGCACGAAGTAGAAGAAGAAGGGCGCGAACGAGAACTGCAGCGTGCTGCGCGCGCGGCGGATGGTGGCGACGGTGGGCCTGCGGCATCGAGAAGGAACTGTGAGCGAATTCCATTGGAGTTTCTGGCAGACAGGGGGCAGACGCACCAGGGAGAGATGGCGAACACGATGGACGAGCCCACGGCCACCACGGGCACCGACTTGGCCGCCAGGAAGTACGTCATGTACGCCGCATTGGCCAGCGACTGCATCGACATGCTTGTTGCCTTTTTCCGGAGCTCCTCGCTTGTGGCGGTTTCAACAACTGGCTGGAATTCCCTTTAACGGCGGCGCGAACCTGCGATTGGACTTTGTTGAATTTGAGCAGTTTTGGTATTATAACCGTTTAACACTACCTGTTAAAGTTGATGTATTTTAGAAGACGATACTGCTGAGTTTGGGGTCCACGTGTCTAGGGGTGAACTGTATGCGTGTTATCCTAAGCGGCTTCAAACATGGCTACAGCAAGTTGAAGTGCCTGTCACGCGATCGGCCAGGCTTGGGCGATTACAGCTCGCTCTTCGCTGGCGATGTACCATGTACAAGCTTTGGGGAAGGACACGCGGCCAGTCCGGACGTCCACAGTCCACCGGAGTAGCAGCACGTTGAAGGTGCGAATGACTCGGCGCGGCAGCAGTCTGGCCAAAAGCAGGATCACCACGTCTTGTGCTTGGTAGACGTGCTTGCCGTAGAAGAGGAACCCAGTTAGCAGCACAGCCTCCACGGTCGACCAGCGAACATTTTTCTGCCTCATGTACGCGATGTCCCCACAGTCGGTAAAAAGTTTAGCGAATGGCACGCCAAGACAGTGCTGCTCGAACGAGGTCAGTGGTTGAATGGACGACTTGCGTCGAGGGATGCATCCTACCGGAGGACCTAGATTTGAAGCAGCTCTTCTTCGAGTGTCTAGCGTTGGTTCAACACGATGTCCAAATCGTGGAATCAACTTGTGCAGCCTAAAAGTTGGTGCACGCGGGTAAGGCAAGAAGGTATCGTTGGCTGTCTTGGTACCGATCGATGCGCGCCTGCTAGCGTTACGATGGTGCCAGGAGCACTTATGTACGAGAAATGCGATAACAGTGGCGAGAGCACCAAGTGCCAGCGACATGATAGTCACAACGAGCGCGAGGTTGTGTGTGAACACGATGCATGAATCGCGCAGCTTGCACAGTGTCGCACCCCCGCTTGACGTTTTACGCAACAGCTCTCCGTTGGCATCAATGATGTATGATAGCGACGTCAAGCGCAATGCATACAGGCCAGATGCAACGCATGTTACCATCACAAGTTCAGTAAGCTCCCACGCTAAACGGAAGTGACGGGCCAGCTTCTGCTCGCCCGATCTCGCTTTCAGCATGTTGACGAACGAATAAGAAAATGCGAAAAAGCAAAATGTGAGATTGCTCACGGATTCAATTGTCAATGTACCTGTAGCAAGTCCCAGGTAGTACACGTCTGAGTTGGTAATGAGGTGATACGTGACTTGAGCGAAGTACAGTACTTGCATGCGTCCATTTTGGCATCGGTACGCCCAAATCTGCGTAAGCAAGACGGAGCGTTTGTGAGACATCACTTGGTAGCAGCTTACTATTCCCATGAACAACATCTGCACCACAACCATTCCAGGAAGAATGCTAATGTAAACCGTGTCCCCAAATCGATTTCGGAAGACATTCAGCATCATTTTCACTCGGTTTTCTTTGTCCGGGTCGATCTGAGTCACCCACTCCCAAAGCGAATTGTAGTAGTTGTGAATGCAGACGTTGTCGGTGCTACACACGGGCAATTCGTCGGGTGCTTGAATCATCAGTCCGTAAGGTTTCCAGCGCGGCACAGCGGTGCAAGTGCTCTCAACAAAAATCCCGGTTGAGTTTACTTCACAGACTCGACAACCACCAAAATACGCGCGAAATAAAGGTTGCGTGACGTTGGAAGCATGGTACACAGTCTCTTCCGCTGGAATGACTTGTGGAACGCAAGGGAGGCTGCTAGTAAAATCGTAAGGAAACAAATGTACGAGGTCAGGAACAAATTGAAGGCGATCCTCGCCTTTAGTCGACAGTGCTAACCGCTTGCCAACATGAATGTCATTGGAAGTGTCGGGGCGACACTCGGTATAATCAGGAAAAACGCTGAAGTCAGCGGCCGGGACTGAAGAATATTCAAAACTACTCAACGTTGTCTGGAACAAATACCGCCGCAATATACTGTTCATAGTCCACTTGGATCTGCACTTTTCAGGGGCTTCCACTGCCATTTCGAGCTCTCGAATCATTCGCGGTGACATAGAGATCTGAAGCGTCTTGATGATGCTCAGTATTTCGCTAGCCTCACCAGAGATAATTGTTTGGGGTGATCCCCACTCGTTAAATCCTGTCACGCAGATCGCTTGGCCACCCTGCAGCTTCTCACCGAGTGCAAGCGCTGGCTTGCTTAATGACCTCTGCGGTGATACTGCCGTAACTTGTAACTCTTGAAATATGGGTTTGCTCAGTAGTGCGTCTTGCCCAAACGCACTAAAATGAAGCAGCGCTAGCGGACAAGATCTGTTGCAGCCTGTACAACCGCCGATCATCACTCGATCCATTTCACTAAAGGCGAAATAGCTGTCCGAGGACTCGATCAACATCTTGGCTCCAGTCAAATAGGAGGTGTGTGCGAAAACTAGCATAAGCAGGAGGGGTGCAACAAGGACACGACCACCTACAGCTAGGACGGCCAACACAGCTGCAACAGATAGGCGAGGCCGACTAAAACGTGATGGCTTGTTTTCAGGTTGTTTTGAGTGCCGCCATGGAGACGAATACACTGTCGCCATGGAATCATGTAGTGGCAGTCCTTTTCAAACATGAAACTGAGACCAAGCCATATTAGTCGTGACGCTATTTCGGACGGATTACTGCAGCTGGCGTCAAGTTAGCGCTTTGGCATTGCAATACTACAACAACAACTTCTGGATCGACATTGCCACGACATTCATCATATTAAATAACCTGGATGTCAACCGGAAGTGTCTTAACTACGCTTCTGCAAAATGTGTCATGACCCTTTCGATGAGGTCTGACTGCAAGTGGTGGCCGAGCCCCACGTACCACGACCGAGTACGAGCTTGCAATGCTAATAGCTCCTCCGTTGGGGTCCATTCCCCCCAGTCGCTACTGTCATTTTCAATCTCCTTCGAAACCGTTGATATTGCGTCGCCATTGTTGTTTGGCTTTTTGAAATACTGATCCATCAGACGTGGTAGATCCCGTTTCCAGTCACTGACAAAAAGTACAGGCGCATTCAGGCGGCGAAGCACGCCATGAACATCCTCGGGAACGCAGCGCCAGGAATCAGGATAGGCTGGATGAAAGAACACGCCTGGAGGCTGACATTGCGCCGGCAGTTCCTCTACGATCGGGATTGATCCGGAGGACAGGGCTTCCCAGATTCTGTATTGTTCTGGGTTCTTGCCTAGCGGACAAATCGTAAACACAGACTGCTGTAGCGTCGAAACGTAGGCAGCAGGGGCTGCTGACAGGTACCAGCGCCATGCAGTACCCAGTCGTTTGTCCACAGCCTGCAGAACCTTGAACAACATATCGTTGTGCTCAACAACGCAACGGCGCGAATTTGCTCGAGTTGCTTTCTCCAGATCCGTGCAGACTTGTAGTGCTGTCATCATCGCCTGCACACGCGTTGGTTTCTCAATAGTCCAGCTCACCAT
Organism: Phytophthora taxon juncus; assembly: GCA_033558005.1. Lineage (NCBI taxonomy): Eukaryota > Oomycota > Peronosporomycetes > Peronosporales > Peronosporaceae > Phytophthora > Phytophthora taxon juncus. The sequence continues at coordinate 3,099,644 of JAUCEE010000003.1, forward strand.
GAGGTTCAACAAGAATTTGCGTCCGATGCCAGTAGCAAGAGGTGGTCGAGGGTTGAGGTGGTGCGCGTTGAGAGGGAATCCATGCTCGAAACTCGGTCCAAGCGGTAGTGATGCGAATCGCTTGCCATCCACGAGAGCGCAGTCCCCGTACGGCAACAGCCCAAACTTGATGGCCGTGTTATCTAGAAATTGTTTGGGATTTGGATTGTTGCAGTTCTCCTTTGCCAGCGTTAGGAAACCCACACGAGGCTCCTCGGGAACGGCATCGTTCTCAAAGAAGCGGTTGACGCAATCCAGCGACTGTGCCGAAACCAGGAGATTGCTCTTGGCAGGCAAGTTACGGAGCTCCTGTGCGTTGTGAATCATGCGAAACTCTAGATTCAGCGCATCAACAGTTCGTGTCCAGGAATCATTTGTAGACGACTGCACACGGGGGTCGAAGTAGGGCCCAAGGAGGCTATGCCACAAATATGGAAACAGCGTGATCTCGTCCACAGGACGCGCCTTCACAAAACCTGACGTCACACCGGCAGCTGCATCTCTTTCGCCATCCCCAGACGAGCTAGAAGCCGTCCAGTACTCCGGCAGCGGTTCTACGATAGGGACCATTTGATCCGGATTCAGTTCGAGTACGTGGTTATAGTCGAAGGGAACCACATAAACAACCGTCCTCTCCGTCCGCTGCTTTTTCGCTTCATCATACCGCTTAACCACCGGATCCAATGTCTGGAACTTTGTGTAGTCCGCCATGGCGTCGCGAAACTTGCAGCTTGTCAGGATATCAGTAGGCAGTCTGTGCGTCTCCTGAAAAAGCCGCTTGCCCGTTTTTTCGAGCGAGTACCATTCATACGATTGCTCCACATAGGATCCCGTGCGCAGCTTAAGCACAATGGTCGTCGTCACGACACTTGTCATTGCCAGCAATAAAGTGGCGACTGCCGAGCGGCGTGCGAGCTGTTTCCAATTGAACACGTGAACGTCGCTCTCGTCTTCGTCGTCTTCGGCTCCAGCTCGCGCTGGCTTCAGCTCCTGCTCCTTCACGCTTTCCACCGACGCGATGGAATGTCGTCTGGTGCTCAATTCCGGCACGTCGTCCGACGTCCTGCGGTCCCGCGCAGAAGTGGCGCAGTCGCTCTCGTCGTCCTGCTGCAGCGGGCGGTAGCGCCGTCCGCGCACTTGTCGCTCGAGGCGAAGCGCCCACCAGCACAGCAGCGCGATGACCTGCAGCGCGACGCCGGCGCCCCACGCCCACAGCAGCAGCGCCGCCGACGGATACATGTGCAGCGCGTTGCTCATAGCTCTGGTGCGTTCGAATCGCAGTGTGGAAGAAGCGAGCAGCTACGATCGGGATGTGCGCGGCACCGCCACATACAAAGACCAAGTTTGCACACGTCGCAGAGGAGCGGCTGGGAGTTTCGACCGACATAGCTACATCTGTTTTTTGAAGTCTGACGCCCGCTGCACCGGCAGTTATGGAGCTGTGAAGCGAGACAGAACCTTCCGGCAGTTGTTGGTGGAGTTGCCTGTTGGGCTTTGCTGCACTCGATTAAGCGGCGGTGCCGATAGACAGCAGCTCCTCATCGTTGAGGTGAATGAGACCTAGCATGTAATGAATGACCTTGCATTTTCAATATCAACTGGCTGGCTGGCGGGATACGCTCTTCATCTACTTGAAGAAGCCCTTGCGCTTGTATCCCTTGTGCTTGTAGTGTCCGTAGCCGTGGCCATAGTGGCCGTGCCCGTAGCCGTAGCCGTGGCCGTAGCCATGGCCGTAGCGGTGGCCTCCGAAGCCGAACAGACCGCCAAGCCCCTTGCGTTTGTAGCCCTTGTACTTGTAGTGGCCGTAGCCGTGGTGGTGGTGATGCGCGTGGTGCACGCCAGGCTGCACCACATACACCGGCTGCGCTGGGTAGGCAACCGGCGGAGGCGGCGCTGCGTACACCGGGGCCGGAGGGTAAGCGTGCGGCGGCGGAGGTGCCGGGTACGCGTAGCCCGGCTGCTGTGGTGGGGGCGGGTACGCATGCTGAGGTGGCGGCGGATACGCAGGCTGTGCCGGGTAGGCTGACTGTGCCGGAGGAGGGTACGCCTGTTGCGGGGGGTATGCGGGCTGCTGAGGCGGCGGCGCTTGCTGGTACTGCTGCGGGGGGTAGCACTGCTGCTGAGGAGGAGGCTGCTGCTGGGGAGGGTACCCCTGTTGCTGCGGAGGCTGCAGCTGGGGAGGCTGTTGCTGCGGGGCTTGGCCGGCGGGCGCGGGCTGCTGCTGCTGGTTGTACATGGTCGTCGGGCTTGCGCTTCCGTGTCCGCTTGCTGGGACCGCGAGGAATTCCGATGTGCTGAGCTGCGCGATGGACGATGGCAAATCAATCGATTAACTGGACGGAATCAGACGTTAATTTCTGAGTTCGTCCTGGAGGACATTGTTGGCCTCTTGCAGACCAGCCTGGACCTGGCGACAGAGCTGAGGACACAACAGGTGCTGCTAGCTACGAAGAACGAGCCGTCTTTATAGGTTGTTGCGTGAACTTCCTTGGTTTCCGTCTTCCGTCTTCAGTCGCTCTTTGTTGCTGCTTACCGATTTTAAAAATCACACCCGCTCGGTCGGCGGTGCCGATGGAGCAGGAACACTCGCACCCCAATCTTCTTCAAACGAAGGAGCAGATGGAACTGGTGGTTTGGACGATGCTGGTGACTTGATGCTAACGGGCAAAGGTGCGGATTGTGGCGGCTGAGGCACATACCCAACGGCTTGCTGAGAAGGGGCCGAGTGCCGCACGAACTGGGAGTAGTCTGGCGAGTATGGCGGCGGCGGCGGTGGTGGAGGGGGGCCGTAACACTGCGGTGGGGGAACGTAGTGCCAACGGTGTTGTGATCCTGGAGAACGCAGTGGCTCACTGTGGTGGTGGGGGTGAAGCAAATTATCCGCGAGTCTTGGGATGTCACGGAGATCGGGGATGCGGAAACCGAAATCGGAGCGGTGGCGACGGTGGCCATGTGGGCGATCCATGTTGCTGTCGCTCTGGGGCTTTGAGCTCCGTCTGCCTTGCGGTTCGGTAGTCGATTTGGTTTTGGATCAAGCTGCGCACAGCTCGCCGCTCGGGGCCGTGCGACACGACTCTTTCGGAATCGAAAGCGGTTCTGCCTTGGACAAACTTTTAGCAAGTGACACGCGGAAGACTCATGTGGGAGCTCCGAAAGCCTGACGCAGTGACTTCGATTGATTGATTACCTACGCGCTGTGGGTTAAACTACATCGTAACCAAACACTTTCAGCTGAAGCTAATGTATATTATGTTTACTGTAGAGTGAGCTATTGCGCGCGTGCTCCGTGGTGCGCGATCACCATCCATGGTGGTGGTGATGGTGGTGGTGCGGCGGCGACAGATCGTAGTATACTGGCGGCGGGACTTCGTAAATAATCGTCGTCGGCGGAGGTGGAGCGTACACAACTGGAGGCGGAGGCGGGGCTGCGTACACCACTGAGGGCGGCGGGGGCGGTGCAGGGACGTAATACACTGGCGGTGGTGGCGGCGGGCACCCTCGCGGAGATCCTGGCCAGGGAAACATTGCGCTTGCTTGTTCTTGGTTGTCTGGTGCTGGAGGTGTGATCGAGGTGCTTGAGCTCGATGCGGCGAATTGCGTTGTGGACTTTCCAGCGGGCAGGACAAAAAGGTGGGATGATCAATGTGCACGCAGCGTTGGGACATCTGCGCGGATATCAAGGCAAGCTGTAATTTGCAACATCCAGTTCGTGGGTTAATGTCCTGTCCTGGCTCAAAGTTTAAGTCAAACAGCGGAAATTGGCGCACAGTTTATGCGATGCTTGAACATATTGCTTGGCGTAGGTAAACTGGAGCTCCAGGGCTTGGAGGTTGTTGCTGTTGATGCTGTTGAAAACGAGGTTGAGCAGCACCTGTAGCGTGGTGTTGTATGTGACTGGAAGAATCGTTTGCAATAGCGTGGTGTCAGTAGTAATACTTAGAACATTACACCGTCATTTTTTTACTTTCCGTTATTTACCACTGAGAACATTCCTGGAACCTTCTTTCGGGTCAGGTGCTCTTTAAGCAACGCGACCTCTCGACCACCTGAGAGCGAATGCAACGCCTTTTGGATCTAAGGGTGTTTCAGATCCGCTCTACCTCTGAGATCTAACAGCTGTTGGTTTCATCGACGCGACCTCTCGACCACCTGAGAGCGAAACCAACGCCCTTTCGATCTAATGGTGGTTTCAGATCCGCTCAAATACTACAGGTGCTCTTTCAGCAACGCGACCTCTCGATACCATCTGGTGTGAAGGAGGTATCCTCCAAACCTCCAAGCTCCATAAAACCGCTCCCCAACCGTAGAAGCATTTCAGTACGATTCACAAGTACATGTAAGTCATCGATATTTTTTTATCATCAGTAAATATATATATATATATGGTCAATGGATTTAGCTCAGAAGAGCATCTACTTCAGTCTTTAGCTTAGGACACTTAGTCTTAACAAAGTCATTCTTGCTAAGCCAATCGAGATAATTAGGATCAATCTTTTGAATCTGTTTGATAGTTCGATTCTTGTATTTTCCCCACGTCATCATAAACGAACCATCGTCGTTTCCGAATTTGATGTGAAGGAATTGGGCAACAGGGTCATTCTCAAGATCGGTAAAACGATTTTGATGAGACAACCATCTGCAATATGATGGATCAGAGGAATATACCTCTTCAATAGTCTTCGATTTGTACTTGCCGAATATTAGTGTCGAACTCATTGTATCTATATACCTACCCAGATACCTATTCAAAAAACAAATTAATTATTTCAATTGCGTTTAATCCTGAAAGATATAAAGTCTATGATATAATAATGAAAGGATATATCTACAAGATCACCAACGCGGACGAATCGATTGTCTATGTGGGTAGCACCACACAATCAATTCATCGTAGATGGCAAATGCATCTGAAAGATTATAGACTTTGGATCAATGGTAATCACAGACCGTGTGCAATTTATCATCACTTTAATCAATATGGAATCGATAATTTCAATATTCATTTAGTGTCGGAACACGAGATCGAAAACCGCCGAGAGCTGCATGAATTTGAACAACTTGTTATCGATACAACTAATTGTGTTAACCGTCAAGCCGCCATCCTTACAGAGGAGCAAAAGCGGATGAAAGCTCAACAGTATCGCGATGCCAATAAAGCAAGACTAAGAGCACACGCATCTGAAAGAATCGAATGTGATTGTGGGGGATCACATAGACGGAGCGATAAGTCGCAACATGCACGAACTAAGCGTCATCAACAATGGTTAGCTGATCACCAATAAATCAATCATATTTTTTTTTGTTTTCAGTATAGGATCTCTAAACACCTTCTAACTATGCTGTGGTAAAATCTAAAATCTCACCCGTTAGACGGTCGTAGGACAGTTCTCGTTCGCTGATTACCAAAATAATCATATTGACACCCTGACAACCAGCATTCACACCCTGAATCTGAATAGACTGAGGAACATCCTTTTCGGTCAGGCGACTGACATCCGCGATGAGGACACGGTTGGTTAGCGACCATGTCTGATAGTCAAGGAGACCATTCACAAGCTCAGGAGTTAGATCACCATTGATAGCACCAATCTTAGCCACCTCGTTGGTGAAGTGATGGAAGTCGTAGTCGTGGCTGATGTCAAACGTCTGACTCGAACCAATACGAACATTAAAGTTTCTAATCGACGAACCAGGGTGTAGGGTCCAAGGAGCGCTGTCAAAAGGACTTTGGAACTGTTGAACAGCAGCGGAAGCGAAACTACCCGTTTGTTCGGCGAAAGGAAGTAGTACAACATATTTAGCGTTCTTTACCGAAGCCGATAGCTGTAGATCAAACGATGTGTTGTGTTGAGTCGATTGCTTACCAATACCAGCTCGTTGATAGAAAAGCTGAGCATAGCAGTCATTGTAGCGTACTTTCTTAACGGGCTTAGAGATGATAGCCTGAGGATTCTCGAGATGAACGAACGGGACATACAAGCGAGAAGTAGTGAAAGGCATGTACGTACCATCAATAGTAGGCTCAAGCGAATTAACTACGGCTCCCCAAGCAATACTGAAACCAGCAGAAGCAGCAAGAACACCAGCCTTAGGATTACCAGTGGAAGAAGCTGCAACCATTACGGGACACGTATTACCTGATGAGAGAGTGGTGGAAGTAAGCGACATACCCTTCGTAGCATCAACGGCGATAACGGATGAGCCCTGATTCACACGGAAACGAAGTCGGATCTGAGGATTAGCCATCAAATCGAGTTCGCGGAAGATAGGATGTAAATCACTTAGTTTGATTTTTAGCATGTAGTTCCACGTACCCATAATAGCATTAGCAGTAGAAGCACCCGCTACGAATGCACCACGCGAGGTTTGGTTAGCGATAGTGGTGGAAGCAGAAGCAGCACCAAGCGACGGCCACGTTGAACTGAAATCAGAACCAGCCGTCGGAGGATTAGATAGAAGACGCTTAACGAGACCATCGTTAGGAATGGTAGCACCACCCGAAGGACCAGTGGTTGTAAAAGTAGATGAGTAAGCGGTTGTGTTCGTGTATCCATCACCGGTTAGGGAGCTTGTAGCAGCACTATAAAGAACAGACTGAGCAGCATCAGGGTAAAGGAATGATTCAGCACCATGCTTTTCAACATACTGAGGGCTGTATCCGGTTTGAGCACGAATGTTGTTCCAAAAGAGCTTGTAGTCAGCCATGCTAACGATAGTCTTGCCATTCAGCTCGAGAGACAACGAGTCAATTACATTCCAGTTGCCACACTTGAGGGTAGCACAGAAGCGGTTAGCAGCAGCACTTTGAGCAGTAGCACCATTCCTCATCGATACCTTGTATGGAAGCATAATATAAGCATCTCGGAGGGAGGCAAGGCCCTCACTTCCATTTAGCTGAGCCGTTGCATCAATGGTAATGACACCATTCTGATAAGAACCCTGATTAAGATCAATGACATGAGGTACGCGCTTAGTGGTCGATACCTTGATCTCAGGATCGCTCTTTAGTGAGCTCTGGTACAAATACTGATCGGATAGTTGTGTTTCACTCATGGTGGAATCTATATCAACTCTAATATACTTTTTGGAAATTAATATTATGACAAGCCTTATCAAGCCAATCACAAGTGATCATGACCTCATCGAGCTCGCTGAGAAAATGGATGTGAGACTTGACAACATTTTCGAATCAAGTGAGATAACGTCTCCTCTTCCAATGAATGGTTCTTTCCTAATTCTACTACGACAGCCTAATATGGATGTAGGTCATTGGACAGCGGTACATAATGGTGAATACTTCGATTCAATGGGTGAAGCAGCCCCAACAAAATATGGAATTGGTAGATACAACTCCAAGCAATACCAAGGAACATATGGGGATTATTGCGGACCATTCAGTATCCTTTGGCTGTATTCCAAGCAACACAGTCGACCCAATATCTTTAAAAATATGAAAGATTTGAATTTGACAATTCTATAATAAATATGTTTCAGGGAATATAGCAAACATGTATCGCGAACTAACAGTTTCAAGCGACGTACCATCGCGCAAGCTCACCAAGGCTTTCAAGACCGGTAAGCTCTCTTTAACAGCTAACGAACTCAAGGGTAGTGGATCTGTCATTCATCTTCATCCGGCAAGCTATGAAAAGGCTCTTAAAGCTCGCAAAGCCGGTCGTGGCGTTCGACTCGACATTACTCGACACGAAGTTAAAAAGGGGTACAAGAAGGCTCAAGGAGGGTCAATTTGGTCCAAGGTATGGGGAGGGATTAAATCGGCTTTTAAATTCGCAAAGGATTCAGGATTACTTAGCCGAGCTGTGGATGCCGCCGTACCGGCGATCTCAACGGCTTTGGGTGCTCCCCAAGCAGCTATACCTACCAGAGCCGCAATTCGTTCGATGACGGGTGTAGGCATTTACGACAGCGATAGCGATGTTGAGAAGGATGGAGGACGAATTACTGTAGCTGATGTGAAGAAGGGGGCTAAGCGAGCTCTAAGCTATGCGAAGCGTAAGGGGGTACTTACTGATGCTGTAGATGCGGGAGAGAAGTTCCTTTTGAGCAAAGCGACTAAACCAGAGCATGAAACTCTCATCAAGTCGATCCGTGGTGAAGTTAAGCGACGATACGGAGTAGGTGTTGCAAAGAGTAAGCGTCCGGCTAAGGGGTCTCAGGAAGCAAAGGATCGTATGGCAGCTGTACGAGCTAAACGTCGTGGGGGTAGCTTCAGATTGTAAGAAAAAAATATCATCTCTCTGAGCATTACTCATTTTTTTTGCCTCAAAGAAGCATGATTGACACCGATGTATCACGGAACTTGACCTTTTGGTCATTTTGGTTAAAGATGCTGATCGTAATACTTGAACGAGAGCCATTGTGGCAGTTCATCCAAGCATACTGACTCGGTTTGTATGAGATCAACTGACCTACAGAGGCATCACCACGATCAAAAGCGCTTAGAATATCACCAGAAGCGACGTATTCATTCTTAATTAAATCGCAACGAACGACATAGCTCGAACTTGGATGAATCTGAGGGATAGTGTTCGATAGTTGAGCACTTGCGACAGTTGCAGGAGCAGATGGATACGTTCCAGAAGTCAAACCAACAACTTTCCAAAGGCGGCATTATCGATGATGGTGCGAGGAACACGGGTCGTAGTAGGTAATCCTGTACCACCAGCACTATATAGACCTGTTGTAGGCCTCGTCCAAGTTCCACCTGTTGTAGGTAGCGTTGTAGGAGTAGCACTGAAATCAAACTGAGCAGCGTAATAGACGCTGTTCTCACTCAATTGGATATAGAAAACGTTGTTTCCAGATGGGTCAATGAGATAAGCACCAGCATTAACGAGAGCAGTCTGAATGCTTCGATTAATATCAGCATACGAGTATAAACCATCGGGCAGGGTGATAGACACAGTAGAAGTTGTAGCAGCTGTCGGGACTTCGATCATAAATGAATTATTGTACAACTGAGTAGCATCAATGTTATACTCAGAGTTGTACATCGAAATCGACTGAACCGCGCAAGCTACATCGTTGAAATCAGCCGCCGAACCAGGGAAGCTGTATTTCCATGTGAAATTGTACCCATCTTGGACAAGGTTAGTTGAATCGAGCTTAACAAACGAGGCCATGCTTGGAACTATATTCTCACAATCAATTTTTTGTCAAATTATTCGATAGATATCGGTTGATCGAAATTGTATCGAAGCTGTCCTTTTACTGAATCAATAAACAACATCTGTCCTTTCCGCTCAGTGGCGTTATTGTAGTAATACACTATGCTTCGTTCAACAACTCCCCGAATATTGAAGTCTTTGACAACCATTGTCAAATCTCGCTTCGAATTAGCCTTAAAAATAGCAACGTACTCAGCATTCAAGCGAATCATCTTATCCGTAGCAAAGTAGCTATGACTAAGGAAAATGGTACTGATTTTGAAATGTCTCCCACGAGTGAAGTAATGAGAAAACAGATTCTTCTGAAGTAGCTTATCGTTGCTATAATCATCTATGATAACAAGCTCTGGTTTATTGGAAGCTATTGGAGTATGACGAACTTGATCGACGCTTGGAGGACTATCAGGGTCAGCAAATGTGATGAATTCATCCAATTTATCACGGAGATACTCATATAATTCCTGGTGAGGATTACGTGCTATGATCGTTTGGTGGGCGAACACGTGAGGAGAATGCTTGAGAATGAACATACAGAGGTTATTCTTCCCTGAGAAAGAGGGACCTAATACAATCATTCTGAATAGTGATTTAATATCCAAATGAGGAATGTCTTTCATCGAAGAGCTCTTGAACTTCTTTGGTAAAGAAGCACCAAAATCGGGAATACCGCTCATGATTATCGCTTGTTCTATATAACTTAAGACAAAATGAGTACTGGTTTTTCATATCCGCAACCAATCTTTCAATCTCCTATTTACAACCCAGCATTCTATCTAACGTTAGATGCAAGCGGCTTCTTGACATATGACTATGCTCAAACACTGTATCTAAGCAAAACTGATAATAGATTGACATATATTTCAGGAATCACTATAGGACAAGCAACGGAAGGTGTAGCCCTCGTTCCGGGTGTCAATGCTGATATCAGCGGAATCGGAGCTCTTAGCTGTAGTAGTCTGACGGTGGATGGATCACCTGTATCAACACCCCCGGCATATGTTCTATCAATCACACCGGGATCAGCCGCCGCGAGCAAGGCTCTTGTACTGAATGCTACCTCCGACATCTCAGGTATCAACTCCCTAAGCGCATCATCGCTGACGGGGACGCTACAAACCGCGGCTCAACCTTACATAACGAGTCTTGGTACGCTCACAGCTCTTACGATTGGTGGAAACCTTGTCTTTAGTGGATCACCTCGCTCACTGAGCATTACTGGTTCTGGTAGCTATGTAGATGCTACGGCATATCGCCAAGCAGGAACAACCTATGATCTCAGTAGCATCGGAAAGCTATCGCTAACTACAAACGGGATAGCAGAAGCATCTAAGGCTCTTGTTCTTGATTCCTCGCTTAACATGCGGGGTGGTTGCTCTCGAGCTGAATCATTCTTCAACAACCATTAGCAATTCCTCGATGATGAGTAGCTACGCTCTACTTATTCGCTCGAAATCGAATACCGTTGGTTCATCTACAGGCATTTGTTTTGCGGCTACGACAAGCGCTATCGGCTCTTCTACAGGTGGAGCAAGCATCCTCTTCACAGACACAGGAGCCAACTCAGTTGGATATCTATCCATCAATCTGAAACCATCTTCAGCAGTTGCTTCGACAGCGCTTATGGAGGATATTCGGATCACGGCTGATGGTTTCGTTGGAATCAATCAAGCAAATCCATCAGAAATGCTGGATATCGTAGGTAATGCTTACATTAGCGGAGACTTATTGCTTGCTGGAGGCGGGCTTTATTCGAATGGTGGTAGTCTCCGAGTCATCGATCAATTCGGGGTGATGACTCCCGCATCATTAACTACAAGTACTCTAACCGTAGCAACGATTGTTCCAACAACCCGCGCCATTCCTGGTTCAACCTCCGCTTCTGGTGTGATTTGGTATTCATCCATCTCACGATATTTTGGCCAACGGGTTATAGTAGCGACGAGATTAGTCTCCTTTCGTACAGTGCTGGAGGTACCTACAACGATTACATCCGCTGGAATCACAATGTAGGCTCTCCCGTAATGAATATCACTGGATTCACTACGCTCAATGCAATTAACACGAACTCAACTACGATGATATATTTGAACTCATCCGATCGATGCGGAATCAAGAACACTTCGCCGGAAGCTACTTTGCACGTAGGAGGGACTTTAGTCGCTAATAGTGAAATGTACACGACGGGCAATTCATCAGCCAATGCTTCATATCGAGGTAATTGGAGCTCTGCGAACTACTGGGGAAGCGGAAGCGATGCTACAGTTGGTTCAATTCGATTCGGAGTCTGTGATGCAACGGGAGCATGGGTAAGCTACGTAGCAATCCGAGGAGGAAGTTATACGAATGCTTCTGACGAAAGGTTGAAGACTGACATTGTAGATGTACCGTATGGTTTGGAGTCAGTTATGATGATGAAACCTCGTAAATATTCCATGATTCAGGAGCAAACGAATCACGTTGGATTCATAGCTCAAGAACTCGCCGATATCATACCTGAATGTGTTCAACAAGGTGCTAATGATGATTTGAATCCTTCGGGATTCCCGGTGAATCCGTGGGGCATAGACCTCGCGAGTCTGACATCAGTTCTATGTAGAGCTATTCAAGAATTGGAGGAAGAAGTGGATTTATTGAAAGCTCTTATCTCCGAGTGAGTATAGACAATGGAGGTCTTAGACATACGTCCGAGCAACCAAAAGTTCAAGAAGTGCTCAGCGGACGTTATCATCAACGATAAGCTGTACAAAAACATAAACTTTGGCGATGTTCGCTATGAACACTATCGAGATAGTACTCCTCTTCGCCTCTACTCACATCTGGACCACAACGATATTCAGCGTAAAAATGCATTCTATCGACGCCCCGCGCGCAACAAAGGACCTGCCGCCATGCTCGCTAGGAATTCCTTTGGTAAAAAAAATATCTCTCGCTGTTCTATAACGATGGGTTGCGGACCGAGTAAAGATTTGAAATCGAATGTATCTCCCAAAGATCCGGATCAGGTGGTAGGTTCAACTATTTTAAGAGCTGATCAGATCGTAGTGCCCGGGGATAGTGTCTTTCATCCAACTAAAATGCCTGATGGCGAGTCTGCCATCCTCGAGGTGTCGATCCATGACAAAAAAATATCAGTGTATCGCGGCTATCGTAATAGACTGGTGAGAGAAGGTATAAGTCTCTAACTTATAGAGCAAACGTCTTAACGGCCTTGCTTTTTTTCTTAGGTTGATACGCCCATACGCGGCCTCCTTCCGTCTGAGTAGAAGTCTCACTTTTTTTATTGATTTATCGAGGTCAGTAGCCCATACAGCGGCTTGAATTTGTTGAGGACGATCGCGGATAATGAGATTCTTCATGATCGATTTCAGTTCAGCAATATTCAAATCAGCGTTATCACCATAGTTTCCGCCTGAGCTGGCGATGATGCGGGGATTAAAGAAGAACATAGTCTCTATATCAAACGAACGATAATATCCTTAAACTCAGAATCAGAAATTAGACGGTTAGAGTACATATCTACCGATAAAGACTTAAGCTGTGATGATTGATTGTCATTACCGAGTTCCAACTCCCCTTTCAGCTTATCATACTCCGCCTTAAGCGATTCTAACGGGTCCTCGAGTCTGTCATGAAAGTTGTACTGGAGATGAGTGATGGCAAGGATCTCCTTGAACAGTTTTTTATCGTCGATGGATAGCTTATCGTAAGCGGCTTGATCTATATGTTGCTTGTATGCAAGCGTTCGAATCATCGATTGAAGCCCTTCCCCAATTTGTCGCTTCGGACCACATTTTCGTCGATTGGGCTGTACTATGACAAGGGTTTTGTTATCAAGATCAGGAATTCTGATATACTTACTACCAAGCTGTCGATATACATACGCTCATGGGGTAGCTAAGCCTTGAATCTCGTTTAGGTTGTATGTTCGACCGCGGCGTACGACACCTTCGAGTGGAGCGACACCGGCTCCTCTCAGCCCACGACCCTTGAGCTCGGGCTTAGTTGAAACATCCATGTATTTGTGATCTCGTTACTTTAGAACGTATAAGAATAATATTAGAGCATTATCGATTTCCTTCTTATCATCTTCTGAAACTGACTGTAATGTCTTACTTTTCTCAAGATATTCAAATGAATCTAAGAGCTTCTCCAACGTTTTAGTCCAATCAATCTTTTTGAAGAAATCTTTGCTATTTTTTGGGGATGATATATCACCAAGCTGAGTCATCATTCGTAGTTCATCAATACCCTTTTTATCGTTTTTAAACCAGTAGAAGTATCTACCTAACTTATCTACTGTTCCATCTAATGTTACTGGAGTGAGATGGATAGGAAATACATTACCTTCATGATGAGCGGCATGGAAATAATCCAAGATGATGGTTTTTGCATCTGATTCAGCCATAGAGGTAGTAGGTAGGTTAATATCATTATAATCACCCGTTGATTTTCCTTTAAGCCAAAAGCCTGTAGTCGGTTGGAATCGTGAAGGGTTAGCGGCTAGAGTGTTGGTCTCTTCCGGTTTAAATTCAATTGTAACCCCCTTCGTTTCAATGATGTCCATGAGCCGTTGAAGAGTCAATAACCATGACAGTTCCCGTAGCTTAGTAGAAAGAGGCTTTCCTGTGTGATTTTTGATATTTAGAAGTCCTTTCATATCGATAACACCTCGGCTTCCTTTAACTCAGTTCCATCTTTTAGTACAGGGATAACTGTGATATTGGAACCCTTGAACTTCTTCGAATAAACTGAAATCATCATTTTGACCGCGGCCTTTGCCCGCTTCTCATCCATCATAGTATCTGACGAACTGTCGTGTTCCCATATAGCTACCGCTGGTAATTTTCTTTCACTATGGATCTGACTATCAGCGGGTCTTTTCTTCCAAAAGTTGGAATAGCGTTGATCTTTATCTTCACCTCGCATAGCATCTACCTCATCAATCGAGTTCGACTCACCACTGTACAGGATATTCTCGATTTCTCTTCTTGTAGCTACCCAATCGATAAACTTTGATTCTGATCTTTTATTATTAGCATATTTATAAAGATTACCTCTTTTACCGATATATCGCTTAGTATCAATCGATCCATTAGTTTTAGTAGGTTTGACCTTAAGTGAAGCCCAATTCGGGGTTTTCTTGTAGAGCTTCTTAATCCAATTAATTGCTTCGATGGTTTCTTCATCAAATACTTTTTCATCAGTGGTTGTAAAACTATTAACCATTGTTGGAAGCTCTGTCTCAATACCAACCTCAGTTGTTTTTGGGGTGGCTTGAACGTTTCTATTCCTTGTATCTATGGTCGTTTGCGAACCAACGTCTGAAATTTCACTCCCAGCTTGAGTACTAATTTCTACAGATGAGACCTCAGGGTTTCTTTGAGAGTTTCCACTTTCACGACTTTTTTTTAGGATTTCCGAGAGTGGAATCTTCATCTCATCGGGTGTTTCTGCATCAGGAGCGACAGAAATATCTGTCTGAGCCGATTCGGTCGTTTTCTTGGGAACAGTAGCATTAGATACATCACTCGACCACTGAGCACCCGCATACATCTCTCTCTTAACGGTGGCTTGGCGTACGCGACGATGCGCTCGCTCAAGTAGCTCCTGTCGTTTTGCTCTCGTTGAGCAAGACTGTTGAAATTAGGAAACATTGTTTGAATCGTATATATGATAATGAAACATAAAAAAATAGGATTATCTACCAGTAGCTTGGCATGACTGAATCATGGGTCGCATAGTCGTAATGATGACAGATCTGATTCCGCTCATTCAGCATATTGAGATAGCGATCCTTAATACAGTGAAACGGGACGCCAAAGATCTTCTCGAGATCCTTTTTATAAAACTGATTGGCTACGGTCGCTCGGAAATTAGCTACCGGATCCAAAACCATAAGCTCATTTTTGATTCTGCTAACTTCTTGAATGATCCAAATCTTTCGTCGAAGCCGATTTAGCTCACGCTCGTTTTCTAAACAAGAGGGACACATGAGTATCTTATTGCTATATATGAAGTCAGATAATTTCAACTTTTTAGCAAAAATAGTTCGAACAATATACTTGAGTCAAAAGCTTACAGAGGATGTCTCTATCAAATTAAATTACAAGTAAATTATGACTCATTTTTTTGCTGCCTCACAGCACTCATTTTCAAGAGTCGATCTTCTACTCTTGTCCCAATTCTTGCTTCAGAAAGGAATTTCTTTAGCCCCAAAATATTCCTTCTCTAACTCAGACGGTCTATTTTTATTAATTAAGCGGAGATTTGAGAATGGCTCCCAGGAATCAGGCTCATTACCACGCCACTGAACCAAGTATTTGTATTTTCCAGTTCGCAACTTTGTGTGGTCTAATATCTTCTCTGCTTCAAGGATGTCACCTCGATTTATTGTCGCTTCTGTTGTCTCCTATTGTATAATCTTGAGATCATTTGGAGCCTTGTAGAGTGTATGCCCATTTCTGGAGCGGATCTGGACTCGATAGCCGTCCATACCAACGATTGAATACACCGCCTTGCTCCAACGAGCTTGTTCCTTGTCAAATGTTTTCTTCTTAAGTCGATATAGAACATTAGTGCCAATCTCGAGCTCGTTATCGATTTTATCAGCTTCGATTTGGTTATGATTCAACTCAGCCTCAATTACCTTGCCTTTAGCCTTATTCGGTGTCATCCCTATTGATCGATGGGTAGTTGTATTGTAGTTACTGATAACATCGCTGATGAGCTTTTGTGTAATCCTATTGGGAGACATTTTGGTAAGTCTCTGCTTTAGTGTTCTATTGAAGCGCTCGATTTTCCCATAGTACCGTGATCACCTGGCTCGTTGTTGTAGTGTTCGATCTTCTTGTCTTTGAATAGTTGCTGAGCTTTTGAGTTCATGAACTCAGGCCCATTATCGCTTGTGATTATATCTACCTTATTGGATCGAATAAAAGCCTTTAGCGCTACCAGTACAGTTGCAGCTGTCTTATTCGACAAAAGTTTTGCATACCCAATGCGAGAGTTAATATTGACACCGGTTAAAATTGGTTGTTTCCCCCAGAAAGCAAGGTCAATTTGCCAAGAGTTTGGATTATGAGAGGCGATTTTGAACCCATCGAATCGCTGCTTTTGTTCTTGAAACCTCTGAATATCTGATTGTGTAGCATACCAATCCTTTACTTTTTTAAGCGTTATCTTCGGATCTATCTCACGAGCCTTCTCGTGTAGAGATTGAGCACTGACATAACCAGTTTTAGGGTCATAATAAAGCTTCTTGAGTATTGTGTCCATGCTATATGTTAGATGGAGAAAAAAACGGGCACTTGAACGTCGATTAAATATCAAGCGGGACTGTAGTAATACCATCTTCAAGCACACGTCGCTTGTCTTAGAAATATGATAGAGCTGTCTTTGTCTGACTGTATGTGATAATAGATTTAGTCTCTTTCGATAGTCTAAACCCCTTGTTAGTACCTTGGAGTGTGATACGATCCCGCACAACAGTCTCAAATCCCTTAGGGGTAAGTACATCATTGTTGCGTCCTCGCCCCTGTTGCACACCCTTAGCTGAAACCTTCACCTTGTACAATTCGTCTGGTAGATAGCAAATATAGTTCTTCGAGGATAATGAGACCATAGCATCACCTGACCATTCATCCTTGAATAGACCTGGGGTACGGCGATCAAACTTAGCTACATCCGCGCTATAATCGCGTGGAAACCAATCATACTTGTGCTGGACGTAGTGCTCACGTAGCTCAGGTTTGATACATTCTTGGAACGGATTATCACAGCTGAATGCGATGTACGCGGAGTCTGTATCCATCTCCTGATATTGAAAGTCTGAACGATCGAAGTAAAAGTCGATGCAATCATAGTAGAACTGGAGCATACGTAGCTTAGCGAGTTGATAGATAGCAATCGGCAAATGGATCGGGTTCTTGTTCTTAAGTCTTCGTTTCATCATAGTAAGTTCGCAAGCATCATTGAGCTCCTCTAATCCATGAAAGGTGAAATGCTCAATCTTAGCCTTAATAGCCTTGTCGCTTGACTCATACTTGATTTCTTTGTGCTTGCTCATGTCCATCCCAGATCGACCAAAAGCGCTGTTGCCTACCAGTTTCATCATCTCAGCAATCATAGCCTTGGACTCGTCGGCATCGCCTTCTCGTCGAGAGTTCAATACAGCCTCCATAAATGGTGCAAACACCTTGTGTGAGCTTGCTTTGATAAAGCTGTACGTCTTGGTGATTTCTATACCATGAGATAGATGCCACTTGAGCAAAGGCGCGTAGATAAGGATCTTCTCTCCAAAGTAGCTACCAATTAATTTGCGAGCTGGCTTCGATCTGCTATCTCCCGTGCTTAGTTGTAGTCATACATATGCTTACCAATGATACTCTCATCCGTACAGTCGATCAGTGTATTTTTGAAGATGGGGGTCATCTCACCGAAATACTGCTTCAAGTGTTCTGGGGTATGAATATCACACTCGAGAAATCCGAAAATTTTATCGTTCTTGATGTCCTCAACAATCTCTGGATAAGCTTCGATAGTTGTAAGTCGTCCACATGGCATGTCATTACCGAGAGCCCAGAGATAAAGAGCATTAGCATCGTATCCGATTACCTTCTTACACAGCTTGCCACCACGAATCTTCGTCTCGTTGCGCTTAGCGTACCTATTAAAGATAATTGATGGACCACCAGCAATATTAGCTTTCATCTTAGCGTAGATATCCTTCTCCTCCTTGTCAATGGAATAGACCAGTCTGTCTGAGTTGAACTCAAGCAGCTTCTTGTATCTGAAACCCTTGGGAGACATATCCTTACGAGCGGTGTTGCACTTCACACAGCTGATCAAGATGTTGCCGTCGATGTGGCCAAGTTTATTGTTGATACGATCCGCTGAAGCGGTATCAGCAGTCAGCTGGCAGTAGTATAGACCACACAGATACTTTTTATTTTGCAGCAATGTATTTAAGTGCTCAAGTGTCATACCAAATTTTCGCTTTGCCTTAGCATCCTGACTCTTGTATCCACCCAATCGGTTAGCTGGAAACTGGAATGCGCTAGCTGATTTCTTATCCGGATATTGGAGATTGTCAAGCAAGTCTGATACATAACCTTCTCCGAAAGACCAGGTAGCGACACTCCATCTGTAAGCATATCCAGATCAAAACGCTTGAAGAGCTCTCGCTGAGCTTTGATAGCCTTGATGAATGGGACTACGTCAAGATTGTTGTACCAGACCAGCAGGTCCTTAATCGACTTCATTCCATAGTACCCCCAGACAAATTGTATGCGCTTATAGTCATCAGCGCTAATACTTGTTCCACGGAGCTTGCTATCGAAAGCCGCCTTAGGTGGAATAGTAATCTGATAAGCACATTGAACGCGGTGATGTACTCATACGGGAAAAGACCCTTGCCAAGACCACAGATACATCTAATTTTGTCATCACATTTACAGCCACCGAGATATGTTGTAAGATACTTATCGTAGCTGGTACCAGCCGGCACATAGTTGCTAATATCGAGCATTTTCATATGCGATGTTGCAATGCACATGTAGCTTGGATTCTTGATAACAGATTTGATGTTGTCGGTACCAATTACGGCAAACAAATCCTTCTTAATCAAGTTAATATCGTATCGACCAGAATTGAAGCCGAATACTGGTACCTGGTCAAGCTGCTGTTTCAGTTTCCCATAATCAGACCTTTGCTTACCAAAACCAAGACTGCAGTGAAAGTCAAAGAAGCTGGCATACTTCCCTTCCTTTATCCAACCGTCCACATCAGGCATCTTGTAGGTCCTACCAAGATTTACACCAGGGATCTCCATACCAGTCAAGCCGTGAGCATTGATGATTTTTTGTAGAAGCGACTTGTACTTATCGACATTGTACTGCTGAATCTTCACGGATACACTACCGATGTATTTGAACATATCCGTGAGCAACATTTTTGGATCATCATTTACAAAGCATCTCACCTCCTCGGTTAAGCTATCAGCTACGGATACAGACACCGGAATGTGCTCGTTCGTGAAGACAGTATTCTCCCCGTGTTGAGTCGCGGTAGGCTTAAGGATTGCCTCAAAGTCATAAACGATGAAGTTATCGATGTACTGGTCAGTATTCGTGATTGAATACTTCGTAAGCAGTGATCGTATTGCGTTCTGAGCTGGTTTGTAGATCGTTGGCTCAGCTGGGAAGCTTTCGATATTCACGAGCTCGCACTGATTCTTTTTGTGGTTTTTAACTCTTTCAGAGCTGACGAAAACCATTTCACACTTAGGACATTGATACTTAGACTGGAGCATATCAATGTTCTTAATGTATAGAGCATGGTTCTCATGGGAAAGAATATCCATAACCACTCCTTCTCTCTCCGAACGACGGATACACTCAACATTACCGGTCTTTACATCCATAGAGTAGACGTTGATGCTGAAATGAAAGCATTCCTCAAGTTCATCGAGCTGCAGGAGGTCAATTGGTTTGAAGCTTCTAAATAAACTCAACGAATATTGAACCCCCTTGTAGGAGCAGTAGCGCTTGGATACTTCCTTTACCTGAGCCTGGATCCGACGAGGATCTTTCTTAGCATGCTGATGCAAATGCCACGCGATACAGTGAAACACACACTTGTTGTTGGTCTTGGGAAAATTGATTACGTGCTTGTTCTCGCGAATAATCTTAGGGATAACAGCTTCGCTATCGCCAAGTGCATGCTCACGGAAATAAATGTAAATTTTGAACCCAGTAATTGACTTCAGCTTATACCCCGATTTGGGATAGTTAAGCGTGTTAGCCAACTCCATTGACCTGATCTCTGAGATAATCTTCTTACGAATATCGGATCGACTGTTGATAGCAACAGGGGTCTTAAATACGTAAGTATTAGCCAGATTAGGGTGCCAGTACTGAGTAAAATCCCCATCCGTTAGGCTCACGAGATCGTAGCCAAGAGCAATGTTCACCTTGAAGGCGTTAGTTTGACCAGCAAGGACGTTCTCCAGCTTGTCGTAGAACTCAGCAGGTTGGATACCCTCATACAGGTGCGACTCCATGTGTGTTCCGTTGTAGAAACGATACTTGGGGTCAGCCTTATAGTCCCGGGAGATCTGCTTCTTCAGAGTCTCGACGGAAATTTTGTACTGCTTCGCCAGTAGCTTCTGGTTGGTAGGACGGGAAACGTTGCTAATATAAACCATCTTACCAGTTCTACCACGCACCTTAACGCGGTAGGTGCTGCCCCATTTGATAGGTTGGATATTTAATCTCTTTAATCCTTCGAGTTCGTATGCAAACATGTTGCCTATATATGCTTGGCTATATTATTCCCGTAGATATGACTTTATAATTATTTGACCTTGTATCAGGATCGACTTTATATCTTAGTCATTTACAAAATATTCTGAAATTAATTAATTCAAATATTTGGCTTATACCTTTTTTGGAGGTTTTAAGCCATTGTCATTGACTATATTGGGATTGACTTTTTATTTGAGAAAAAAAATTAATTAATTAAGTTCGGTTTCAAATTCGCTAAGTTCGGTTTTGGGCTTACGCTTGCGAGCACGGATCTGCTCTCTATTCTTATCGTCGTAGCTCTTTTGATACGACAGTCGAGTTTCACGTGTGCGCTGATAGTAGCGCTTCTGCGCAGCCTTAATGCGCTCTTTGTTAGCGAGGTATTGTTCAGGTGAGTACGCCATCTTTGTATATTACTAACTTTATATTTATCAGTAATAAAACAAATATTACTTGATTCAATCCTGGAGGTGTGGCGCGCGCTCTGTTGATCTCTCATTCTTTAGTTTCACCGGTAGCTTGACTTTGTGCGGATTACTCTAGATGCTCTTAAGTGCTATCGTTGAGCGGACGATCAGAGATACCTTTCGATGCCATGATTAAGCAGATGAGTGCATGTAAGAAGATCTTAATTAGAAAATAAGGAAAAGGATTGCAACTCATATGGAAGATATTTATTGCAGCATCGCGTAAATTTTCCCCACAATTTCTTTCAATCCTTCAAACGACGGTATGGTATTCGCTTGAGGAAGAACAGTCTCATGCTCTCTGACCTTCTCGTCGCCACTGATCAAGAACTTCCACTCGAGAAAATTCGTCACGATGCCATACGCCACACTAAGATCTTCGACATCAGCAAGAGCTTCGAGCCCCGTCACATTCTGAACCAGTCCTTGCAGCATATCTTCACGCTTTGCTTCGACAAGTGAAATTCTCTTGGTGCCACGCTTGAGCACGAACTCGAATCGACCTTTCAGGAGCACGTTCTTCCCAACCACGTCTTCTTCGACTAATATGCGGACGTTCTTGAGCAGACGACTGACTGTCTCAAGGATCGGGGCGATAAAAAACAATCTCTTGGCTTCTTTCCCATCCGAAATTTGTCCATAGAGTTCCCGCAAGTCACGAATACGAGCGAGGAGTAGCTCGATGTCGGCATCAGGTATATCGCTTGGTTGAAGGTCGAAAGAATCGTCGAAGTTGTAAATAGGTTTGATATCTTCCCAACAAAGACTCGAATAGCCCACAGTCTTGTCGACATCGTAATTTTTCCGCTTTTTGCTTGTTTTCTTGGCGTCTACACTCGTGGTCTTCTGGTTCGCCTCTTGATTCTTCTGACGAATCATTGCATTGATCGCAGCCCATCGTTTGAGACGTTCGGGATGACGATGAATTGTAGTTGGCGGCAAAGAGGGTGCCACGCCGAGAGCCATGGCTGCGGAGCGGTCGTTTTCATCCTTCGGAACCACCACCAGCACGTGAATCTGTTTCACTTTCGGAGCGTCCATGCCTTCCAGATACTCAGAAATCGGATCCTCTCCCTGCAGCTCCTTGTCTTCCTGCGTTAGCGATTCGACGAGAGCAGTCTTCTCCCCCTTCTTTAGCTTCTTCACATCTTCAGTGAGGCTCGACAGCCACGCGCCGCCCTCCGTCTTCGCCAGGCAGAGCTGCAGGTCCTTGGCATCGCACGTGATCGTCGCTGGGTTCTCCGCCTTGATGACCTTCTTCAACTCCCAGACCTGTGCACTATCATCGATCTTCACACCAAACACTCCGGCGTTACCCACAAGCGCACAGGTCAGCGCAACAAGCACCATCTTTCCTCGAGCCGGCAGATTCTGGAATGAGGAAGAAGGGAGGGAGAATTTCTGGCGTACTTAAGCGGACATGAAGGTGTGTGACATAGATTTTCAACCAATGATGAGACGCCACGTCGCGCTGGTCCGAACTAATCCTTAGGTAAAAATTTGCCGGCGTAATGTTCTATTGCTTTTATCAATATAGTTTGAACGTTGGCGGCCGAAACGCCCTAAGATCCGAAAGACGTGGCTTTCGCTCTAAGGTGGTCGAGAAGTTGCGTCTTTGAACCCAACAGCTGTTAGATCTCAGCGGTTGAGCGATTCTAAAACTACCCTAATTTTGTAAAGGCGCTGCTTTCGCTCTAAGGTGTTCGAGAGGTTGCGTCGTTGAAATCGCTGCTGTCCCGAAAGAAGGTTTCAGGAATGTTCTCGGTGGTAAATTACGGTAAGGAAAAAATTCGCCGGCGTAATGTTCTAAGTATTACTACTGGTGTCGACATCTACCCCCACGTTCGTAGGGACTACGTACTGCTTCTCACCTCTTATTACAACTACAGCAAGACTAGTTAGCCTTACAAGTGAGGATATTTTGCCGGTAAGCTTGTTCAAAGTGATACACGAGCGATATATTATGAAGAAATAAAACGAGTTCAGAAGTCCTGCAGGATATCTCAACGATTGAGTCAACCTTGTCGCTCGCTGCTCTCGCATTTACCATCCCGGAGGAGGGTGGTGGTGGTGGTGCGGAGGCGAGCACGGGGGAGGTCCGCATCTCGGAGGAGGCGGGCCCCCGTAGAAGGCAGGAGGTGGCGGCGGCGGGCCGTGGTGGTGGTGGTGGGGAGGCGAAAACGGCGCCGGCGGCGGTGGAGGTGGGGCATACACTGGTGGCGGGCATCCCGGGCCATATCCGTACGGCGGCGGTCCTGGCGGCAGCGATCCTGGGGGTGGCGGCGAGTGCCTTCCGTGAGGCGATCCTGGATAGCCGCGGTAAATGATGTTGGTCTAGCTGTTTTGAAGCCTGTGCTCTGCGAGGCGAAATGAGATGTGGTCTCGTGCGCGTTGACGAGAAGAGCAAGCGAGCCGAAAGGATCCTCCGCACAGCCGCAGCAAGAGAGGCCAGGAGCGGGATCGTCCTGCGACGTGCGGCATTGCACTGCTCTCGATCCGGTAAAGCAGTTCTCTCCGCAGCACATGATCTAAACCTGATCTGTGACGTCAGAGTGCGCTTCAACGACGTTGCTACCGATACGGTCTTTATGACAACGAGTCCTTGCTGTTAATCGACATCAAGACGCTATGACAGAGTCTACAGCCATGGCATATCGACGAGCAAGCTGCAGCAGGAAGAAGGAGGGATGAAGATCAGGGTGTAGTATATTTTATGGTGGCGCAGCGGTGCTCGAGGTGATTCTCAAGCACGACGCATTTGCCGTTTTGGTTATCCTGATGTAGCTTCGAGTCTCGAGTTTACCAGCCACGTGGGGGCGGGGGCCCGCGGTGGTCCGGCGGAGGCGGGCTGTGTTTGTGCGGCGGGGGACCGTGGTGGTGGTGGTCTGGCGGGGGCGGACTGTGGTGGTGGGGTGGGGGTCCGCGGTGATCCGGTGGCGGTGGGCTGTGGTGGTGCCGCGGCGGGCCGTGGTGGTGGTGGGGCGGGCTGTGCGGGGGCGAGTGCGGTCGGCCGAACATGGTGTTTCCTGGCACTGCTGCTTGAGACCTGGCAAGTTGAGGAATGAGGGACGCTGCGGTGGCGTGGGCGGCACTCTCGGCCGTGTCATCGACAATTAATCCCCACGGCACAATTTACCCACGTCTACATGACGGCGTCCACATCCGGGCCTATCATACGTCTATGGGACGCTGAGAGCGACTTCAACGCCTTGGTAAGCACCCACGTCTCACGGATAACGAGAGTATCCAGGATCTGCTGGCAGTGCAAAGCGAAATCCTTAGCCACATATACGAACTCGGATTATGACCCGCAAGCTAGAGGGTCTTTAGGGCCGTAGCTGAGGACTATCATATCCATTTCGACCCAGCTGCTGTGCATTGCTCAGGTTGTCACCAGGCTGGGAAATAGGCCTGTGACAGATTCAGCGATGCATGAACATGGAAGACATCTGTTGTAAAACGCGAGGGCAGCGAAACCTAAAGCGAAATTGCACCACCTTTCGGTGTGGTTGATTGAGTAGCTTTACGACCACTTTTCGATTCGAGAACCATTTAAGTAAGTTCGATGGCTCGGTTTGTAAAGCGACGCCGTAGTATTTTGTTTGAAGCATGAAAAATCGCTCGCTAGAAGGGTGGTCGGTCATTGGTGGTCATTTAATCATGCGGTGATGACTCATCGTAGTTACCCTTCCCAAGTGAGATCAATCCGATCGTAAGATGATCGGGCTTAAAGTTGACGATCACGACAGTCGCAACAAGATGTGTGGCTTTGTAAGGTGGTTTTGTCGTGCAGCATTGCGGCTTCCTTTCAAACAACGCAAGCTAGTAGTACTTAAGGTGCTAGCATATCTTGCATCCCACCGCAACAGCACCGCACCCCATGACGCATGCCTACTCTGGCCCGAGTTAAAACGAGTTGACAAGCCTGGCGCTTGTACACAACTTCAACTTGCATTTTGCCACCAATTATCACTGCTAGCCTAGCTGTAAGTTTTGGCAAAATGCGAGTCAAGCAAACACCTTTGAAAACAGAAAACTAGTCAACGACAACGTGGATTGGCTTGCTACTTACTTCTTAGTTCATCTAAAGCCAACCACAAGCTTCTGCTGTTCGCAGAGCTACAAGACAGCACAGGCGAAGACTCTCCTCGCCAGCTTCGTTCCTTCCTGCACCCTTTTGACGACATCAGCACTAGGTCCTCAGTACATCACGCCGCACTTCTTGCAGCGCCACGCTGCGTGTGAACCCTCTTACTTGAACATCTTCTTCATCTTCTTGTTCATCTTCTTGAAGCCCTTGCCCTTGAAGCCTTTGTACTTGTGTCCTTTGAACTTGTGGCCCTTGTGCTTGCCGTGCTTGTACTTGCCGTGCTTCATCTTGCCGCCGGCAATGACCACGCCGGGCTGCGCCACGTACGCGGGCTGCGCGTACGCGTACCCAGGCTGCGGGGCGTGGTGTCCGTGCGCGGGGTACCCAGGTTGCGGCGGGTAACCCGGCTGCGGCGGATAGCCCTGCTGCGGCGGGTAGCCCTGCTGGGGAGGGTAGCCTTGCTGCGGGGGATAACCTTGTTGCGGAGGATAACCCTGTTGCGGAGGATAGCCTTGCTGAGGCGGGTAGCCCTGCTGAGGCGGGTACCCTTGCTGGGGAGGGTACCCCTGCTGGGGAGGGTACCCCTGCTGGGGCGGATAGCCCGGTTGTTGCGGCGGGTATCCGTGCGGCGGCTGGCCTCCGGGGTACATGTTCGCTCTGGCCTTGGGGTCTGGTGTCGAGATCGCGAGTGTGGGGAGGAGGACGACGTCGTGCTGACGTACCGTCGGCAAGGGGGGAGAGAGCTGAAACGCAGTGTAGCCATGTCTGTTCGGCGCTGTGATTGGCTGTTTCCCACCTCACGTTTGTCGCGCGCGGATTCGTGGAAATGACGCGACTTTCGACCAGTGCGGTGAGCGCTCGCTTGGCTCACTTCGCGCCAGCAGCTCCGGAAGCGACGCGACTGCCGAGATGGAGCTGGGCGCGCGCTGCGAGCTGCTGTCGACGGGCGCCAGCGGCAGCCTGCGCGCCAGCATCAAGCGCTACGGCGAGATCGCGTTCGTGGGGCCGGTGGAGGGTCTGCCGGGCGACGGCTGGGTGGGTGTGCGGCTGGACAAGCCGCTGGGCAAGGGCGACGGGTCGTTCCAGGGCCGCCGCTACTTCGAGTGCCGCCCGCTGCACGGCGCCATCGTGCGGCCCGAGCGTGTGAACACCCGCGGCGAGTTCCCCGTGCTCGCCACGCACGAGGAGAGTCTGGCGCACGCGCTGGAGGAGCGACGCAAGGAGAAGCACAGCGCGAAGGCAGGAATCGCTCGAGATGCCACGCAGCAGCGCGAATTGACCACCGACGAGCTCTCCACCACCTTCTGGGAGAAGTTTACACGACAGGAAGAGCACGTGCGCAAACAGGTGGGGCTGTTCTGCGAGCAGAAGAAGCAGCCGCTGCCGTGTGAGCCGGCCAAAGAGGTCAAGCTGGACGCACTCGTGCTAGAGGTGAACGCGATGCGGGATGCCGCTGCCACCGCGGCGTCGCTGTACTTGTCACCCTATGACACACGTCACACGCAGCTGATCATTTCCAAGCTGCTGGAGCTGATTGACACGACGCGCACGACCTTTGCGCCGAGGAAGAAGTTCGCTTTCCGAGCCCATGCGGCGAGAAAAGCCAAAGCCAAAGCTGCGGAGAATCAGGACCAGCCAGAGCAGCACGGAGGGGCTGCTTCAGCTGAAGCAACGGGCAATCAATTGTCCTCGCCCACATCGCTGAAAAATATGGCGTTTGATGAGCTGGTGCACGCCAACAAGCAGAACGAGGTGATTGTGATCGACAGCAGCAGTTTTGCCGACTCAGACGACAACAAACGCCGTGACTTAAACTTTTCGCACCTCACGAACTGCGTCGTGCTGGTGTGCGTGGAGACGTCGGCTGTCCGTGGTGACGCACTGAAGAACTGTGTGTTCTACACTGGAGCGATATTCGGTAGCTTGTGGCTCGAGAGTTGCAACGGCTGCGAGTTCTTCGTTGCGTGTCGTCAGCTCCGTGTTCATTTAAGCACTGCCACGACCTTCCACCTGCGCATTCCAAGTCACCCTATCATCGAGGACTGCCAGCAGATGCAATTTGGGCCGCATCGGCTGCAATTTGAAGGTCTCAAGACACAGCTTGAACACCTAGGCTTATCGAAGGACTCGGGGCTCTGGGCGAAGGTGAATGATTTCAAATGGCACAAAGCCCAGCAGTCTCCGAACTGGAGCATCCGGGACCCGAAACAGCCACTGCCTGATATCCCGGTGGAGTTGGCGAAGCTGATCTCGTATGAATAAAATCACCAGCAGCCAAAATGTTCGGCAGTAACAGATCGTGCTTATTTAAAGGTGACCGCAGTGCTTTGTCGTTGTCGGACGAGGTTGAAGCACTTCACGATACAGCAGTCAAGACAAATGCACTTGAAAGTATATAAACACAGCTGGACGTCTACCGTCCCTCTATCATCTCCCCTAGCGCCACTTCCCTATCGGTCTAGTCGTGCTTGCTCTTCTTGTGCTTTTTCTTCTTGCCATCCTTGTCCTTGTGCTTGTGCTTCTTAGGTTTCTCTTCCTGCACTTCGACAGGGGCCTCCTCCTCTTCTACTACTTCCTCCTCAGCAGGCTTTTCGTGTTTACGCTTCTTGCTTTTCTTCTCCTTCTCTTTCACGGGTTTCACCTCCTCGACCTCCTCAACTGCTTTCACTTTCTTTTCCTTCTTGCTCTTCTTTACCTTCTTCTCCTTGACCGGCTTTGTCACCGGCTCTCCTGCAGCAAGGTTGAGGTGCGTGACCTTCTTTGCCTTCTTCGACGAGGTGGTTTTCACGCCGTCAAAGCGCATGGTAGCCTCAATGGCGATCATACCGCCAGCAACGTGGACACTAACAGATCCACCACTATTAGTTTTTCGCGCTGCAATTCTATGAAGTGCAGCAAAGCATTCAACTCACCGCAGCACTTTCACTTCCACTTCGTCCTCGACGGAGATGGAGGAGCCGTCCGCACCCAACCTGCAGCACCAAATCCAGGTCAATATCCACCACAACAGCTGCGATAATAAAACTGCAAAGCAGCGTCGTACCAGCAGTCCTGGGCGTAGTTGTGCACGTATCCCATGGGCAGCTCGGCCTCTGCCACGGAGCCGTTGAAGACGCCGGCGAAGAGCATGCCGACGTGGCTGCTGCCGATCTTGTTGACCACGCCGCGCAGCCGCATGCCCTCTTTAGGGCGGAACACCAGCGCGTCGGCCAGCACCTTGCAGTGGATGAAGGGCATCTCGTTCACGATGACGCCGTAGGGCTTGGCCAGCTGCACGTCGCTGAAGCTCAGCACCACGCCCTGCAGCGCCTCCGAGTAGCGCATGAGCTGCTCCGTCAGGTCCTGCTCGATGCCCACGCGCGGCTCCATGGCGTG
This sequence comes from Phytophthora taxon juncus, assembly GCA_033558005.1. Classification (NCBI taxonomy): domain Eukaryota; phylum Oomycota; class Peronosporomycetes; order Peronosporales; family Peronosporaceae; genus Phytophthora; species Phytophthora taxon juncus. The sequence goes on from JAUCEE010000003.1 coordinate 3,128,106, forward strand.
GCACGGCGACAGACTCACGTTGTGCCGCACCTTGCACAGCACGAACGCGTTGGACGCCATCTCGCCTTCGTGTCCCTTGCCACCAACGGGCTAATGGCGGCGGCCTCCGCTTCCAGTGAAAAGCGTCTGGTCTCTTTCTGTAATTTGCCCAAACCTATTTTCCGCCAATCACACACGGATGTTTCCGACGTTGCGCGTCGACGTCCAGCCGCAACATACGTCGCGAAGTCGCCGACCCGCAACTCGCGCGCAACATTACACGGACAGCTCGCAGCCGCTCGTCGCCCCTCCCCACACTACCGGAACGCTTGGAGCGATGAACGTCCTGATGCTGCGTCGATCGGCCGCGGCCGCCAAGCAGAGTCTGAGCCGCGCGGCGCCCGCCGCGGGCAGCGCGCGCGGCTTCGCCAACGTGCCGGCGCCCGGCAAGCTGGACCCCAAGCCCACGTGGGGCGAGGTGATCGAAAAGATGTCCGACACCTTCTTCCTGTCCGACGTGTTCCGCGCCACGTGGCTGGCCTGGGAAGTGCACGTGGAGCGCAAGGTCACCATCAACTACCCGTACGAGAAGGGCATGCTGAGCCCGCGCTTCCGCGGCGAGCACGCGCTGCGTCGCTACCCGAGCGGCGAGGAGCGGTGAGTATTCTGGTGGTCCGGCCCCAGGTGGAAGAGGCGCGTTCTCACTCGTGCTGCTTTGTCTGGACTGCAGCTGCATTGCCTGCAAGCTGTGCGAAGCCATTTGCCCCGCCCAGGCCATCACCATCGAGGCGGTGCGTTCTTCAGTGTTAAACGGATCTTTAGTGGACGTGCAGCTGATGAGCTGGCATTTTTTTTTACTTATTGCAGGAGCCGCGTGCTGACGGCGCTCGTCGTACGACCCGCTACGACATCGACATGACCAAGTGCATCTACTGCGGCTTCTGCCAGGAGGCGTGCCCCGTGGACGCCATCGTCGAGGGCCCGAACTTCGAGTTCGCCACCGAGAGCCACGAGGAGCTGCTGTACGACAAGGCCAAGCTGCTCGCCAACGGCGACAAGTGGGAGTTCGAGATTGCCAAGAACCTCTCCGTCGAGCAGCTGTACCGTTAAGCAGGGGGTGCGTGACCCGGCGAAGGAGGTCCTGTGGGCTGGCATTGCGATCCTCGGTTTTGGCAGGATGGAGCGTGGATTGGGGCAAGTTTGTAGCTCCAACCGCCTCCAACTGCGTTGCTGAGGTAGACGAGCGGGGCGCCTTTATAACAAAGAAAATAAGAGCGAATGAATGGAGTTTGAGGCTTTTGAGTAAGCTCTGTGTGGGCCTCAAGAGAATTACCTCTGGGTGAAGGAAGTTTGCAGCGGCCGTCTGGCCGAACAGGGACAGCCTACGCGGTGTGGTCGTATATCTACAAAGGCTGCGTTGAAGGTACTATGGCACAGGGCTAGTCGTCTTCCGGCGGTGCGATCGTAAACTTGATCTTCTTGATTGTCTGGCCTGCGAACCGGTACGTCTTGTCCGGCACTCTCGACGTGTCCGTGTCGTAGAAGTAGCTCGTGCCCACCGTTTCCTCCAGCTGGCCATGCAGCATGTACTCTCCGATTCTCAGCATCGGCGTGGCCGTGTCGATGCCCTGCAACTCCAACAACAAACAACCACATCGTCAGCCTCCAGCATCACCACTGCTGTCCACAAGTCCACACACCTCCAGTGTCGCAGAGCTGTAGTCATCGAGCAGCGGGTGGTTCTTGAAGTCGCACAGCTCCAGCACCACCAGCGCCTCCTCCTCCTCCTCACTCTCCTCTCCATCGTCTTCTGCAGCTTCAGCCTGTGCACGTTCCACATCGTCCGCTTTGTCCCCGGCCGCAATGCCGTTGCCGTTCACGCGGAGCTGCGTCGTCTGCGCTGCATCTTGCACATCGTTTCCCTGCGTCTCCTGTTGCTCCATTGCCCGCCGTCGCTTCCCCGGCGTCGCGGCCGAAGCAGCGGCATTCGGTCGCATTTTGCGCGACACAAATGTTGCGCTTTTGAGCAATTGATGCCAGCCAATCAGAAGCTTTCTCACTGCTCGACGTTCTGGCCAGCCAAACGTCAATTGGCCGTCATGAGCGCGGAGGAGGCGACCGTGGTGCTGTCGGGCATCGGCACCGAGCTGTCGGACGGCATGCTCATGAACATGTACCGCACCTACGGGCCCATTGTGCGCGTGCGCCACAACGGCAGCAACTCGGCGTACGTCCCGCCGTCAGCTGCGGCAGTTGCACTCGAGCATTGACGCGTTATGCACTCGCAGACAGGTCATCTTCGAGCACAAGCACCACGCGCTCAAGGCCGTGGAGGCCACCAACGGCGCCGTGGTGTACGGCAAGACGCTCAAGGTCTCGCTGCAACGCAAGTTCAAGAAGACCACGGAGCCGTGTCGAGGCTTCGCTGCTGGAATCTGCCGCAAGGGCGACGCCTGCAAGTACGGGAACCAAGTGCACTGTAGTGCGAGTGATAGGTGCTGACTGGTGTGTTGCTTCGTTGCGCAGATACTACCACGTCACAGACAATGCGGCATTTGCCGCGACGGCTCCTCCGGTTGCGAAAGCGGCGAAAACGCCCCGTGAACCGAAGAAAAAAGCGCCGAAGCCGGTGGAGCCGGCCGTTGTGCCGTCTGAGGTGCAAGCGATCCCGGGCACGCAGATCTGCCGCCACTTTTCGAAAGGATTCTGCTCGCAAGGATCGGCATGTAAATTTGCTCACGTGTTGGGCCGCAAGTCGGAGGCTCCCGTGCCTACGGGCAAGGTTGCGCAGATTTGTCACTTTTACCAGAGCGGGCTTTGCACTCGTGGCGACGAATGCAGATTCGTTCATCAGCCTAAACCGGATGCCACACCAGAGGAATCGGTTGAGACAAAGGCGTCCGCGTTAAGCGAAAGCAGTGGCGAGGAGAGTGAGGACGAGGGCAAGACAGAGCAGAACGAGCAGAATCGCACATGTGTCGAGTGTGAGAAGCCTGGCGTTGCAGTTTGGAAGTGTGCAAAGTGTGACAACTCTCTCTACTGTGATGACTGCAATTCGGCCGTACACAGTGCTCGCGTGATGGCGAAGCACAAGCGCGCCAAACTGCCGCCGGCACCCAAGCTTCCGCGCTGCGGGGAGTGCGAGTCGAATACTGCTAGCGTTCGTTGCGAGCAGTGCGATGTTCCCTTCTGTGACTCGTGTGATGCCAGTGTGCACAAGTTTAAGAGCCTGCGCAAGCATACCCGAGTGAAACTTTCTGCCAAGAGTGAAAAGACAAAAACTAAAACTAAGGTCGAAGAGCCTAAGGTTGCAAAGCCAAAGGAGAAGAAGACAGCCAAAGCAGCCGAGCCTGCACCCAAAGCAAAGGTGGTGGATCCTGTTGAATATGTTGAAAGTGTACCACAGCTCGAGTTTTCAAGCGAGTCTGAGTCGTCCGAGTCGGAGGATGAAGAGATGGCTGAGGCTTCACCTGTCCAGCCAACCGTCAAGTCTAAGGTCTCTGATGACGATGATGAGCTAATGCCTGCTGCTGACTCGGAATCCGAGGAAGATTTTGATGATGTTAAGCCGCAGTCTGCGGTCCCCGTAAACCCTGCGCCAGTTGTGGAGAATGAGTCCCATGAATCCGAGTCTGAAGAAGATTTCGAGGATAAACCCGCTGCAAAGTCAGCTCCACCAGCAACGTCTGTGCCGAAGATGGAGTTGTCGTCCGATTCGTCTGACAGTTCCGATGAAGAAGCCTCAGAGCCAGTACGGAAAGCAAAGGAGTCTTCCGATTCTGAAACGGAATCCGAAGATGAAGCTTCTTCTAAGCCTGCTTCGAAGCCCGTGTCTGTTAACAAGCCCACTCTAGCAGAACTATCGTCCGAGTCTGAAAGTGATTCCGACGATGAAGCTCCATCTAAACCTGCAAAGAAGTTATCACCGAAGCCTGCAAGTACACCCGCCCCAGCAAAGCCATCTTCCGAGTCTTCAGACTCTGAGGATGAAACCCCGTCGAAGCCAGCGCCTGCCTCGAAGCCGGTTGCGAAGAAAGCAGCTTCGTCTTCATCATCATCAGAGTCGTCCGACTCGTCCAGTTCAGATTCGTCAGACTCTTCTGAAGACGAGGCTCCTCCGGCTAAGCCAGCAGCCAAACTGACTCCTGCTTCACGCCGTGCGCCGGTACCAGCCCGTAACAACAAGGCAGGTGGCATCTCGGAGGGCAGTTCGCACACGCTGGTAAAGAAGATTGAAGCATTCAACGAGTCTGGCGAGGGCGACGAGCTGCACCTGGATGCTAACCTGAATGGTTTTGAACGGCTTCTAGCACACGACTGCGCCGAGCGCCTTGGTCTTGGGCACGAAAGCATCGGTGCCGGTCTCGAGCGTCACATCATTATCTCGCGCCAAAGTGCCAAGCGTCCTGCTGCAAACTCTGGCAATGCTCGCAAGTCGAAGAAGAGCAAGCACCACTAAGTAAGGTCAAAGTGCCCATGGTCAAAGAAGGTCGTAGATAAGACAAGACTTAGCTAGCCTAGCGACACCGAACAGCTATAATAGATTCCTCTTCCGTGTTCATCTCGCGCTTCGTTTCAAAGGCTCACGATCGTATTTCACACTTCCAAAGCCAACGAGAGCAGCTCTAGGCCCGCAACAGAGGGTTCTACTCCGGCGTGTCCACTTCTTGCTCTAACCTGTCCCCTCCACCACATGCTGCCTGTCCGTCTGAAAGTTCGGTATCCACTGCCCGTGCGTCCTACGCGACTGCACCTGCACCTGCAGCCTGCAGCGCTTACTTGCGCGCAGCCCTTCTGTCGGCGCGCGTGGCGGCGTGGAAACCCGAGCGGATGGCGGCCACGGACCGCGAGGAGCCGCAGTCCTGGCAGTGGACGAAGTACAGGCGACTCACCGAGTCGCGCGTGAGCGTCGTGTTGGGCGAGCGGCACATCTGGCACGACACGTACTCGGTGATGTACTTGCGCAGCAGCGACTCGATGTACTTGGGCACGTAGCGGCCGCGGATGACCAGACGCTGGTTGCCGTCGATGGAGCCCTCCGTGCCCAGCTCGGCCAGCGTGAACTGCAGCACGTGCTCGGGGCTGCGGTGCATCATCTGGCAGATCTCCTGGAAGTTGACCCACAGCGTCTTCTTGGTGCCGACGCGCATGAGCTGCGGCGGCTTCATGGTGTGGCGCTTGCGGTCCGTCAGCTCCGGGTTGTTCTCGTGCAGCTTGGCCATGATGCGCGCCAGCAGCTCGTCCTTGTACGAGTAGGTGGCGGGGTCCTGCACCAGCACCGAGTTGGCGTCGGGCGCGGCGTCGGCGGCGGCGTCGGCGTCCTCGCTCTTCTCCTTCTTCTGCGGCGTGTCGTACACGAGAGCTCAGTATATTTCCCTTCAAAACGAGCAGCTCCGCCACGCGATCTGCACGCACCTCCTTCTTGACCTTTTTGGCTTTCTTCTTCTTCTTCTTGAGGTCGAACATGGCGGCCACGTCCTCGGGCACGGCGGGCGGCGCCACGGCGGCCTCGCCCGCGGCGGGCAGCTCCTGCTTCTCGACGTCGGCCATGCTGTCTCTGGTCTTGTGCCCCCTGCTTGGCTGGTGCGGGTGGCTCGCGTTCTCTTCCTGAGCGGGACTTTTCTGGTGGCTGCAGGGGCCGACGCGCGATTTCGGCCAATGGAAGCAGGGTACACGTATTTTCGGCGAATTGGATTGAGACCGTGTTTCGACCAGTGAGAGAAGAGAAGGAACGTGAGTTTCGACCAATGCGGAGACGGAACTGCTCGCGCCGCACATTCGCCTCGACTTGTGGACAGCAGAGCACCCAGCAGCACCTCAAGATGGCGACGCGCATCCCGATCGCCTTCCGCCGCGGCCCGCGCACCAAGAAGAAAGCCATCGACCTCATCAAGACGTGGCACATCTTCCGCGGCGACAAGGTGCGCTTTCCCCGCGCTCGAACTCGCCCCACAGGCCGCGCAAATGACTGATTCCTGTCACCGCAGGTCGAGATCATCGCCGGACCGCACAAGGGCACGCAGGGAGAGGTCGTGAGCGTCGTGCGCGACCAGAACAAGGTCATCGTGGAGAATGTCAACATGGTGCGTGCCGCTCGCGTTGCAGCGAGCTGTGGCGAGGCTCTAGAGACCGCGGGAGACTGACAATTGCTGCTGTGGCTGCCAGTCCCACCGCTACGTAAAGGCGACGCCCGCCGCCGCCGGCCGCTCGTACCTGTCGCCGTCTCCCATCCACTACAGCAACGTGAACCTGGTGGACCCGTCCATTGGCAAGCCCACGCGGGTCGCCATCCGCTTCACGGACGAGGGCGAGAAGGTGCGCGTGTCCAAGAAGACGGGCACCATCATCCCCAAGCCGGCCATCCTTAAGGAGCGCCACAACCCGCGACGAACAGGTGCGGAGCTGCTGCTACTGCTAGTGATGCAGGTAATAGTTGTAGCTGAGCTTGTCTTGCTTTCGTGCCGACCTTCAGAAACGGGACCCTTCGACACGGCGCCCGAGCATGTGCTGGAGCGCACGGTGGAGGACTGGGAGGTCACCCACCTGTAAGCGTCGGCAGTCGAATCGTTGCCGTTGCGAGGACGATAGTCAGCTATGCAGTTGTGAAAGCGCGAGGAGGGAATTACAGGACCGCAATCCGAGACACAGCCCTGCCAGCCAGCGCCAACTTCGTTGCAGGGTTGTGCCGTGCCGTGGCCCCGCGATCATCGTGGGCAGTCCGCTCGAGATAATGATAGACAAGAGAAGATGAGCTTGATGATCGCTGCAACCGTTGTCGCCTAATTTCAGTCTTTCTCGCCTAAATGCAGACGTGCAACCGCTTTCTGACTCCTTGGGTGCGTGTTCAAGCCCGCTAAGAACGCCGAGACTTCATCGAGGCTTTGCGGCACAACCCCACGAGCAGTTCTGCTGTTATCCACTCCTGCATTCGTAGATTGGAACCCGAGAGCCATCGTCCAAAGCGTAGACAAGCTACGTAAGCACCGTACACGATGTCGCACGACCACGAGGAAGCCCAGCCGCTGACGGCCGAGGATCAGCCATTCTTCGATGCTGTGAAGGCCGAGTTCGGAGACCTCTGCACGGATGATTTGGCGATTCGTGTCGCGCGAGCGTATCGTGGCGTGAAGAAGAACCGCCAGCAGTTTACAGTTGCTGAGACGAAGAAGATCTTGGACGCGCGTGCGGCTCATGATGTGGACAACGTGTTGAAGCACGACCTGCCCATGTCAAAATTGTACAATGAGTACTGGCCAACCTACATCTACGGCGAAGACAAGGAGGGTCACCTCGTGACTGTGGATCGCATCAGTGATATTAACCCGGACGGCTTGTTCAAGACATTTACGAATGTCAACGACATTATTCCTCACAGGTAGGTGTGAAAAGCAGTGTTGCTGTCAAGTGAAGACCATCTTTTGCTAAGCTACGTCGTTGATTTTAGGTGGCAGTACATGGAGCGTATTCAATGGGAGAAGATCGCCATCTCAAAGCGCCGTGGACACCGTGTATACAAGCACGTGTGCATCGTAGACCTTAAAGGCCTGAGCCTGAAGCTCCTTTCGCCGTCCGTATTGAGTCACCTCAAGGTGCGTCATCCACGAAGCCTTCCTGTTTCTGTTGCAGATGCTGAAGGGCGTTGGATGTTGCGTGTTCTCCTTTCAGCCTATCTTTGATGTGGGTCAGCTCTACTACCCGGAGACGCTGCACTGCCTGTATATTGTGAACGCGCCGTTTATTTTCTACAGCGCCTGGAAGGTGATCTCAGCTATTATCCAGCCCGAGACGCGCGAGAAGATCCAAGTGTTTGTACGTGCATTGCCTTATTCTACCATGCGTAATGTCAAGACATCGAACTAAGTGTGTGTTTGTCGTGCTGCCAATGGTAACGCAGAAAGACATGAAGGCATTCCTCGAGGTAGCTCAGAATCACGGCATCCCGCTGTCCTCGCTTCCGTCATATATGGGTGGCTCGCACCCTGGGCGTGTCATGAACAACACTTTTTCGGCGTCAGAACCCGACACGCCATTTCCTGTGCCTGTTGTTTCAGCGGTAACGGACGAGAAGATCGAGAAGCCTGCGCCAACGGAAGCTGCTGCCGGCGTAGAAGTGCGTGCCGGAACATGAAGTATTAGTCTAATGGCGATTGAAAGAGATCTTTAACTCATTTCCATGAAAAATACTCATTCGATACAATGAATATGTCGTGCTGCTGCCTATAGTCTTCATCGTACTGAAGATAGAGATAGTCTTGTGGTGTGGACCAGCTGAGTTGTGTTGCTTCACGGCGTGGCAGATTCTCGCTCGAACAACTCCTGCTGGACCTGCTGGAAAAAGAGCTGCATGGTCCTAGGCTCAGTCGTGCAGTCACGACGATCAACAAAGTCCTGAGCACTTTGAAGCTGCCTCGAACATGCACCGATGAGCAGTGAGCATGCCAAGCTGCTGCATATCGCCACGCCGCTGAGCTGAAAGGTGCTGTCGGAGTCAACATGCATGTGAATAAGCCGAGCACCGACAGTGATGTCGCCGTCGGCGTCATCTTCGTCACATTGCTTTTTAAAGTCGCTGACCCCGACAAGGCCACCGTTGCGGACGATCTGAATGACCGAGGCAAAGGGTAGCCACTCCAGACTCCGCGCAAACTCGTGCCGAGCCTCTTGCTTTGGCGTCCCGAGCGTCCAGCGCACAACACCTCCCCACAGTTGGTAAAGCTCGAGAAGTGTTTCTTGCGAGACGCTCCGCAGATAGCAGGTCAAGCGACAGGTTTCCAGCTCTGCCATTGTCCACAACGGCATCACCAGCACTAATGTGCGCATGGTATCGAGTGGCCCGCGCGTTGAAACTGTGTGCATCGGAGGTGCCATCACAACGGTGCGGGCACGAATCTCATGATCAATGAACTCGACTTCGTCAGCCCACGTAGAATCACACAGATACACCGTGCTCCGAACGGCCAGCTCACGTCGAAAGCTCGTGCCTCGAGTGCCAGCGGTGACCGCACCGTCCGATGCGATGCGACAGAAGAACCCAGCGATATCGAGTATGATGACTGGAGGTTTCTCCAGTCGGCGTAAATGCCGCAGAACCCAACTGATAAAGCTGGTTTTGCCTGTGCCTGAGGAGCCGGTGATCATTACGCGGTGGTGGGGCACCTCCGGGTGGTCAACGAAAGCCATTGCCAGCAGCAACAGGACTTTGTATGCTGGACGCACGTACAAACGAGACGGATATGCCGCCGTCTCTGCAGGCAATGTGTCGCTCAACCAGTGTACTCCGCGAGGAAGCTCCAGGACGGCAGGTTCAGCTGAGCCGGGACGCACGCCGCCGTAGCTGTACATTCGGCCATTCTGGGGCTCTGAAGTCAATGGGAGCAGCTCCGTCGCGGCAATGGCATTCACGAATTGCTGTACACTGTCCTGGTCCAGCATTGTCCTCATCGTGTGGGGATCACGTGGCCTGATGCTTGGTTGAAGGGTGAACGGTGTTGGTGAGTGTGTCGATGGAGGCAAATCCAGAAGTGAGAAGACGATGGCTGGAAGATGCAAAACATCTCCTAGAGCAGCACAACCTGCTCAGCTGAGACCGTTGCGCCTCGTAAGATCATGCGCCAGCGGTCCCTCCGCTATGACTTTCCTTGCTTGCATCGGCTACGTTGGCATCTCTCAGTATGCTGGATGCAACTGTAATAGCTCAGCGATCACACTTCCAAATTCCAAATTGTACAGCGGCATCATGGCGGACGAGATCTCTACGGCGCTGTAGCGCGTCTTGTTTGCGCAGCATTTCTGTTTTGCGTCGTGAGAACTGGAGCTGGGCGCAATGTAGCGAAAGATGGGCACGTCGACCAGCTAATGCTGCTCGCCGCACACAACCGCGCTACCGTCCGCGCGGGACCAGCTCTGTCAGAGCTCAGAGCCAGCGCGGAACCTAGCAGCCGAGGCACACTTCAACGTGCAAATGTGTTGACAGATCGCCCCCGACGCGCTGGCCGTGGGCCTACCCTGCGCCGCCCGGCGCTTCGTTGAGGATGATGAACGTCACCGCTACGAAGAAGAACACCCTCTTGCGGTTGAACCCGTCGAGCTGCGTCGATCGACCGGGTCGTAGCGGCACGATCCAGAGGTGCTTCCTCCTGGATTCCAGGCCCGGATGCACCTCGCGTCTGCATTGAAAGATGATGCGAGGGGTGCAAGACCACGCGGTCTTCCCCGTCCTACCGCTAAGATCCCCACGTCACTACATGGAACGCCCACCGACAGCAAAAAGCTCCAGGATGACTGGCTGCAGCTCTTAAATCCATCCCCGCCGACACTACCGACTCGGGGGGTACAAGTTGAAGTTGCCCTCATTCTCGCCTCCCATTCGCCAAAACGCACGTCACTTGGGCCATGCCGAATCGTAGGTCCGGACCTACGATCCAGCATGCATCCATGGCTGGCGGGCAGACACTACAACACCAGCCAGGAGCTCCAGCATGAGCCGAGGACGGGGCCGCGGCCGCGTGCGCTTCGGCGGCAGCCGCGACTCCATGCTGGCCGACATCATGGACGAGACGCGCGAGGACCTGGGGCTCTCGCACACGCAGATGGAGCTGCTGCACGTACGTGGCGGCGTCGCGCTTCGTCAATTGGTGGGGACTGATCGCTCACGCCGTTTCTTGCCATAGGCCGAGGCCGGAGCCGCGCTGTACCCGCCCATGCAGCTGCCGCAGCCCGAGGCGCTCACCGACCGAGAGGCCTATCTCATCCAGAGGCAGCGCATCGTGGCGCACAAGCTCGAGAGTCTGTACCACCCGTGGGAGGCCGACCCGGCAGGGCCGGACGCTGGTCGCAACGCTGCAGACCCTGCGGCCTTCGTGCACGTGACGGTGCCCGAGACGCAGAAGGCCAACGAGGTCTACGTGCCGGAGGAGCTGCGTGCTAGTTCGCTCAGCGGGCTGCGCACCCCGGCAGCTGCCGGCTCTTCGAACCGCGGCATCATGCAGCCGCGCGCATTCGAGACCGTGTTTAAGTCGCTGGAGGCGCAGGAGAAGAAGATCGCCTCGGACAAGGCGAAGGCCGCCGAGGAGGCGGATGACGACATGGACGACGTCGAGGAGGACCTGGGCGACGACATGAACGACTACACCTTCGACTACTACGACAGCGACGCCGTGAGCAACGAAGGCGACGAAGAAGTTTTCTTCTAGAGCTTGCCCGGTTGCAACTCGGTTGCGTGGGGTCCAGTCGAAGACGCTTGCCGCACGCGCAGACGGCTGGGGAATGGAGTGCCTCGAGCTTCTTTATTTATTTGCCCACCCCATCGCAAAGCGTGCTTGCCCACTCGCTCGCTGCCTGCGCACAACATAGACACCTTTCCATTAGTTCATCAAATACACAGCCAACTTCCGTTGTATTACATTTGCTTTAGCCGAAGCTACGCACTGGGCTTGCGTTTAAGTCATTAAATTGACAGCGCATGTTGAAGCATTTACTACATGGATTTAGAGGAACGCAAACATGCCGACACTACAACGGTAAACACGAACGCAATGTTAAAGCGGCCGCTACTCAAAACACAGAGGTCGACCCTGAATTATCAGATGGCTATAGCTGGGAGATCTTACTCGTGCTCCCCAGACAACAGCGACGCACTCAGTGGCGCCAGTCTGTTCTCATCCTGTGCCTCCTCCGTGACCGTAGTAGTTTCCGTATCTGCCGTGGTTCCATCAGCGTTAAGCTCGGCGCTCTTCTGTGCCAGGTTCGAGAGCGAATAGTTGTACATAACCGAATAATTTGCCGGCGCGATCGGGAGCGGCTTTACCCGGCGAATGATCTCACCAGGACGCGGCCGCGTGCGTGGTCGCCCCCGAGGTTTGCCAGTGCCGCGCTGCTTCTTCTTGGCCATCTTGGCGGGGCGCTCTCCATCTCCTTCCTCCTCCTTCACGTGCTCGTCAACTGCGGAGTGGTCTTTGACAACAGCCCCAGGGTTGGACATGCCCGGCAGCATCCCAGGAAAGCCCGGGATCAGCGGCATTGGGAGACCGTATCCCCACATCGGAAACTGCTGCTTAAGCGTCTTCTCCGCCTCCGCCTTGGCTCTCGCCGCCACATCCTTCTTAGGTGGTCGGCCGCGCTTGCGCTTGGGCACTTCATCAATGTTCAGCGGTGCGGAAGGTGCTCCAGACAGCATTCCGAAGCCGTCGGTGCCCACAAAAGGCGGCGTGAGACCCAGCGACTCCGCCGACGCCGGCTGATACGTTGGCGACGAGTCGCCGCCCGTTGCAGCAGCTGCCGACTCTGCTGCCGCCTCCTCTGTCGCCTCCGCAGTCTCGTTTGAAGTCGCTGGAGCTTCCTCCGTCGTGGCCGTGGCGGCAGCGGAGCTGTCGGAGGTGGACGTATTGCCCGCCGTGGCCGCCGCCAGCGCCTGCTGCTGCAGCGGCATCATGAGCGGGAACATGGGCATCATGAAGAGCGCGAGCTGCTGCTGCTGCAGCGCCGCCAGCTCGCTGGGCGTCATGTTCTGGCTCATGCTCTGGAGCTGCTGCTGCTGGAGCTGGAGCAGCTGCAGCTGTTGCTGCTGGAGCTGCTGCTGGAGGAGCTGCTGCTGCTGCTGCGCCAGGTCGCCGCTCTTGGGCGTGCCGTCGGCCGCCGGCTTGCCGTCGTCCGAGGGCGGCGTCATTCCGGTGTAGCTGCTCGGGGTGAAGCTCGGCTCGGCCGAGGGGGATTTCTTCCTGTCGTAGCGCGCCGTGCGGATTTCAATCCAATAATGAGTGGAGATAGAGGCGAGCTGCCGCCCATTCGCGCAAAATGCGGAAAAACCTCGCGCCCCGCGGTTTGAATCGCGAGGTTTTACGTCTGATTTATGCGCGGATCGCTGTTATTTTGGGCGCTTGAAGACGAGAAAGGTCTGCCATTGGCGCAAACCCTCGTCCGTGGCGAATTTGGATTGACGGAATTTGAACTGGCTCGATATTTCGGCCAATCAGGCGGCGGCCGTTTCGCGTGCAGCTGATCTTGCCCAAAACAAAGACGGTTGGGACGGCTTGAATCGGCGTTTTGGGGACGCAAGTTGCCTTTTGCCTTGAAGCTGCCTGCCGGGACGATGTATTCCTCGCTGTTAGAAGTACCAGCTTGGCTGCGTTAGAATTGCTGCATGGCGCAGCAGCATTGCTGCTGAAGCGTATTCAGTATGCAATACGGCCTCATTGCAAAGTTAATACTGAGCCGAGCTAGAAGAATTGTCAGTCAAAATCGAGTGGCAGCTTTACTTTTCAATGCAAAGTAGGCAGCTGCTCAAAGTCTGCTTCGCAAAACACACAACACCTTGTAGCGGTGCGCAGTCACTGTACGCTGCACTCTCAGCTTTGTCGCGCGCGACCAGTCTCATGAGAAGCAGCGCGCGAAATACTATGGAGACGCGTGACATCTTTCTGAACGGACGACGTCAATGCGTAGCGACCAACCACATACAGTATGCTGCTCGGCAACCTATGCCATCTCTTCTTGACTCTGCATCAGATCGACGTCAAACACGATGATACGTTGAGGACGCCCGGGCCGAACAGCGTAAGAAGAGCTGGGCTCCGTAGTCGTTGTGGTAGATACATTCGCAATAACTTCCGAGCTGGTCTTGCTGGCCATATCTGTCTTGTGGCCAAAGCCCACCACCACCAACTGGTTCGAGCTGTTTCAACAACGCTTTTAGCGATCACTTTCAATACATGAACAGGATAAAAAATAGTAGCAGCGCACCAACCTCGAGTGTGACCAAGACAGGCAAGCAGCTCGTCACACACCAACGTGTGTGAACACCTTCTTGACAACGTTGAAGTGGCGCGGCACCACCAGAACTGCGTTTCTGCGCGGTCACTACCTTTCGGCCATGCAATTCCAGGCAAGACGCAGACTGGCATGGGCACTGCCCGCCGCGACATCCAGTGGACGACGCGCAGCGAGGAAGAGGGAGGGGCCTGCCACGTCGTGCGGCGCCATTCAACAATACGCTGCAGCCGCTAGTGGCGCTCGTGCGCGTCAAATCCCGCGGCAATGCAGCGCGGGGCTTTCCGCTCGCCTGGAATCGCTGCCTCCAGCTCATTCTCCAATTTGCCGGCCGTCGAGCACTGCTCGACGCACATAGCAAAGCAGTTCGGCCAGCGTGCAAGCTGCCGAGGTGCAAGCCCGACAGGCCCGATGCCTTTCGGTGGCGGGTCTTTGCGCGCCACCGAACAACTGCCGGCCCCGGACGCGGAGCGAGTTGCGCAATCAGGGGGTGGATAGACCACCAGACACATACAAACATCCATACGCACGGCCGCAGTTGCCCAATGAGGGACGGCCCCTCCTCCGCACAAAGCCTCTTGTCTTTGTGTCGGGGGTCTTGTTGCCACCACCGCCAGACGAGCAGTCCTCAAAGAGCTCCTTCCGGATCAAGAAACCCCTCGGGAAGCCCCTTACGTCCCCATGAGCCTCATCCGCCAGTCCATGCGCGCCCTGAAGGCCGGTATGTGTTCCCCCTCCGCTCCCCCTCTCTGAGGGCGCTCTCCGCGTCTCCGTCCGCCCGCCGGCGGCCGAGATCTCGCAGCTTTCTCACTCTGCCCCCTGCCCCCGCAGTGAACACCTCGGCCGCCATCCGCCCCGCCGTGGCCCGGTTCTCCACGGACGGCAAGGTGCACGGCGTGCCCGTGCACAACACGCCCACCGAGGACGCCCAGGTCGTGATCCCGGAGGTGCACCAGACGCTCGAGTGGTGCCTGTCGTCGCCCCCTCCTATTCACCAGTTCGACGAGGCCCCGCTGGTCATCGAGACGTACGGCGACGTGGACCCGTACGCCCACTAGATCAGCAGCAGAGCGCGAGGTCGTCGCCACGTCGCTGCTGAGACTTTGTTCGGCATGCTTAAGTAAGAAATAGGGACGCAGCAGGAAGTCGACGCGACCGGCCTGAGGCGGCTCCGAATTCAGAAAAACAAAGACAACACAATTTGGTAACTTTTTGCGAACATGCATGCCATCTGCTGTCTCCTCCGCTTTCTTGCCTTCTTCGTCAGTCGTGACGAGGTTGCCTAGAACAGACAGAAGCTCTGGCTAACGAGCTGAGAAGTCCAACATGGAAGACTGCTGCTCGTTATTTGTCCACTTGCCCTATAATGCTTCCAGCGGCATGTGCGGTGCCACCGCAGTTGCTGTTGCTGTGGGTGAAGAGACTTGCTGAAGCCATGCAGTGGTGACTGCCTACCGCCGCCAGGTTTCTTTGATGAGCTGCATGTCCGCGAGGTCGTCGTTAATGATGTTCGTCAGGTGCTCTAGTCCCTGCCGCTGCTTATCCATGAACTGCACAATTCACAAGCCACGCAAGGTCAGACTACCGAGCTTCAAGGCAGACAGCCGAATTACGTACCTCATAAAGCCGCTGCAGATCCTGCGGGCTGAGTTGACTTGTCGGAGGAGGCTGGGCCTCCTTTTGAACGCGCTGAAGTGAGACAGCGTCATTTAGTCGTGCCTTGTACTGTCCTGGCGAGTCCAGCAACGTTTGCAACTTTTTCAGCGCCATCCTGTAAAGACACACACAACCACTTAGCCTCCCTAATGTTCCTTCATACCTAAACAAAAGGAACTTACGCTAGTTGCATCTCCTCGCGTTGAAGCGGCTTGCCGTAGTTCTGCAGGAGCTCAATGTCGCGCATGACCTTCACGAGGGCGTGAAAGAGCTGCACGTGCTCGTGGCGGCACTTCTCGAGCTTCTCCTCCGTGGCGCGCGTGTGTTTGTCCATCTCGTTTAGTTGTTCACGCAGGTCGTCCGTGTACTTGTTGTACTTTTCAGCATGCTCCTGCTGCGCCTTAATACGCTTGAGCAGATCATCGAAGCCCAAGATCGGGACAGGAGCGCAGTTGAGCGGGTCCGGGTTATCCAGCTCGGCCTGATTCCACAGACGCTCGCTGATGTGTGGTGGTCGCACATACAAGTGCCGTTGCGTCGGGTCGACGGTGTTGTACATAAGGAACTTGAAGCGCGACTGAGCCGGGTCCTGATATGCTGCCTTGACCGTGTTCAGCTGTGCAACCGAGGCATCTGCGCCTAGAATAATCGGGGCTGGGGCAGTCGAAGCTGCCGGAGCAGCTCCGAATACAGACGGAGCTGCACCAGGTGTGGTTGTACCGAAGCCGCCACCACCAAAAAGCGAAGATCCGGTCGCAGGAGTTGTGCCAAAAGCGCTTGTGCCTGTACCAGTGCCTGTTCCAAACCCGAAGCCAGTGCCCGTCGTAGCAGGCTTTGCTCCAAATCCAAACCCTGTAGTCGCCGTACTAGTCGCCGCAGGCTGCTGGCCAAAGAGAGACGGCTTCGAAGCCGTAGTGTTTCCAAAGCCAAACGCCGACGTCGTGCTGGCTGCTGGAGTGGTGCCGCCAAAGCTGAATCCTCCCGACGCTGCTGGAGCTGCCGACGTTCCACCAAAGCTAAATCCTCCCGACGCTGCAGGTGCTGCAGAAGTTCCACCGAAGCTAAAGCCGCTGCTACTTGCTGCAGGGGCCGCATTAGTACCTCCAAAGCTGAATCCGGTGCTGCCAGCTGCAGGCGCAGCAGCAGGAGCAGCTCCAAAGGAAAAACCCGAAGAAGCTGCAGGCGCAGCCGCCGTGCTCGTCGCCGGCGTCGCACCGAAGCTGAAGCCCGTCGAGCCCGCCGCAGGGGCCGCGGAAGTCGCCGCTCCGCCGAAGTTGAAGCCTCCAGCCGCCGGTGCCGCCGCTGGGGCCGCCGACGTCGCGCCGAAGCTGAAGCCGCCGGAAGCAGCAGGCGCAGCGGCCGCACCACCGCCGAAGTTGAAGCCGCCGGCCGCCGGCTGCGTCGCTCCTGCAGTTGCTCCGAACATGATGCGCTTGCTGCTGTGCTAACTGTTCCTGAAAGATTGCAGCACACAAGTCAGGAAATGGAAGTTACATGGCAGCTATTCAACACGAGATTGCGCGGCTAGTAGAGAGGGTGGAGAGCTCTACGACACGTCGTTCTGTGCGTCTGCGTCTCTATATTAAACGACTATAATAAGGGCGCGGCTCGTACCTGTCTGCGGCGCGGGGGCGGCTTCGAGACGACGCTGTGGAGAGCTCCGCGGCTTGGTGACCGTCGCCCTTCCGCTGGATGCTTGGCGCGCACTCCAGCGTTCGAATGCCGCGCTATGACTGGCTGAAATGAAGTCCATTAATATCCAATCACATAACCGCCTCAAATCCGACTAAGTGCGAGCGTATCCATTCCGGTCCTTCTCACTTCAAACGCGAAGAGCTCCGATGACGATGGCGGCGGAGCGAGAGCTACCGGTGGCGACTGCGGCGGTCAAGTGGCGCGTCGGCGAGCGCCAAGTGCCTCGCTCGCGTCTCGAGCTGACGCCGCGCGGCCTGATGGCGAAAGAGACGCATCCGTTGGCGCTGGCAGCGGCGTTTTCCGGCCCGGAACCGGCTGCTGAAACGGTGGATACTGTGGAGCACCCGCCGCTCAGCGCCGCGTCTTCTGGACTTGGAGACTCATTTTCCAAGAGGAGAAGTGGCGGTCGAGCGACGCCGGAGCTTGTGGTGCTGCAAGATGGGGACTTGGACCCGTTGGGGGTCCTTGGGTCCTCGGGAGACGTGAAAGCGGCAGAACCGGAGGCTGCACGCTCCAAATCGACGTCCGTTGATGTGGTGCAGGCGAAAACTAGGGAGCAGAAGGGTGCAGCTCCAAATACAGTGAAGTACAAGTGGAAGGAACACACGGACCGATTGCTGGCCAAATATGCAGACCATACGTTCAAGATCAAGGCGAGTATGCTGGAAGTCAATGATCTCGAGAATGAGATCTCGTTCGCTCCGAAGAGTGACTATCAGAAGGCAGATGATCCTACTGAGGCATCGGTGATTAAGAAGACACGTGCACGACTGGAGCAGCTCGAGCGCGACCCGGACAACAACCGCCCTTCAGGGGAGCAAGATGAGCAGACGATTGAGATCTCGCAAACTCAGTATGTTGCAAAGGTGAAGGAGATGCAAAAACGACTGATCGCAAGCTGGGAACAAAACCACAAGGTGGAGGCGCTGCGGATTGCCATCAAATGTGTCAAGCTGCTTGCGGATACCGATACAGCGCCTCAATTGTACCCCTGCGTGTTTGTGTTGGTAAGTGAGGTATTGGACGCCTTTGGAAAACTTGTGTTCGATCGCATCCATACAAGAGCGTCCGAGGATGAGAATGGTCAACCTCTGCCAGAGCCTCTAGGGGAGAACTTCATGAGCTCTGATATTAATGTCCAAGCTACCGAAACATGCCGCAACTGGTTTTACAAAACAGCATGCATTCGTGAGCTTCTTCCCCGAATGTACGTCGTTTGCAATATTGTACGCGTACAATTCGCATCCTGACTGATAATTAACCGTTGGCTTGCTCAGTTACATCGAGGTCGCGTTGCTGGGGTGTTATCGTTTTCTTTGTGATGGCGAGTATCCACAGATTGTAGCGCGACTCTCAAACATGATCAAGTACGTGATGTCTACTACAGTCGTGATAAGCGTCATTGCTAATGCTGCGATACAATTGACATATTTACAGGGGCGTTGGCGAACCGATTGTTGCATTGTATGCGCGTTTGTACTTGGCCTTAACCAGCTCCGAGTTGCTGGGCGCTACATCACCAACCGAGCAAACCGTTGTAGTGAGCAGCAGTCTCTTCGACTACTTTTACGCTTTCAACTGGTTTCGCCAAAACAAACTTGAGCATTGGTTGCTTACGCACAAGATGGAGCATGGGGACTACTTGGCACTTCATTCTCCCGCGGTAGAATGGCTCATAAAGTGTGCGGCTCCGGGGGCCAGTCAAGACACCTTTGATACGTTGTTGGCGCACTACCAGGAGTATTCTGACAGCTCTATGGTGTTGAAACACCTGTGCGAGTGCTTTGGTGCCCAATTCTATTCCTCGGCACCCTCAGATATGCTGGATCTCATTCGCACAGCCTCCCCATCGCTTGTGTCGAAATGCCATCTTTACAGCCTCGTCGCCGTACAACTCAGCAATGTGCCGGTTATTGCAGAGAACGAACCAGGGGGAAAGCTACACTTTTTGAATGATTCCTGGTCGTCTATTACTTCCCAAGAAGACATTACGCAGTACATGGAGTGCGCGGCAGCTTACATGAAGCTTATTGTAGCTCATTTCTCGGTATGTTATTTGGTTGGGGGTAAGATATTGAAATATTCTAATGCTGATGATGTGATGTGTGGTGCAGCATCGAGAGGCTCTTATATTGCTAAAGGATGTTGTTCGCCACCTGAATGCAGCAACACCTGAAGAGCTGACCGGTAAAACGTACAACCTGCTGGGTGCACTTATCGAAAACGTTGTTTTTGGTGCCAAGCAACACTACGATTTCTTCTCAAAACTCATTCCATCTTCGTCTTTCTTGGTCAGTACGCAGTCACTTAAATCGTGCAGTATTCCACAACTAACCTGTTCTTTAATTGTCATTAGGCGCTTATGGGTATGTTCAAACGGGAATCTAGTGTGGATGTGGCAAAGAAAGTATTGCGAGCCTTCGTGGGTGGGAGTATGAAGAAGTCGTCCAACCGGTCGGGCACCTTGCGGCTACATGTGGTGGGACCAGAAGCTGCTGTCGCTCACACACTTTTGGTTGTTTGTTGCCGCGTGCATGATGCGCTCGACTCCTTAAGTACTGCGTCTGAGCGCGCTGAAGCCAACCGGGACATATCGGCATTCATCACACGGCTGGGGTATGTAAACGAAACATTGACTGCAAGCGAACGTGCAAAAGACGAGGAGCAGGAGGCGCTACTTATGCTCTATACAGACTGCCGTCGTGCATTTTATAAATTGGAGCCGATCAAGGTACTTCTCTCTACAATGGTTCTTCGACTTGCGATGCACGTTCACAAAAGGGTAGGTGGTGGGATTGCGTCTGTGGTCGGAGGCAAGAAGCGTGTGCAAGTGGGACGAAACTTTATTCAATCCTGTCTAGCTTTTGCACACATCACAATTCCGTCGATCGAGGCCCCGCTTGAAAAGCTGCAGCTCATGGTGTCGGCAGCAAATGTGGCATTAGTGACGAGCTGTATTCCGCAGATGGATGCACTAGCGAAGGCAGCCATTGTACTGCTCGCCGATCTCGATCCGAGCGCTATTCAAGCAGCCAGACTACGTGACGAAAACGCGAGTTATTCTTCGTCAAGTCGAACTGTTGCTGTTGGGCTGTTTGGTGCCGTGGGCATCAGCACTGGAACCAACGTTAACGATCAGATTGTACAAATTATCGCCCACTTAATTAGCGTTTTGGTGTATGCTCCGTCGCTAAATGACGAAGACGCGTTCTACTTTGTGATGGCGCTACGTAAAGCTGTACTGGAGCGCATGGTGTGGGTGCCTCCACGTTCGTCCTCGGTGTCAGATCGACTGGAGGCTGGGGTCGCCCGAGTGCGAATATTGCTCATGTTCGTGCAGCTGTATGCGCTATGGGGGCAACGATCGCTTCCAGGACGATTGGATGGTGTCGACTCGAACGACGTGCTTTACGGTGGAGATGACGCGTTCTCTAACGAGGTGCAGACACGCTTTAGCTCGACTGTCGAGGAAGTGGCGCGAGAAATTGATGCTCTGGAAGTAGAAATTGATAGCAACGACAACGCGGGCAATGCTGGGCGTGTTGTCGCTGCTCAGATTGAGCTGATGTTGGACTTCATCAACGTGGTGGTACCAGTGCTCGAATACGACGAATCTCGACTGGGAGGAGATCTCGTTGCAGCAGATGCAGTCAGAGCAGAGGAAGCTGGCCTCGATCGAGCTGGCAGTCGACGCCGCAAAAAGTCTCGCTCAGGCGTTGCGCTGGTCCGCAAGTGCATTGCATATTGCCACGAGAAGGCGCAGTCGCTCAAGCAGACCAAGCCGAGAGAGATGTCAACGAGTCAATTGCAGATGACCACGTGGGCCTGCCGCTACTTCGACAGCACGTGCGCGTACGTCGCAGAGTTCATGAGCGGCATGTGCAAGCGCACTGCAGGCGCTCGGTTGGATGCGAGCAGCCAGCAGGCTGTTCAGGCTCTTTCGGTAGCGCTCAGCAGCCTGACGCTGCAGTAGCCCGACGTCCTGCTCAAGACATGCACACAAGATACAGCACCGCCATCAATACAGCGCGACATTCCGCCAGCAGCGCGACCTGCGTTGCCATATCCGCGCTGCCGCCGCCGGCTCGAAGATGCCGCGAGCTTCAAGCGGCGGCAGTTGAGCCTTCAACGTGCGACGCTTCGAGATCCGTCCTAGTCTAGGCCCCATACAAACGCCAAGTGATTGCGCGGGTCTGAGCCTAGCGTAAGAGCAGTTACGGCGCCCTAGTCCAGGAACCTGATAACGGACGCCCTCCCAGCGAGATCGAAGCGGAACGCCATGGATATGCGTCGAGAATCCTGTGCAGCGGCCGCTGGGCTTCTGTCGGCGGCGCTAGGCATCTGTCGGGCAGCCTCATTCCCGAATTCCCAGCTCGCAGCTCAAGCGTCCAAGTTCCTTTCAAGCAAGGTCTCCGTCAGTCATGGGCAAGGGCAAGGGCAAGGACAAGAAGGAGGAGAAGACCGCCGCCAAGGAGGGTGAGTGATCGACGTCGACACCGCTGCTGGTCTTTAAGTGCAGGCGCTGACTCTTGTGTTTGCAGCCCCCAAGGAGGAGAAGGGCGCTAAGAAGGGCGGGAAGAAGGGAGGCAAGAAGTAATCACGCTCCACCTCTCGAGGCCTAAAGAAGGTCTGCATCTAGTAGCAACATGAGAGACACTCAGTAAGCAGTGCCTAGTGGTCGAGGCTCTGGCCGAATAAAATATGATATTCACGCACAACGTCCTCGTATAAATAGTAAGCTCTCGTTATAGTGGAAGGTGCTAAGACAGTAAGGGTGGTAAAGCTCTCTTGATTTAGAGCCACAGTACGTGGTGGACATGCTCTCTTCTCCATACACGTAGGCGGATGTCGATCGATGGCCGCGCGGTCACGGCGCCGTCGACGCCCAACGGTAGATATCGGCTGAGAACGCACGAGCTCGCCCCGGTGCTTCTACCGAGACCTCGAGCAGCACCTACGTCACCAACAGCCTCGAAAGCTGATGACCTCACCGCTGTGGTGCCTCCTGCACGACCACGGGAATCAATTGTAGGAGTTGGTGTTAACCCTCGAGGACGTGCAGTGCTCGAATCTGTTGCGTTCGATCCCTTTAGCAACTCCGAGAGCTTCAAGCTGCTGCTTCAGCACCCGGAGGCAAGTCGCAAACGACGAGAAGATCCCAGAGCTGTGGACGAGTTTCGACAATGGCTTTCGCACCACTTCCCGCAGCTTTTGCGGACGCTCCGATCGCTACACGTGATCAATTCTCAACAAACGATACTGCAAAAGGCACTTAACACATTGGTCGTAGACAATGAGCAGAGTGCTAACCAAAGCAATACTCAGCAGGAGCGATTCGATGAGGCCGAGGAGAAGGAAACGAGCGATAGCGAAGACTTCGAGAGTAAAGCCGACAGCGAAGCGTCCTGGAGACTCATGCTTCAACACGCGACTGTGTTGTCTGCAGTGCCTGGTGAAGTGATCATTAACCAGAGCATCACGCGCAGTGAGAGCGTATACTTTTTACTCAACAGGCAATGCGAACTCTCGTTCAGGCCAGTGCTGCTGAAGGACTGCAAGGTGCCATCCACACCATCAAGCCTGCCTAGGATGCCGGCTGCGTTGAGATCCAACGACCGACCAGTCATTCATTTACGAGAGCTTGCTGGGGGAGATTGTTTTGGTCTTGATGCGGCCGCATTCGGGTTTAATTGCATGCTTTCAACCGCGACGGCAGGCAATGCACGCCAGCGCAACTTCCTGGGTCTGCGTGAAGTAGCTCTCACTTACGTGCTTTGTTTGCCATATGAGATCATTCAACAGCTTCAGATGCTTCAACGCCGGTGCCGAACAGGTTATGATCGCCTGCCACCAGCATTTCCATACTCGTTTTCACCAGAAGCAGAGGTGTTTCTGAGCAACACTTTCCTCTTCCGAGCCATGGCAGATTCGTCGCGGAGGTTTTTAGCGGCGCACTTGCGGCCTGTTGTTGTGGCTCGCCAAGAGTACCTCTTTACCCCAGGTCAACCTGTACAGCTATTCATCGTGATCACTGGACAGCTCACTCTCGGAGCTCCATGCAAGGAACGCGCTTGCGGTAGGCATGATGCAGATCTGGAACTAGAGCTACTGCAAGCTCACGATTCTGTTGGGTTGGCAGAGGTAATGCGCATGGCAGCATCATTTGAGCGATACTGCGTCGTCACCTCGGCAAACGGCGTACGAGCGTACGCGTTGTCTTCCACTGTGCTGCTCATGGTACTAGCACAAGAGGCAGCATCACTTGGATTGATTCACGAATGGATCTCTCATCGAAAGTCCTGGTTTGAGTTGCGGAAAGCCACAGCATTAGCTCAGCGCAAAAAGCATACCGCAGAAGGTTCAGAACACGTTGTGCGGTTAACGCTGGCAGCCCAGCGACGCAGCAAGTTGACATGTTCACGTTGTGGCTGGGCAGGGCACGTCTCCACCTCGGCAGCTTGTGTGCGCGTCGATATCCCGCTTAACATATCGGCAAAATCGTCGAAAGCGCAGAGAGGAAGGAAGTCACGAGAAAGCACTCGAGCATCCAGAGAGCAGGCACGACGGTCTCAAACCTCACGACAGTCTGAATCAAACGAGGTTATCCCGCAACTCCTTTCAACCAGCCCAACCAGTCCACCGAGGACACCAGCCCACCGGAGAGTACAAGTCGACTTGATGGCTCTCCGCGATGGCTCTCCGCGCACTGCAGATATCAAAAGTGTCAGGTGTTGAGCGATATTACTCCAACGGCTTGGATGGTAATGACAGTGAAAGTCTGGTGGAGCAGCGCACTAACAGGCGGTTTAAAACGGATAAGGAGGACGAAATGCGCAGTTGTGCCGTGGCACAGTCGCGCCAACGTCTCGTGGTAGCGCTGCATCATACTAACACACAGCAAGAAAGGATATAGAACTGCAAAGTTCTTCTCGTCCGTTCATGATTTACCTGCCCCGGCAAACATCTATCTGCGCCGCTTCTTCTTGCTCTTGGACTTTCGAGAGTTGCTCTTCTTTTGCTTACCAAGCGCACCCTTAAGTGGCTCGAAAACACTTTGGCCGAGACCAAAGTGCTTATCTTCATTGTATGCTCCCCCATGAAGTTGGTGCAGATGCCGCCGATGATAGTACGCAATCGGAATGGCTGGGATGTAGCAAGGTAATTCGAATTTGTTCACGGGGAGGGAGGCCGTAACAAGATCGTTCTCCCCAGGAAACTCTTTCGTTGGGTTTTGTACGCCAAACACGTCCACCGGAGCTTGTTTCGCAGCTTCGGTAAGTTTCTCTTTCTCGCATTTCCTCTCCTCTTCGTCGCGGTCAAACACTTCAAGGTGTAATTCATTGTCAGTGATAAGACGAAAGCCGGGGGGGTACATGGCCCCTGGCCATGTCGTCGTGAATTGTTCCTCAAGCACATGCAAAGCCCCACTAGTTGAGACAGCGAGTACGCTTTGTCTTGCACGATCCCAAGCTAGCGCAAGCACACCATCTTTCACACCGACGTTGTGCTGGGCATTTGTCTTTCCTAGCACGGAGCCACGGTGCCAAGTGAACAAACCATTTTCGCCAACATGCCGGTGGCGCACAACAGGCGTACCGACCACGAATTCCTCGCCACCACTGAAGCAGCATACAGCCCAAGGAGCACGCACCGCACCAGTCGAGTGAAGTGCAATTTCGCGCAAACCCAACGGGTGTTCCTCTGTGCTCGTGGTAGACTGTCCATTTAAGCCGTCCGTCGGAGATGTTGAGTTCAAATTTGAAACTCCATTCAAGACGAACTCGTGAATGCCCTTCGAGCTGGTAAGAAGGAGTGCTGTCTCACACAAGTTCACGCAGAGGTCCACAAACTGGACGATCACATTTAACTTGAGACTGTCAAGACATTTAAACGTATTGGCGTCCAGCACTGCCAGTGTTGACTTCGACGTGGCGCAGTAAATGCGCTTCCCAGAGCGTCCGTATCGTGCACAAGACGCAAGTGAGGGGTGCCGAGAGCTGTTCTGCGGTGTTGGCTGGGTAAGCTGTTCATTTTCGAGTGGAATGCTTTCCAGCTCCGTGCGTTCACCAGACACCACATCCAGTAGCACGGGGCGAGAATTCCAGTAGCTTACGACTACGAGTTTTGGGTCATGAGGGTGTGCACTTAAGGAGGTAATGTTCCCGTCAAACCGAAACGCCGATACCAATGTAGCTGCCTCCACATTCCACACACACAGTCTTGCTTTTCGTGTCGACTTCTCTTCGCACCCGGCAAAAAGCCACCGCGAGTCACAGGACCACGCGCACTGAGACACCACTTTCAGCGCCGTTTTCACCACCCGAAGGTCCGACAACGTCAATACAGCTCCACCTCCCGACGTGTCGGCTTCATCCTCTGTCTTGGCTTCATCCTCTGTCTTGGCTTCATCTTCTGTCTTGGCTTCATCTTCTGTCTTGGTTTCATCCTCCGTCTTGGTATCATCCTCTGTCTTGGTCCACTCGCTCTCGTCGTGGGTGTTCTCGTCTTCTGCCTCCACCTCTTCCTCCTCCACCGTGGCCGCATCCTCTTCCACTGACGCTGCATCCTCCGTCCTCTCCTCTTCATCGTCCTCCACAGACGCATCGTCGTTCTCCACGGACCCCTCTACTTCAGCTTCAGCTTCTGCTTTCCGCTTCTTGTTGGCATTGGTCTCCTTGTCCTCTGCAGCTGCTTGTCCGCTGGCCTTCTCTCCTGCAGGCACGTCCACCGGCAGCGCTATGAGCGTGGGGTCCAGCTCCCGCGTGATCACACGTATCGTCGTGTTGTCCCAAATGGTGACGCGGCCGTCGCGCTCGCCCACCGCCATGAGCGTCAGCGCCGCGTTGAGCGCCAGGCAGTTGGCCTGCTGCGTGTCCTCCAGACAGCTCCAGGCCGACGTCGGGCGCGACAGCAGGTGCTTCTGCAGGTAGTCGTCGTCGTCCTCCATCTCTTCCACGACCGGCGCGTCATTGCGAGGCTCCGACGGCTCCTTCCCAGCGCTGGAGCCGTCCACGACGGAGCTGTTGCCTTCCGTCGGGGCTTGCGTCGCTTCTACGGGGGCTCCAGACACCGCCGAAGTCGCGCTCGACGCGGCATTCGCCGCCTGGACCAGCTGCTGCCGTCGACGCTCCTCCTGCTGCCGCTCCTCGGCGTGCACGACGCGCCGCAGCGCCTGGTTCCACATGGGCAGGCTCGTTTCTAAAGCTAACTGCCTGAATGGAAACGTCTCCACCATTTAGAAACGCATCACCGCTTATAGAAACGAAGGCCGTTTCTATCCGCTTCAAGCCCCCCCATATCCGGATCGGATGAAGAAGGCCATGAAGACCGCCGGACTGCTCGCCGAGAAGCTGCCGTACCCGGCCGTGCGCCGCGGGGACCTGGTGGAGACGCTGCACGGCGTGCAGGTGGCCGACCCGTACCGCTGGCTGGAGGACCCGGACGCGCCCGAGACGCGCGAGTTCGTGACGCGCCAGAACGACGTGACGCAGCGCGTGCTGGCGCAGACGCCGTTCGTGGCCGAGACCAAGGCGCGCATGACCGAGCTGTTCAACTACGAGAAGTTCTCGGCGCCGCGCAAGCACGGCGGCAAGTACGTCTTCTCCAAGAACGACGGGCTGCAGAACCAGGCCGTGCTGTACATTCAGGACGAGCTGCACGGCGAGCCGCGCGTGCTGCTGGACCCGAACCTGCTGGCCGCCGACGGCACCGCTGCGCTGTCCAGCCGCGCCTTCTCGGAGGCCAAGCTGCAGGACGGCAAGCTCTTCTTCGCCCACGGCATCTCGCGCGGCGGCTCGGACTGGCAGACCATCAAGGTCATGGCGGTGCACGACGGCCACAAGATCCTGGACGACACCGTGGAGTGGGTCAAGTTCTCCAGCATCGCCTGGACCCACGACGACAAGGGCTTCTTCTACTCGAGGTACCCGCCCCCGGAGAAGATGAAGGACGACAAGCACGACGACGAGGAGGGCCCCAAGAGAGGTACCGAGACGGACTCCAACATGAACCATCAGCTGTGGTACCACAAGCTGCACACCCCGCAGTCGGAGGACAAGCTCGTGTACGCGTACCCCAGTGAACCCACGTTCAATGTTGGGGCGGAGATCTCGGACGACGGCAAGAAGCTGCTGCTGTATATCCAGGATGGGTGCAAGAACGCCAACATGATCCACGTCGCGGATCTGAGCGACTTTGAGAACTTCCTCAAGGGACCGAGCGACGCGATCATTCCGGTGACGAAGATCGTGGACAATATGGACTCGGCGTACTCGTACATTCTGAACGACGGGGACTACTACTACTTCAAGACCAATGCTGATGCCCCACGTGAACGTGTCGTGCGTACCAAGTTAGGCGACGGTAGTACCTCGCCTGTGTGGGAAGAGGTGATACCCGAACAGCCGGACGCCATCGTCATTGAAGGCGTGCACCCTGTTGCGCCAAACCTGCTGGTCGTACAGCTTGTCAAGGATGTGCACAATGAGCTCCACGTGTACAACCTCGACGGTGTGTTCCAGTACGAGATTCCGCTCCCGAGTGTGGGAACTGTCGGTGTCGCTAGCAAGCGCACTGAGTCTGAGCTGTTCTACCACTTTATCTCGTTCCTGTACCCGGGATCCATTTTCCGTGTTGACTTGGCTGGTGCGACCCCAGGCTCAGCACCTGCGGCTGAGCTTTTCCGCGAGACTAAGGTCAATGGCTTCGACCCGAGTCAGTTCGAGGCGGAGCAAGTGTTCTACCCGTCGAAGGATGGCACGAAAATCCCAATGTTCCTGGTGAAACGCAAGAATGCACCGAAGAACGGCGACTTGCCGGTGTACTTGTACGGTTACGGTGGCTTCAACATCTCGCTTACCCCGGCGTTCAGTGTGTCGCGACTTGTGTTCGTCCAGCACTTCAATGGCATGCTGGCACTGCCCAACCTTCGTGGTGGCGGTGAGTATGGCGAGCAGTGGCACCAAGATGGTATGCTTCACAAGAAGCAGAACGTGTTCGACGATTTCCACGGCGCTGCGGAGTACCTCATTAAAGAAGGATACACGAACCCGGAAAAGATTGCAATCCACGGTGGCTCGAACGGCGGTTTGCTGGTAGCGGCTACCAGCAACCAGCGTCCGGACCTGTACCGCTGTGTGGTGGGAGCCGTGGGCGTCATGGACATGCTGAGATTTCACAAGTTCACTATTGGCCACGCGTGGCGCACAGACTATGGCGACCCGGATGTGGCCGACGACTTCAACTACATTCGGCGCTACTCACCGGTGCACAATGTTCCGCACGCGGATAGTCCCATGATGCAGAAGCTGGCGGAGCGCGGAGGTTTCCCGTCGGTTCTCCTAACTACGGGTGACCATGACGATCGTGTTGTGCCTCTGCACTCGTACAAGCTGATTGCGGAGTTGCAGCACCAGCTTGGTAACTGGGAGGGCCAGACGAACCCTCTTATCATCCGCATTGACACGAAGTCTGGCCACGGAGCTGGCAAGCCTACGACCAAGATCATCGAGGAGACTTCCGAGGTGTTCGCCTTTATCGCGTGGAACCTCGGCACTCCTTTCGTCGCCTAAGCAAGTGTGTAAGTCTTTGCTTCTAGTCTGCTGCGGTTCGTAGAACAGAAGTAGAACGCGAAATCACGACAACGTTACCTTTTATTCTGCCACACGTGCTGAATGCAGCATTAACATTGATAATGCTGCAAACTACGCTGAGGTCTCGTATGTCATCAACAACACGTCTTAACTACGACGATCGCTACCCATTCAGAGTGTTTCGAGGACTTCTTCTGTGGTCTGATCAAGCACAGCTCTGCAAGCCAACATGGCCTCAGGGTCGCACAAAATACTCACCGGAAGGCTACCCTCAAACTGCAGCTGCTCTTTACTCGTAGCGCCAAGTTCGTACGTGTTGGAGCCTTGAACTCGCATTGTACATTCCATCGCCTTTTGCAATGACAAGAACGCGTCGTTAATCTGATCTCCTGTTAGCGAGGCAAACCCTCGCTCCACTGCACCCATCAGTTCCGTGAGCCCCGACACCGACGACCCTAATGTGGGAGGTGGAACCATTCGTATTCCTGCCTGAATGGCCTTAAAGAGGGTGTTGTCCATTACTGTGAAGTCTGGCGAATACGGCGGCAGATTTTGCATTTGAATGTTCCAGCCTTCTTTTCTTCCTTCTTCAGCAAACATCGCGTCGCCAGTCGATCGAATCTTTGCGCTATCCTGCTGAATGTAGATAGGGCCCTGCATTAGATGGGCAGGCATCTTAAGCCGAATCGCAGGGACAATGAGATCCGTGATCATGCGTTGGACGTCATCTTTAGTCACCGTCTCCAGTGCCACATACGCCCGCTCAGGTACTTCATGCGAGTCCTTTTCATTAATCTGAATTTCTTCACGGACAAACGGCCACGTGCCGATCTTGCCATCGAAGTACGCGTTCTTCTGCGGATCCCACTGCGGCCGCGCTACAGCCGCCATGAACATGACCTTGGTCTTCTTATCCCTCGGAAGTGAGAACCACTTCATATTAATATGCACAACGTTGTGCATGTCGTCGAATAGACCGTTTGGTCGTACTTTGCTAGCGCAATATCTGAGTCTCTCCACCTTGTTCTTGTCTGTGAGCGACGGCTTGATCGAGTTAATCGTCGGGTTGCCGTCCTCCTTCAGCAGCTCGTACAGCGTCGTCTTGGGAATTCCGACAGCCGTGGCCAGCGCGCGGATGGAGCCTCGCTGCGCCAATGGGATCTCCTTCACGCGCTCCAGCTCCGCCGACCAGTCGCGCTTGCGGCGTCCGCGCCGACCAACTTTGCGCGACGCCACGTCGCACACCTCGTCGCCGTTCTCCAGGCTCTGCACCGCGCGCTTCCAGAGCCGCGAGACGGTGCGGCGGTCCACGCCGAACTCGTTGGCCGCGTCCGTGACGGCGTGACGCACCAGCTTGGTGGTGTCGTCCACGCGCCTCTTGAGGAGGAAGTCCAGCATGGCGCGGCGCTCCTCGTACGTCAAGTTGCGGCTGCCGCGCTCCTTCCACGCGCTCGTCTTCTTGTCGGAGGGCGCGGGCGGCGCGGGCGCCTCCGTGACGATCGACGTCTCCGCCACCGACAGCAGCGCGTCCGTCATGGGGTCTGGGCCTGCAGGCGCCGGGCTCGGCAGCTCCGCCATACTCGTGCTGATCTGCTTCTGGTGTGGGTGGAGGAGACAGTTCGGACTGGACGCAACGGACTCCCGCTCACCCAATTGGTGGAAAAAAGCCTCACCATGCCCTCTTGTGTGGCACACATAACCAACTTCAACATGCGTTGACTACCATCAAGACTATACTACGCTAATCTAAGCTGCTCATTCTTGTGGGGAACTTAAAAGCGCTCGACATGCCATCAATGCCTCGGGCTTACACAGCACACTAACAGGCAAACTGCCGTCGCGCTGTAAACTCTCCTTGGTCGTGGCTTCTTGCGCTTCGAAGTCGTTGGAGCCGCCAGCCAGCATGACACACTCCATAGTCTTCTGCAGCGCCAGGAACGCGTCGTTAATCTGCTTCTGTGGAAGCGCGGTAAAAGCGCGTTCCACACCAGCAACAAGCTCTTCAACTGGAGGTAGCTGCGCAGCCGCGCTGCGAAGTTGCGGCGGGACCATTTCCGGATAAATACTCTTGAGGAAGTTGTGATTGAGTACCACTAGCTCGGGGCTGTAAGCCGGCTGATACTGCACGCGGATGTTCCAGCCGTCGGAGCTCCCATGTTCTGCTACTATTGGGTCGTCGGATGATAGCCGGATCTGCTGGTTGTCCAACTGGATGAAGAGCGGTATGCTACGCAGCGAGCTTGGCATCTTTTGCTTGATCGCAGGGATGACACAGTTTGTGATCATGGCCTGGATCTCCTTCTTAGTAACCGTCGTCAAAATGCGGTAAACTCGTCCTACCTGGGAGGCTGGTTGATCCCAAGGGAGTACGCCTCCCTCGTACGTTCCTGGAGGCAATGGAGGATCTGTCACTACAAACGGCCAGACACCCAGCTTACCATCAAATTGCTGACGTCGCTCCTCATCCCATTGTGGTCTAGCAACGGCGACAAGAAACATCACTTTCGTCTTCTTGGCATCGCGGCCGCTCGGTAGCGAGAACCATTTGGTGTTGATGTGCACGACGTTGAACATGTTGTCGAACACGCCGTTCGGCTGCATCTTGCTGTAGCAGAAGCACAGGCGATCCCGCTTATTCTTGTCCGAAAGCGCTGGCTTGATAACGTTTGCGATGGTCGGCTTAGTGTCCGTGATGGTCTCATGATTATCATTATTTGCACCGCCGCTTTCTTCGTTTCGCAGTAGACGGAAAAGCGTAGTGCGAGGTACACCCACAGCCGACGACAGAGCCCGCAGAGAGCCGCGCTGACTCAACGGGAGCTGCTTTACCCGCTCCAGTGCTTCCGAATAGTCCTTCTTCTTGCGGCCGCAGTTGCCGCGCTTTCTTGACAGCGCCTGCTGCATCACGACGTCGGTGGAGGCTCCAGCGTCCAGCGCCGTCTTCATGTGCTTCCAGGTGCGCGACACAGTATTGCGATGAACATTAAAATTATCTGCAGCTGCCGTGATGACGGCTCTTGGCAAGCGCGTCTCGCCCTCGCTGTGCTTGAGCAGAAAATCGGCCATGGCCATGCGCTCCTCGTCGGTCATGTTGGGTTTGCGCCGCGACTGCGCCTTGTCCTCCGCGAGTTCCGCCAACTGTCGTATATCAACCGCAAGCTGGGGGTCTGGCGGGAAGGATGGAGTCTCCGGAATCTGCTGCAGGCTCGCCATGGCGTCGACAGGGCCTTGCTCACGGCGGCGTCGCGACCTACGTACGGCGAAACTTCCCGAATGAAGCATGGCCCACCATCTAATTCTGAACGGAATCATTTCAGCGAATCATCAGGCGTAGCGCACGGTTTTGTCCAATTAGGATGGTCGACACGTTCCGAAAAGAGTTGCGACGCGGCCCGCTTGAAGACCTGGGAGACCACATAGAAAAAGACTCCGCGATGCTCAAGTACCAGAAGTGGCTCGCCGCGTTCGTCGTGCTGCTCGCGCTGTGGCTGCTGCTGCTGCGGTACGCGGCCGAGCAGGTGCAGGACCCGCGCGTGCTGCAGGTGGTGACGGCGCTGCCCATGTACGCGCTGGTGGTCTTCGGCGCCTACTCGCTGGCGTCGATCGCGCTGTCCGTCATGGCGGTGCAGGACTTCCCCGAGGCGGCCAAGGAGCTGGACCGGCAAGTGGTGGAGGCCAAGGCGGACCTCGCCAAAAAGGGATTCAAGTTCTAGAGGCGCCAGACAAGAGTGTGGAGCGGAGATAGGATATGCAAGGCAAAGAAGACGACGGCGACGACCTGCTGCAGTTCGTGCGGGACAGCGCGGATGGAAAGGCTTCAAACACCGATAGGGTTGCAAGACACTCGTCGAGATGTTGCTGCTGCCAGATCGTCTCCAAGTGGTCTTCGTTGCGAGCTGCAGCGCCGAGAAGAGGACGGTCGTAGATTCGCATGGAGCAGATGCTGCTTCGTGTCACGCGACTATCACTCTGGAGGTCCTGCTGAATTTAATAAATGTGATGTGTCCACACGATGTTCTCTGGTATCGCATATCTGGTGTGGTGCACCGCGGGGGCAGGCGGGTGGATCGCAGTAGTTTCACAAGGCCCCAAGGAGCGCGGAGAGCAGCCCATTTGAACCCAGCTTAGACGGCGCGCGGGTGTGGCTAACAGACCGAAATCGACCCAGGAAGACGGCGCAATAGATTCTCCAGCGTCTCCTCTGTCGATCGCAGTCAATTTCTTCTCCGTTCGCCGAGTTTGGACGCCGCTCGGAGCGCTAGACAAAGTCGCTCACGTGCCGAAGCCTTAGCCAGTGATTACTTATGGGAGGCGAGTGCGTACCGGATCATTGCCGCGAGTGCGGAAGCGTCGACGTCGTGACGGACTTCAGCGCGGGCGACGTCGTGTGCCGCGGCTGCGGCATGATCCTCGGTGAGCGCATTATAGATGATTCCCCCGAATGGCGAACGTTTGCTAATGATGATCGGGGTGGTGACCCCGCTGCGAAATCCAGGGTGGGCGACGCCACGGATGCGCGGCTGAACAGCCTCTCGCTGTCCACGTACCTGGTCGACCCGGTGAAAGGCGGCGGGGGCGCCGACGCCGAGCCGGGGCGCAAGCACAAGCGGCCCAACATCTCGTCCGACAGTGCCAAGGTCAAGCGGATGCAGCGTAACATGGCGCGCATCCAGGAGGTGGCAGACTACCTGTCGCTGCCGAAGAGAATTGTGGAGATTGCATTGGACATTTACGCGGAGGCCGAGAAGCAGGGAGTCAACATGCGTGGCCCTGAACGAGATAGCATGGCGGTCGCAGTGGTTTTTATCGCCTGTCGAAAGGCGGGGAATGCGCGGTCACTGAAGGAGTTCGAAGAAGCATCGGGGGTCCCCAAACGACGCATCGGCAAGTCCTTTATGAGCTTGCAGCGCCGTTTGGATCTCGAAGTGAAGCAGGCGTCCACTGAGGAGTACGTGCAGCGCTTCTGCTCGAGACTGGGCCTCCCGAACAAGACACAGATGATTGCCCACGCTGTGGCGAAGAAGGCTGATAGTCTGGAGTTATCGAATGGACAACCCCCAGTTGCTGTGGCGGCTTCAGTGATCTACCTGGTTGCAGCGTACACGAACGCGAAGCGCTCAATCCAGGAAATCAGTGATGTGACGATGATTGCCGAGAAGAGCATGAAGCGAGTGTGCAAGGAGCTGAACAAGAGCCGCGTCGTGCTCTTCGAGGGAGTGGTGATGACTTAGAACGACAGCTGACCGTAACGTCAAGAGAGGCGTTCTGGCAGCGCGAGTGCGAAGACCTGCGGCGATGGTGAAGAAAGAAGACCTCATAAGTAAACAGAAAGGAGGGCCCACCAGGCACTCAGGTTCGTATATATTTATAGGAGGATTACTCCTCCTATTTGCATGGTAAGACAATCAAGAAACTCTTGAACAGTCCGAGATTAGCTCTCTGTCTGCTTGCTTGTGTGATGTGTATGACTGACGCGTGATGCTGTTTTTGTTTGCTGTTGCCTCTCGTGCTTCCAGGTCAGATAGAAACATATAGAGTTAGACAATAGAAGATTTGGACGCAGCCATGATGCACCGCTGCATGGATGACTGTAAAGCAAGCATGCCGATGCTGTACACTACGTAATGTTATTGGTTGACTTCCAACACGATACACTCTTTTAGAGCCTATGATTTGGGCTACACCTTGCCTGCTTGGTGACTTGTCTGCAGGCAAGCGAAAACTGGAATTGGGCGTCACTCGTACACAAGTTGGGCGATTTCTATCCACGATGTCCGTGTTCGTTGACACCGCTTGAGACTCCAGACGACGCCTCGGTACAGCAGTTCCTCTCGGTTGTTGAGTCGGCGCAGCACGAGGTCCAGATTGTCTGAGAGCTGTTTCATCCCAGCAGCACCGTTACAATTCAATTGACACTGAATTCCAAGCCGCAAGCCGGCCGTACCTGCTTGGTGCACGGTTCCGAGAAGCAGAGCGAGAGCCCACACGTTGTGAAACACCATAAATATCCACAGCCATAGCACGGTAGACACGGGAAGTAGTCCTCCACGGTCTGATTGAGCACGTCGACGCAGAACTTGAACTCTCTCCTTGAAACTGCAAGCAGCGGCAGCCAGCCGCCAGAAACACACACCACCGCCGTAAGCTCAACCGCTATACCTCGCAACGATGCAAGGCTAACCGCAACAGCGGAAAGCCAGCGAAGATATGGATACGCCGCCCTCTGGCCACGTACTGATCCCGTCCAGCGCCGTCGGAAACACGTCGTCGTATGCGGACGAGTAGCCGCTCACGGTCTTCATGCCGGTGGCCTCCAGCCGCGCCAGCACCACCAGGTTGTGGCCGTCGCCGGGCACGAGCCGCTCGGTCGACATGCGCCTCGATGCTTGTCACTTGGCCGATGCCAATCAAACGAGCGGACGCCAGTCGCCCGAATCTTTCGCCATTTATAGATCCGTCGCTCGAAAGGGTGTGGGGCCGACTTCAACGTGCTAAGTGCGGTTTCATCTCGCCGCACTTAGCGCGGTCGTCCCTGCTCAACCCGAAATCGGCTTCGACAGGGGAGACCTTTTCTCGAAGGTCCGAAGGCGTTCTTTCCGTCACAGTCAAACAAGTCCAAGGCGAGCAGCGCCCACCAGACCCGCGCCGACCGCCCGCCCTCCTCGCCGCCAGCAGCCGCCATGTCCACCGCCGCGCGCCGACGACTCATGCGCGACTTCCGCAAGCTGCAGAACGACCCCCCGTCGGGCGTGTCGGGCGCCCCCATGGACAACAACATCATGCTCTGGCAGGCCGTCATCTTCGGGTAGGCGGCGTCTCCCGGCGTCTGCAGGTCGTCCTTGCTGGTGCTAACTGCGTTGATTTCGTGCCCCAGACCGGACGACACGCCCTGGGAAGGTGGCACCTTCAACCTGACGCTCGAGTTCAGCGAGGACTACCCCAACAAGGCGCCGACCGTCAAGTTCATCACCAAAATGTTCCACCCCAACAGTACGTCGCTGTCGTGTACCTCCTTGTGCTGCTAGAGCTGTGGCTGACGGGTGTTTGCTGCTGCAGTCTACAACGACGGCCAGATCTGCCTGGACATCCTGCAGAACCAGTGGTCGCCGATCTACGACATCTCGGCCATCCTCACGTCCATCCAGTCACTGCTGTGCGACCCCAACCCGAACTCGCCGGCCAACTCGGAGGCCGCGCGCCTCTTCCAGGAGAACCGACGGGAGTACAACCGCCGCGTGCGCGAGATCGTCGAGCAGAGCTGGCAGGCGATCGCATAAAAAGCTCGCTCGTCGGATGTGCCGCAGCGTCGTGTTGCACTGTTACATGGCTCGACTCTTCTCCGCTGCCGCGGCTTGATGAGGGCCTGCAGCTGGAGTTGGGCCCTAGGCTGGTGCCATGCTTGTTAATGCGTTGCCTCTCTTTTCTTTCCCTCCCGCTCCGAGCCTATTAGACCCAGAGCCATAATTGCGTCGTGCGTGACTGGAAGAGTTATGCAGCGTGATTGACAGACCACCAGCGAGGACGAGGGTGATTCATAAGACCAGGCAAGGCTGAAGAAGCAGTGCATTTACGAAAGAAAGAGGCCCGGCAAAGACAGCGAACTAGGTCGGTTAGTCAGGTGCATCGTACGGAAAGGAAGGAGAGTCGAATGAATTAAAGAGGATAATACTCTTTGACTGCTTGCTTTCTTGTTAAGTGTGCTCAGTGCTGGGAGAACGGCGCCTCTGCAGCTTCCTCTACGCTGTCAAGCAATTGATTGGACTGAACTTGAACAGGGTTAAAGCGAGGTTTAAGCGTGGTTGCCTTTACAGATCTCGATGCTGCAGCAGAGGCGGCAGCAGCACCAAAGGAAGACAGCTGAATATCACATCCTAAGTCGCGAAGCGCTGCATAAGCTTCGTCGCCACAACCGCGATACTGCTGAGCCTCGCGAAGCAGTGGCTCAATTTCTGGTTCGTCGTGGAGGAAGCGTGAACGCAAATCTACGCTCCGAGCCACCATGTTGCGCACTGCAAGGCTAGCTTGACGCAACACAGCTACGTCACGGCGGTGAGCCTGCATCGCCCGCGAGATTTGACGAATTGCTCCAAGATCGACTAGTGCACGACTGTTTTCCGGGGAGCGAAGCGCAATTGCAGCTAATGTAGCGCACGCGTTTTGTTGAATGGATGCATCGCTCTCGTGACGTCGCATTAACAGCAAAGTCCGCTCGACGCCCCCCGACTGCAGAATAGCGCGCTTAAGATCGTCAGCCGCGGCAACATTCCGGAATACAGTAATACAGCGCTTGGCTACAGGCGCACTGTGTTCGTAAGCCTGCATGACTTGTTGTACTGTGGTTAAGCCACCCAAGTCCGCAATCTGTTGACAGTTTTCCTCTGTCACTGCAAGCTGCTTGAGCACCGCAAGCCAATTGACCAGTAAATCTGGTGACGCGTTGGACACTTGTGCTGCAGTATCGCTGCACCCAGTTTGACGCAGCACATCTAAACTATACGGAATCACATCGCGTTCAACAAGAGCCTTGATAGTATCCTGAGCTTGAGAAAACGTTGCGCTCGGGTCGTCGTTGATAGTGAGTACTCGGAAGCAAAGAGCTAGTTGTTTTGACAGCACTTCATCGCCCTTCGCTCTGTCCAAATGGACACACAGCGCCTCAACACCGTTTGACTTCGTGAAATGTGCTTTGTTGCTCTCGTGCTTGACACACGCCGCCTTCAGCAGGGCCATCAATCGCACCACAGTCTCCCCGTCCTCTTGCTGACGCTTCAGCAACCCCACAAGACGCTGCATTCCCGCAATGCCCATAAAATCACGATTGTCAGCATTGTCTGCACACAGCAACGCCAGCAAATTGCTGCAAGACGCCACGACAGCGGCCGAGTCTGCGTCCAGCAGAGCCAGCAACGTGTCCACGGCGTCGTTTCGTCCCGCCACCACGCGAGCCTCCGTCACTTCCTCGCAGACGCTCTGCAGCTCGGCGACGAGGCTCAGCACTTGGTCCCGCTCGCTCTTGAGCTTCGACAGCTGCTGCAGCTCGGAGATCAGCCGCTTCAGCCGCGCAGGCAGCGGCTCCTGGCCGTCCGACGCCTGCGTCGCGCCGCTCTTGATGATGTTGGACAGGTCCACGCCCTGCGACTCGAACTGCTGCACGGCGTCGGCCACCGCCTCCTCCAGCGACATGTCGAAGTCCTCCACATTCTCGGCCACGCACTCGTCGAACGTCTCCTGCGAGATCTGTCTGCGCGCAGCCATCTTGTCTGCCAGCAAAATGAAAAATGAGCCAAGTCTACCGCAAATTTCTCACTCGAGACGCAATATTCAAGCTGACCCGCCACAATTTTTGTCGTTGACTCAGGATCGGAGACCAGCAGATGAAGGACGTCGACGAGCTGCTCGTGGAGGGCGTGGAGACCCTGGAGGACTATCTGAGCGAGCAGGAGGTCGCCAGCTACAAGATCAAGCAGGTGTGTGGTGCAGCAGCCAATGCGCAGGCAGAGAGCGATGTTAACGCCACTTCATGCGGCTGCACAGGGGTTTCTGAAGCTGACGAAGGCCAGGCTTCGGCTACCGGAGCACGCGCTGAGCGAGGTGTCCTATCACGAGGAGTTTGAGGCTTCTCGCGTAGTTGTGCTGGATTCTGAGGGAAACTGGTACCTTCGAGATGCAGCTGAAGGGAAAACTAACGCGGTCGATGAGAAGGACGGGGACTCTTCCCTGCATCATCGAAGAGGAGGCAAGGCCAACCAGGAAAAGGACCTGATCAGACCAGAGGCGAGCGACGCTAGCGCAAATCTAAAGTCAGACACGCTGCTTTGGTTTAGCTCGTTGCCGCCGAGTGACCTCCGCCAGGCGCAGAAGCAGTTTGCGAATGGTGGGTTGGCGTGCTCAAGATTTTTGTCGAGAAAACTTATCTGATTACCCTTGCTTGCAGGACTACAAGCATTGCTCGTCGCTGCAGCCTCAGCACAGAAGATTCAAGAGGCTGTTCGCGGTGTCACTAGTGCCACTACTTAATGTGCGCTGTTGAATTGATTCCGAGATCCATTTCTTTATGAGGAACTAATGTGGTTAGCTACAATAGAAAGAGCTTCTTACACAGACTGCCGCTGGTCATAGCGTCCAGCCTTCTGCCCAAAGAGGTTTGTAAAACGTTGCTTCATCTTGTCCACCGCCATGTCGAACTTGATGCTTGTTTCTTTCATGAACGGCACGTTCATCTCTTTTCCCGTGTAGCCACGCTGCAGGTTCCGTCGAATAAACGTGTCGTACTCGGCAATAATACGGATGATGAGGTCTGACGTTGAGATACCGTCCGTACGGCGAGTTTCAAGGAACTTGCCCATTGCCTTAATGCGAGCGTACACATCACCCTCAGCAGACTCACCAGATGTGTCGGAGTACGGCAATGCATCATGGCACACGTAGTCGATCTTGTGTTTCTCCAGGAAATCATCGGTGATCAACCAGGGTGCATCCTCCACAACCTCGTCGACCCACTTACAGTGACGAAGTGACTCATAGCGCTCCTTATCCGTCATGACAGTGCGGCCCTTGAGTCGATGTGTGACCTCATCGTTACAGCACCCCACCAGCAAGTACGTGTTGGGGTATGCTTCCTTGCACTGCTGCAAGGCTTTAGCGTGCCCGAAGTGGAAGAGGTCGAAGATGCCGTCGGCGTAGAGGCGCAGGGGGCGGCCAGTAAGTGTGCCAGGTTCGCCCTCCTCCAACTTTTTGCGGAACGGCGCAGAACTCGTTGAGTCGGTGCTAGTCGTTGTCGGTGACTCCGTGCCCGATAATTGCTTCAGTGCGAGTTCCTTCTCCGGCTCAGTGTTCGACTTGTTTTCAGTCTACATGCACTTAACAGTAAATTTGTTAGCTGCGGAGAGACATAGACTCTTTCATCACCTAGGCATATCGTACCGGGGCCATTTATTTTCAAGTGACTTGGTTCTTGCGTGTTGCCCAGAGAATTGGGGAGTGGCCGCCCGCTGATGGGGGCGCCGCCTTCAGCACCACCAAGTGCGCGGCGCTGTCTTATCAGCGACAGCCGCAGCCCGTCCTGTCGTTGGTGGGAGAGGCAGCCTGCGACCAACGTCCATCTTCGCCTCGATCCCGAGGACGAGCTCACTTCAACGTTGGTGTGCGGCACACGAATCCGGACAGCTCCCCATTTCACAGTGCGATGACGATCCACCACGTCGCCCAGCCCGGCGAGGGCAGCGTGCTCGTGGCGCGGCTGGCGAGCCGCCACTTCCGGCCCGGGGGCGTCGTCAAGGGCGTCGTGCGGCTCGTGAGCCAGCAGCAGAAGCCGGACGCGCAGTCGGAGATCGCGCACGTGGTGGCGCAGGTCCACGGCCACGTCACCGTGGACAGCAACCTGCTGACGCTGCCGGTGGTGCACGTGCAGTCGCCGCGCGCGGCCTCGCAGGAGGAGCGTTCTCAGCTGGAGCGGAAACTCTCGGAGGACGTGGTGCTGTTCGACAAGATGGGCGCGGCGCTGCCCGACGTGCGCAACTTCTCAGGGGATACGGGCACATGCATCTTTCGCTCGGCGCCGTCGGTGCTGCTCTCGGATATCAACATCGCACCGACGCAGTCCGAACTCAAGGCTGCTTCTGCGGAGAGCCACGGAGCAATTGATCCGGTGTCGGCAGTGGAGGCTGCAAGGGAGGAGACAGCGGAGCGCTGCACGCGAGAGTTCGCAATCGCGCTACCGGAGAATATCTGTCCGACGTTCCGCGGGTCGTCAGCTAGGGTTTTCTACGTGGTCTCAATCACGGCACAATGCGCGGCGCCTGGAAGTAAACCTGTTTCGGTGCACCTGCCTTTCGAGGTGTATGGCTCCGAGTACTTTTTCGAGCCTAGCACAGTAGCAAGCGCCAGCCACCTCGCCGCCAGTCAGAGCAAGAGCGATAGCAGCAATGCAGGATCTGCCGACAAGGCTGGTGAGACTACGCCTAAGAAAGCGCATGTAGTGGGCGGCATTACTCGCGTCGGCCGACTGGACCGCAGCGTTTCAATGGCACCCGCACCCGTTGGAGTGCGCAAGGGCAGCGAGATCGCATTCGAGCTGCGTCCTTCGCTCATGCATGGCCGCGTGGAAACGGAGCAAATGCAGCGCGCGCAGACGAGCATCTTCACTATCGGCAAGGACAGTAGTCACCTCGTTCGCTTCCTGCTGACGAAGCAGTTCTACCAGCCGGGAGAGGTCCTGCTGGGCGTGTTCGACTTCACGCGTGCCAGCATCCCGTGCTACGAGGTGTCGGCCACGCTGTGCCTCGAGGAGACGCTGTCGTCCATGGCGCTGGACCCGGACCGCGTCGTGCAGTCCAAGGTGTTCGGCAGCTTTCGCGAGCGGACGCTGGGCGTGCTGCAGACGAACGTGCGCTTCAGCATCCCGCACGACGCGCTGCCGACCATCAAGACCGACCTCGTGCGCTTCCAGTGGCTGCTCCGCTTCGAGTTCTCGGCGGGCGCGCCGCCTCCGGGCGCCTCGAGCGGCGGCGCGGCGCCGCAGCCGCAGACGTTCCAGTGGCACGTGCCCGTCGTCGTGCAGCCCGCCGTGGCCACAGAGCGCAACCAGCTCGCCAACGTGCCGCACAAGCTCTACTCGGGCAGCACCCGCGTCGTCTCGCTGTCCGGCGCGACGTCATCGTAGTGCCGCTATCCTAGTAAAAAGCATACACTGTTTTTTGTCATGTCGTTTGCGCCTGCATTAAACTGCGTTTGTACTGCGACACAAACTCTAATCCAGCATGCGAGCATGTCGCGACGTTGAAGTGGCTGATGATGGCGCGTCACATTTGCGGTCGAAACAGGAGGGCTCGGTCGGACTTAATCGTGGCAAGCACGGTACATCCCCGCTATATCGTACTTAGCGAGCGTTTAAAATTCGGCCCGCGTGTCAGTCAGTGGAGTTTTCGACCGAAAAGACCCGGAGCAGAGATGGCGAGAAAGGTGCGTGCTGCTCTGACGACGCTCCCCCTCGCGACCCCGCGGGCGCGGCTGCTTTCCTCCGAGACGTGAGTCTCTTCTGTGTCGCGCGGTGCCGATCTGGCCGCCGCAACGCGCTGGGAGCCTCCGGTCTTAAGCTGCAGAGGCCGCGGTACTGAGACGTTGACGCTGTCTGCGATATGTAGAGACGTGCCACCGAGATGAA
The DNA here is from genome assembly GCA_033558005.1 of Phytophthora taxon juncus. Classification (NCBI taxonomy): domain Eukaryota; phylum Oomycota; class Peronosporomycetes; order Peronosporales; family Peronosporaceae; genus Phytophthora; species Phytophthora taxon juncus. Next base: position 3,169,953 of record JAUCEE010000003.1, read on the forward strand.
CAACGCGGAGGAGGCCGAGGCCGACCACCACGCCCCTGCCGCGCAAGAGGAGACCAAGCCAGCGCCGGAGGACCCCAAGGAGTCAAACGACAACAGCAGCACCAGCAGCCAGGAGGGCGACGCGGAGCCGCAGCCGGAGCCCTACCGCAAGAAACTGAAAGAGGGCGAGCCCGGCACGCTCACGGGCCGCCCCCTCCGTCTATACGCCGACGGTATCTTCGACCTCTTCCACTTTGGCCATGCCAAGGCGCTGCAGCAGTGCAAGGAGGCCTACCCCAACACGTACCTGCTCGTGGGCTGCTGCAGTGATGAGATCACGCACAAGCTCAAGGGCCGCACCGTCATGACGGACAAAGAGCGCTATGAGTCGCTGCGTCACTGCAGGTGGGTCGATGAAGTGGTGGAGGACGCTCCCTGGGTACTCTCGGACGAGTTCTTGGAGGAGCACAAGATCGACTACGTGTGCCACGATGCGTTGCCATACTCGGATGCGTCGGGCGAGGCGTCGGAGGGCGATGTGTACGCTCGTATTAAGGCGATGGGCAAGTTCCTCGAGACACGCCGTACGGACGGTATTTCGACGTCGGATCTAATCATCCGTATTATTGCCGAGTACGACACATTCATTCGGCGCAACCTGCAGCGCGGTTACACGGGCAAGGACATGAACGTGCCATTTATTAAGGAAAAGAGCATTAAGTTCGATATGGCAGTAGACAAGGTACGCAACGATGTCGACGGATTCGTGCACAAGTGGATCAGCAAGGCCGACGATATGCAGCACAGTTTCCTGGAGCTTTTCAGCAAGGAAGGCCGTCTGGTGAGTACCGAATCGTCTGATTGCATGCTTTTGCTGGTTGACTAAACGTGTCGTTTGTTTTACGTTTTGTTTTGAAGCGCACATCTTTCCGTAAGCGCCGAAAGATCATCAAGGAGCGCTTGTCGGAGCGCATGTCCGAGATGGCGCGTGAAGGATTGTGCTAAAACCGTAGCGTGCGTCCTTGGTATGAGTCCTCTTGCTTAGACTTGAGGCTGCTTGGACTAAGGTCTGCATGACTGTGTAGGTCATTGGGTTTGATATATGCATCTTGATTTGTATGGCAACTTGCATCATTAACCATGGAAAATGATAAGACAAGCCTATCTCGCTATGTGTACCCGTGTTGTTTCATTCCATGAGTAGCGACGTTGAGCACTACGCGCACCTTGCCTGCAGAAGTAACTCGCGTAACCTCACGACTGTCGCTCTGCGCCACGAACTTCGAGTCGAAGTATTCAGGCGGCGATCCTGTTAGCCACGCCACGAACTGCTGCATCATGGAGGATGAAAGCGGCCGGAAGAGCGGCACTTCGCGCACAGAGCAGCCTGGAGTCACTGGAAACGCGACCGAGCCGTAGCCTCGCACCACGTCGCGACCAAGAGCGTCCAGTCCGTACAGACTAAGCACCAGACGCGGCCAGCCGAACGGGTTCGTACTCTTGAACGACACGTCGATGGGGAAGTTGAGCAGGATCTCGTCTTCATTACTGGCCAAATACGCGATCTGTGAGAGACCATTTTCAGCACCCTGGCAAGCAGCACGCAATAGTAAGTTACATGTAGTCGCACTACGATGTCAGCGAAGGATTGGCCGCTAACTTACATGAAGTACACGCCAGTCCACGCCGTAGGTAATGGCATATCGGCAGTACACGTTGCTCACACCAGGGTACTACTGGCCGGAGTGCACACCGCAGCAACACGTTAGCTTCCTTGGTCTCTTTGCGGTGCAGCTCCACTGCACACAGTAAAGCACCAGCAGCCCAAACGCACATGCACACTCTCCACTTGCCCCGAGCAGATGACCTGAAACCCAGCGGCAGGTTGCGCCACCGGCATCGTCTTCTTCGCCTCCGCGCTCTCATGCTCTGCGCCCACACTCGCCTTCCTCAGTCGCAGTCGCTCCAGCGCCTTGGCTACGGCGTCGTCGCCGGCAGCTCGAGGCGATGCCATCCTCAAGGCAAGTGGCTTCGCGTCGCTTCAAACGCGCGCAGAGCCGGGCCGTCCATCGGACGTCCCCCTCCAAAGCGAGGCCCGCCACCAAAGACGCAAGCGATGGCGGATCGGGCGGAGTCGGCGGACGAGCGCGCGCTGCGCCGCGAGCTGCAGGAGCTGACCAAGAAGCGCGAGGCGCTCGACACCTCAAGTGCGTTTTGCGCGGCCTCTGCGCTTCTGTTGCGGCGTCGCGGGGCTGCGTCGCTGCGGCGCGATCTTTGTGCTAACTGCGTCTGCGCGTCCCCTCCAATTGCAGAGCGTCGAGACAGCAGACCGGCAGCGGGAGGAGCTCCAGGCCGACGCAGCGTCTTCGCCAGACTGGGAGCCGAGCCCACACGCACGGGAGGCGCCGCGCGACAGGTGCAGCTGAAGGAGAACAACGGCCGTGGCAACGCGCCCTGGAGACTGGGCAAGCGCGACAGCGACAGGAATGACGCCGACAGCCAGCAGAGCAGCGCGGCGAAGAGGCAGCGGCTGCACTCGGCTGTAGCCAGACCGGAGGGCGGCCACCACGGTGGAGGCAGGGCGGAGACAGCCAGGACTTCCAACACGGCTACTTCGCCCTCTGCCAATTATGCTCGTACACAGGAGCGGAAGCAACGTGCAGTGGCGCCGTACCAGCAGAAGGAAGGCATTGCACGCAGTCGACGCATGTTCGGAGCGCTGATGGGGCACCTCGGCAAGGCGAAGCGACAGATTGAAAAGGACACGGATTTGTTTAAGCGCCAGGACACGAAGCAGCAGGAGGCGGAACAGCGGGAGAAAATGCAGAGCCAGGATCTTGAAAAGCGAGCACGCCAGGATGCGGAGATCTCCAAGTTGGAGGCGCAAATAGCACGCACGGAGCTGGATCACAGCGAGCAGGTCGCACGAGCAAAACTGGAGCATTTGCAGAAGCTGCGAAAGAGCTCTAGCCAATCCAAGTTCTTGGTCACTATCGCATCACCGCCCATTTACTATCTCCCAGCAAAGCACACGAAGGAGACGGAGGATCTGGTCGCTGCATCTATGGAGGCACACGAGGCTAAGACGAAAGCTAGCGCGCAAAGTCACGAGGAAAACTTGCGAAAGCTCGAAGCTGAATTCACAACCAAACTGGAGCAGCTCCGCGAAAGGTTAGAAGTGGTGAAGAGTGGTGGAAAAGAAAAAGGGTCTCGTAACGAGAAGGAGAAGAAAACAAGGAACAATGACGATGACGATGACGATGAAATGGATCGCGACAGAAAGGGGCCGGAGAGCGATAGTGCGGATGAGCACGACGACGGAGATGAAGACATGCCAGAAAGTCGGGATGAAGCCCGCCATGAGTCTCCTCCTAAAGCATCAGGCATGGAAGGCGAAGACGAGGATATCGTTCAGGAAAGGGTGTCAGGGAGTGAGGCGGGCAGTAGCAGCGCTGCGGAAGCAAGCAAGGATAATGATGGAAAGGATGGTGGTGATGCGGAAGTGAAGTCAGACCTGAAACGTGAAAACGAAAAGAAGCGGAGTGCGTCTCCTAGTAAGGCTATGAGTGACGAAGCAGAGCAAGCATCTCCTTCTCGAAGCAAACAGGGTGAGGGAGAAAAGGTGACGAAGGATACAGGTGCAAAGCCTACGAGCCCGCTTAATGCAACCACAACAGCTGAAGAAGGTAGCCCGAAGAAGGAAGACGCTACAGCAAAAACGGAAGCACCGGTGGAGCCCAAACCGGACCCGACTGCGGATGTTGACAAGATGAAGGTGACCGAGCTGCGCGCGGAGCTCAAGAAGCGAGGACTCGACACCAAGGGCTTGAAGGCCAAACTCGTGCAGCGACTGAAGGACGTGATGCATGAAGACGACGAATCCAAGTAAGTTTCGTATTTATGCTGGGGATACACAACACAATACACCAGACTTTGTTGCGATGTGCTCTCTGCAGTGCAGTGCAACAAGCTCACTTAAAGCAAATGTAGCCATTTCAAAACCCATCCTAGAGCATCCCAAACCTCTCCTGCATCATCCTAGCCTCATACGTGTCAGTCAAGCAAGAGCTCCGCGCAGATCTCGATACTTCGTCGCCACGATGGAAATGGTGCGTGAGCGGCTGCTCCATCGCCGCGCTCCTCTGTATGTGCGTATACTGACTGCCTGAACCCTCTGTGACGCGTGTAGGAAATCCCGTACACGAGCCCCGTCGACCCGGAGAGCTACGGCTTCCTCACGGTCGCGCTCCTGCTCACGGGGCTGGTCTTCATGGCGCTGTTCTTCACGCGCGCCGTGGCGCCCAAGAAGAACGCACTGGTGGAGCTGGTGCTGGCCGCCATCGCCGCGCTGCTCCTGGGCTTCGGCTCGCTCTTCCTCTTCCTGTGGGCCGAGATCTACGTATAAGCAGCTCGTCTGGCCCAGCAGCTCTGCAGCTCGATTCCAAGTGCGCAGACTGAAGCTCGTTCCAGCGATAGAAGGCGAGGACAACGGCAATACGGAGAGGAAGCATGCAGTTTTGATGGAGGAGAGCGCGGGGAGGACGCCATGAGATGCGGCACAGTCGTCAATTGAAGTAGATGGACGGACGGACAGTCGGTCGGACAGCGTCTGGACGATCTGGCGCGGGCTCGCGCTGCTGCTGCAGAAGAAGACAAAAATATGTTTATTGTTTTTGCGCTGCTCGTGCTGCTGTGTTTTTCATGCGTCGTAAGGTGGGCGGTGACTGGGAAGGACGAAGATGTAGTGTGTTCGCTTCTCATTGCTTTAGGCTTCGCCGTTCCTATGTTGGCCATGCCCTGCTGACGTTGTGCTCGCTAGACCATTGCGAGCAGCTCCTTACCAAAAAAAGAGTGCTGTCTACTTCCTACAGAAGCGGAGCAAGGCAAGCGCACTGCATGCACACGCCGCGTCCAACACTTGGATCATTCGCGACTTTGCTCCGAGCTTCCCCCCGCTTTCTACCTGTCTACGTTGGCTCGTTCTACACGACCGACCTGCCCGCCCACCAAGGCGCCGAACCAATTCTTGCTTGAGTGTGGCAGGAGCTAGTTCGCGCCGGGCATGAGGCTATAATAAACGGTGGTCACGAACTTCTGCTTGTAGCGGTTGGTGATGCCGAGCACCATCATGCCGTCCTTGATTGCTGTGCAGTATAGATGGTTGAGCGCCACGTGCTGCGGCACAGGCAGCAATCGGCCATCGACTGTAGGCGGCGCCTACAAATGACACAGCACAGACGCAAAAAGACGCAGATCAGGACCTGCACAACCACCGCTGGATGCACCACACGTTGCAAGGGGAACTTGGCTTACCTTGTTCAAGATAATGTGCCGCAAGTGTGGCGGGAGCGGGGGCGGCTCCTTCGTGTACTCGTCGATCTCGGGGATGTACCGTGAATACGGGTTCTCGGGATCTTCGTCGTCGTCCTGTGGCTTGTTCTTGCCATCGAAGTCGGACAGCGGCGCGAAGTCCGACACGTCCACGTAGTTATTAACGTTGCCTTCCACATCTGCCATTGTGAGTTGGTCGGGGGCGAACCGCCAGTCGTCGTCCACCACGAACTTGTACATGTGCTTTCCCCTCGTGAGGTTGGCAATGTACGTGAAGTCATTACCAGATCTGTGCATGGGGCACTGCTTGTCCCACCCGTTGAACGTGCCCGTTATGAACACGTTGCGTCCTCCGTGCTCCCACTTGAACACCATGGGCACGACGTCTTCCCCGGGCGGGACCGTGATGTCTGTCGACTGCGCATTGTTGCACTTGCCGTGCTCGGCGTCTTTCACGTCTAGCTGCGCTACGCCGGGCACCTCTCCGTCCATGTATGACACGTCCGATGAGGACTCCGTGGGCGGATCCACCTCCATTGCCTCGGTGGCATTGTGCTGCTCTCCGTAGAACTGCTCCTCCTGCGGGCGCTTGCCGTCGCTGCCGTCGAAGCTGCGGCCGCGCGGCTGCGACGGCGGCTGCGACTGTCCGTGGCCTGCCTGGTTGTAGTACGGGTGGTGGTGCAGCGGAAACGCGTTGGGGTCGTTCGGGTCCGCGCCCAGGTTCTTGGGGTTGGCGTCGCCCGCCTTGCTGCTGGCGCTGCCCATGGTGCCCGACGCTGCTGCGGCGCGAGCTGCTGCTGCTGCTGCTTGCTCTCCCTCCGCTGGCGAGAAGACGGCGCTTCCGGTCGTAGTTTACAGCGCGCGGGTCGGCGGACTGGCGGCGGAGCTGGACGGCTGCTGGAGGCTGGCGCGGCGCGGGCTGCTTGGGCTGGGCGCTCGGCGCTGCGCTTCTCTTCCGGAGCTTGGGCTCGGCTGGCTTCTCAATACAAAGAGGCACATACAAATCCGCCTACTTCGCGAAGCCCGAGCCACAACGGCGACGCATCATCGCGCAACTTGAGTGCGCGCCTCCATGTGGCTTCGTTGAGGCTCATGGAGACTCAAACTCGCCCGTCTAGCTGCGAATTGACTTTCGGATAAGTACGAACAGAAATCCAAATCAGAGTGGAAAACCTCATTTCGACAGAACGAGGCATTTCCCTCGTTTGAAACCGCTACGGTTCCTGCGACCTTCAAGCGACCTAGATACCTCCATAAACGCATACGTGACGTGGTATACATTTACAAAGACACGAACCGTAACGCGGATGCGCAGCTTTATGCAATTGAGACGAAGAGTGTGTGAATCCTGCCGTGTCCCTCTCTATAAGTCTGGGTCGATATCCTCGCCTTGCACTGTGCTGACAGCTACGGGCTGCTGCAGGCTCTGGCGAAGCGACGACTGAAGCGTGAACGTCGGCTTGGCGGCTCCAAACGTGAAAGTCGCGGGCTGCATGAACGCCGGCGGTGCTGCGGCCTGCGCAGCCATCTGCGCCTTCTGCTGCTGCTCCTCGTCGCCGTTGTCCAGCACAGCGAAGACGTTGCTGCCGCGGTATTCCGGCTGCACTGGCTTCGACTGGCGGGTCTGCTGGTTCGGGTTCACTGCAGGCGCATCCTTCGGCGCCTCCAGCGCAGACATGAAGCCATGAAAGCCTTCGACTTCCCGCGGAGCGGGTGTTGGTTGCACTGGGTTTGCGTTGCTACGAGCGAAAAATACAAGCAGCCAGCATTTCGTCAATGAATTGTGCAAGCCAGTCAGTACAACAATGCCATCCACTGTGCCACTTACAACTGGAACGTCGGTGCTGCCATCACAAACGTCGGCGGCGCCACAGCAGCAGCCTTCGGCACCACACCCGGCTTGCGCGCGCTCTTCGCCGCCATGCGCTCGTCAAAGTTGCGGAACTCGTCGGACACGGGTGCCAGGCGCTTGGCCACCTTCGCCTTGCGCTTGTTACTGTGCGGGTCATTCCTGTCTGTCGCTACCACACCAGCTCTGCTCCGCCACCAACAGTCGCAAGGTGTCAGACCACTCCACACTGTCATGTCTGCAGCCAGCGCACGCACCTCTTCTCCTGCTTCTTGAGCGCCTTGAACATGCCTGCCTTCTTGGGCTTGTTGCCGCCCGCCTTCTTGCCTGCATTGCCCTTGGGCTTCGAGCCTGCGTCCGCAGCAGCGGCACAGCAGAGCGCGTTAGTACAGCGTAATACATCGCCAGTTGCGGCCGTCGCAGCCGCACACACCGCCGCCGCGCACCTCCGCTCTTCTTGGCCATCGCGGTCGGAATGCCAGTCGTCTGATGCTGCACCACGACTGAATACTTTATCCGGATTATTGTATACAAGCGACGCAGACCGATCACGCACAACGCAGCACGCCACGATAAAGCTATCACTGCATGCGCCAAACACCAGCTAACTCTACAGATGAGAGCAAGACGTGTATTTCATGTGTATGTAGCTTCAAACGAACCGCAGCAGCGTATCAAGCAAACGAACGTCTCACGTAGCGACGTATACTGATCCCAATCTTTTTCCGGCTATACGTCAATAACGCCGACGGACGCCACTTCAGCATTCGCTCGCGAGCCACCAGGCCGACCGCTCCCCACCGCCAGCAGCTCGGACTCCTCCATCATGGCCGCCGCGGACCAGAGCATGAGCCTCATGGACGGCACCTACTTCGTGGGCCGCAAGGAGATCCTGGACTGGATCAACAACCTGTGCGCCATCAACCTGTCCAAGGTGGAGCAGACGTGCACGGGCGCCGTGGCCTGCCAGATCCTGGACGCCATGTACCCGGGCAAGGTGCAGATGAGCAAGGTGGACTGGGCCGCCAACAAGGACTACGAGTACATCCAGAACTACAAGGTGCTGCAGAAGGCCTTCATGCAGCTCAAGATCGACAAGCACGTGGAGGTGGACCGCCTCGTGCGCGGCAAGTACCAGGACAACCTCGAGTTCATGCAGTGGTTCAAGGCCTTCTACGAGCGCAACGCCTCGGGCCAGCCCTACGACCCGGTGGCGCAACGCGAGAAGGGCAAGGGCGGCGCGCAGTTCACGCAGAAGTTCGGCGGCGGCGGCGCGGCAGCGGCCCCCGCGGCTCCGGCGCGTCGGAAAGTTGCCGCTGCCACCACCACGTCGAGAGTGGGCAGAACGCCACCCGGAGCCCCCACGAGTGTGGGCGCGACGCGCGGTGCCAGGACGTCGACGGGCGCCTCGCGTCGTCCGACGGGCAGCGCCGGGTCTGCTGCGGGAGCGGCGCACTCCGCCGCGGACACGGAGGCGGCCGTGGCAGCAGCCACAGCTCCACTGGAGAAGGAGCTGGAGGAGCTCACGGCCAACAACGAGGCGCTGACAAATGAGAGCGGCGAACTCCGTGCGATGGTGCGAAGTTGAGATGGAATAGAACTGGGGGATGAAGAGTTGATGAATGCTGTGTGTGTGTGAAGGTTGAGAGCTTGGAGAAGGAACGGGACTTCTACTTTAACAAGCTGCGTGAAGTCGAGATCATGCTGCAGGGATCAGAGGACAGCGAGACAAACCCGCTCGCGCAGGCGATCTTCAAGGTGCTGTACGCCACAGAGGAGGAAGGCGCGGAGGAAGAGCAGGTGCCGGGTGAGCCGCAGGACGAACAGATGTAAATCGGCCCGTGTTGCAGGCTAGATTGAGATGGTGGCATCACATTGAAGAGACAACTGTCTCAGTCAGCGCTACAGACACGAGTTAAGGGCATGCCAGCGAGGAAGAAGGGCGGAAAACAAGTGATTGACACGGCATAGGTTTGCACACAAGTTGCCGGTAAGGACTACACGAATGAACGCGTGTTATTTGAGTTATAGGCGTCGAGTGTGCTCTTCTCGGCGCGTGTTGGTGTGATTTGTTCGTTTGTGTAACGTATCTACAGGCCGACGTCCGTATAAAGAAGCTGAGCACTAACAGTGACCACCAGGGACCGCAGGCTCCGTCGTTGACGGCTCTGTAGTCTCGGGCACCGATGGCGGAACTGTAGTTGCTGGTAGTGGTGACTCTGTGACAGCTGGCGATGGTATTTCAGCCACCGGTACGTTCGTGTCACTGATAGTTGGTGTTGGAGTGACGGCAGGTGATGGAGAGGGAGTTGTTGGGGTTTCTTGCGTTGCGATCGGAGCCGCTGTCACAGGCATCATTGTAGCAGGAACGTCCGCAGGGGCGGTAGTGCCTGGCTGCGGAGCCTCCGTGGATAACGAGGGTGGCGCTTCCGTGCTTGCTGGGCTCTCGGTTGATGTCGAGGGCGGCGCCTCCGTGGGCACTGGGATTTCGGTCGACTTTGATGGTGCCTCCGTGGCTATTGGGCTTTCGGTGGATATCGAGCGAGGCGTTTCCGTGGACACTGGGATTTCGGTGATACTCGTTGGCACCGGAGACTCAGTTGGTGCTTCTGTCACTGGGAGTGTTGGTTCTGGCACCATTGTTGTGGGGAGGGGCGTTTGGGTGGAAATAGATGGCTCTGGTGTAGCCGTCGCAGCAGTGGTCGAATTCACATTGGAGGTGTTTGCCGTGCATATCATTTTCAGACCCGAGCACTCTTGGTCTTCTAGTGCGCACTCACTAACGGGAAGCCGGGCAACACAGAGCATCCAGCACACGTCCGCTTCTGTTGTAGTTCCTGTGCAATCACATTTCTTCTCGCATTTCGCGTCAAAGAACTCCGTGTGGTAATTGCATGCATGGTTGCAGCCCACCGTTGGCGGTCTCTCCACGCCGGGCTTCAACGTACAAATCGAATACGTGCAGCTACCTTCGGATTCCACTAAGTGGCGACCACTAGCGCAACCAATTGCTGCAATGTCGTCGTTTGAGTTTCCATTGGCAAGCAAGTGGCGAGTCGTGCGGTTCGTGAACTCGTCGAAGTACATTTTGGATTCTAACAGTCGTTGGTATGCTGGTAGCAACGTCATCTTGCCAAACCATGCACGTAGATTACGCTGCCCTGGAGTTGCTTTATTATCCCAGACAATTTCTTCAGGCATTCGCATGCCGTGCATAACGGCAGGTAGGTGGTGACTAGTTTCTAGCCAACGCGACGCACCAGTACCCATCATTATTACTAGTTCGTCGGACTTCAGTTCAGGACGGACGATCTCATCGAGCTCTGTGGAACCGATCACAAGACCAGAGGCATCAGATTTTAGACGTCGTTCATGAATGGCTCCATCTGCTGCGTTGATAGAGAAAAACTTTGGAGCAGCCATCGCAATAAAGAGTCCGTGGTCTTCGTGCATGGCTAAGGACAAGTCACGTTCAATTTCATCAGCTGAAAGCGATCGTCTGTCAGGGCTTCGTGGAGTTGAGGCTGCCTCGTACGCGTGGAAATGATCCAGACGTTTGGCGTCTCCAATAAGTTTCCGTGCGCTGATGTGCCGTTCACCGTCACCCATAGTAAATTCAGTCTGATCGAGAGCAGATGCAAAAGAGTCCACTGCTCGCTCCAGCGTGCTGCTGAATTCCTCGTAGAGTGCGCGGTGGCCTGGACAATTAGCTTCCATCGCTTTCAGCGACTCACTGTCCGTGTCCATGAGCTCATGACCAGCAGCAGCCCGTAACGTAAGTCGCCGAGTACCGTCATGAAATTGTTTGGTCGACAGGTAGCGTTTCCCCTCGTCATCCCCTTCTGAAGCGACAGCGCATTGAACAGCACTATCCAAGAAGCGCTCACGGGTGTTGGCGTAATTAGGGATGTTTTTCAGCGCTATGATACCTCCACGTTCTAGGGCTTGAAGCATGCGGCCAGGAGCACCATCATCGTGAAGGGATTCGTAGTCAAACGACGGAACAGCGAAGCTCTGGACGTCTTCCAATTCCCCGTGGACCAATGGAGCGATAGTCAACGCGATTACAAACTTGAGAGTCTTCAGCATGGCTAGTTGGAGTGACGTTGACTTGTTGCTCGGCGGGCCAAAGAAAAAGTGATGTGGATTTTGGCCTTTGTCACGAGTTCGTGGTTTAAACCCTAGCAGAGCAGTTTCCTCGTGGCAAGGCGTTGATGGACATCATGCAAACAACTCAGGCATGTCAACGAGTGGAATGTAAGGTCAGGGCCAACTGTCAGTGAGACTTGTTAAGGGCAATGACCGTCTTCGGACGGTGGGATATGGCTTCACAATCGCGGGAATGTTGCAGTATGTCCGCTCCACGCACGAGCAACGAGTGCAATTGTTGATTTGGGCACTTCAACTGAGAGCCACGTAACCTTGTCTGTACCAACGAGTAGTTGGCAGCAACACGAATATTATGCTCACATCATTCCCGGATCAGTGTGTCTGCCCGAGCCACCAATGGATGTACCTCGTGTTTATGCCGTGGCAGCAACAACAGGAAACGCAAGACGACAGGCAATATGGCCCCGCGGTATGGCGTACAGCTCACCCCGCGTGAAGGTGGTGCCATGTCGGATGGATGGCTAGATCGCATGAAACTTCGTTGGCATCTGTCTGTGGTGGACTGCTTAAGCAAGCATCGGGACCCCCTTCCTAGCGAAAACCCTGTAGTCTATAGCTACAAGATATGCTTCGTCGACATATTTGCAAATTCGGTATCGACATCATGCCTCGGTGACCGCCACACGACCGTATCGTAAAATGCAGCTTGGATAGCCAAGAGTGGCGGTCAGCGTGGTTTGCATCGAAGTTCTGTGCTTAGTCACGCTACGCTCCGACTACTGCCGTGATGCAGTGAAGCGAGGGAGCTGGCGACGCTCACGCCAGAACAGCAGACGTTGCCGCTGTCGGCATTCGTGGACGTTGCTACTTCTCAACGCAGGTACGCCGAGCAGCCCATCGAGATTTTCACGAGCGGTAGCCGCAACAAAAAAGCAGTTGAAGCAGACGACGGCGTGGTGGAAGAATAAATTATTCGGAGATGTTGATCGGGTGGGGAAGGCGCGGGTGCACGGCCACTTCCACCCGACACAAGAAACAAAGCAGCAAGGCTTTGCGGAAACTAGACTACACTACCCTAAACTATCTAACTAGGGTGGGGATCGGCGTGATCACTGCTGGTGATGCTGGTGGTGGTGCATGGTGGGGTGCGTGGTGGGGTGGTGTTGCTGCTGCATCCAATCTGCAACGGAACGGCACGATCACCTACTGCCACTTGGACGTCTGGAGGGCAGCTATCGCCGCCGCATGCCGGTGCTTGGCTTCCGCTACTCGCTGGAGGTATCGGGGCTCGTGTCGGTAGGCGAATATCCGCGAGTTGGGGTAGCGCAGGCGGCTACGGAGCTCCTTCCAGTCGCTGCGAGGCGACAGTGCGGCCGATGAAGTTGCCGAAGAGGCTGGCTCGGCAACCGCAGCGGTCTCGACGACGCGTGCGCGAGTGTCTGCGTGCTGCTTGGTCTGCGATTGTTCGCGACGGTACTTGTACGAGAGGTGCTTCAAGTCGCCGTACCACACGCGGTGCATCCTTTCTTGGATCGAGGCGGCTTCGAGCTGCGCGGCCGTGGCGGCTTTGAGTTTGGCAGCTTCGAGTTGGCCAGCCGTGGCGTCGTCCGTGTGGGTCGTGAGGTCTTCCGTCGGATCGGTGCCGGCGAGGTCTTCTGTGGTGCTCGTAATGGTGGCGTGGCGGAGATCGTCGGCGTCGCGCTTGTCGATACTGATGTCGACGTCGCGAGCTTCGGCGGGCAGCAGAGCCGGTGAAGTGGCGACCAGTGGCTCCGCAGGTGCAGTGGCCTTGTCGGCATCGACGCCATCGAATTCGGCTGCTGTGTCAGCCGGCACGTGAGCAGCAGTGCGAGTACGAACGACGTGCTGCAGGGTGGGGGCGGCGCGCGGCGCGGACAGCGCGCTGTAGAACGTCACCAGTGTGTGTACTTTCCCGGTGTTGTCGTCGACGGGGACGGCGCTGACGGGGACGACGGCGGCAGCAGTGCGTGCAGCCTCGTAGGCGTGGATGAGTCGTCGCACGGCCATGGTGGGGGTCGCGGTGGATCGAGGTGAGGTGGTAGGAGTGAAGGAGCTCGGCGGTGGAGCTCTTGCGGGGTCGAGGGCGAGTTGGAGAATGGCGCTTTGGCGCCAAGTCGGCGTCTGGGACCCGGCAGCAGAACTTTGGCGCCAAGTCGGCGTCTGGGACCCGGCAGCAGGGCATCCAGGAAATCACTTCCCTGCCTTTGCTCGGCCTTGTTGACGTCTGCAATGGACACTGCATGTGGTAGTGTGTCAGAGCGGAAGCATGACGCCTCGCAACGGCGTGTTGGAGCGGAGGCCCGTCTCCTATCGCATTTCAAACGAGACCTGCGCACAGTGAGCGCAGTGAGTAGACTCTGTATGTTTGCAAGTGCATGTGCATGTGCATGGCTACCCCGCTCGTGCGGTGGTGAGCTACCATGGTGCGGTGCCACGAAAGCTCTATGCTTAGTCACGCTACGCTCCGACTACTGCCGTGATGCAGTGAAGCGAGGGAGCTGGCGACGCTCACGCCAGAACAGCAGACGTTGCCGCTGTCGGCATTCGTGGACGTTGCTACTTCTCAACGCAGGTACGCCGAGCAGCCCATCGAGATTTTCACGAGCGGTAGCCGCAACAAAAAAGCAGTTGAAGCAGACGACGGCGTGGTGGAAGAATAAATTATTCGGAGATGTTGATCGGGTGGGGAAGGCGCGGGTGCACGGCCACTTCCACCCGACACAAGAAACAAAGCAGCAAGGCTTTGCGGAAACTAGACTACACTACCCTAAACTATCTAACTAGGGTGGGGATCGGCGTGATCACTGCTGGTGATGCTGGTGGTGGTGCATGGTGGGGTGCGTGGTGGGGTGGTGTTGCTGCTGCATCCGATCTGCAACGGAACGGCACGATCACCTACTGCCACTTGGACGTCTGGAGGGCAGCTATCGCCGCCGCATGCCGGTGCTTGGCTTCCGCTACTCGCTGGAGGTATCAGGGCTCGTGTCGGTAGGCGAATATCCGCGAGTTGGGGTAGCGCAGGCGGCTGCGGAGCTCCTTCCAGTCGCTGCGAGGCGACAGTGCGGCCGATGAAGTTGCCGAAGAGGCTGGCTCGGCAACCGCAGCGGTCTCGACGACGCGTGCGCGAGTGTCTGCGTGCTGCTTGGTCTGCGATTGTTCGCGACGGTACTTGTACGAGAGGTGCTTCAAGTCGCCGTACCACACGCGGTGCATCCTTTCTTGGATCGAGGCGGCTTCGAGCTGCGCGGCCGTGGCGGCTTTGAGTTTGGCAGCTTCGAGTTGGCCAGCCGTGGCGTCGTCCGTGTGGGTCGTGAGGTCTTCCGTCGGATCGGTGCCGGCGAGGTCTTCTGTGGTGCTCGTAATGGTGGCGTGGCGGAGATCGTCGGCGTCGCGCTTGTCGATACTGATGTCGACGTCGCGAGCTTCGGCGGGCAGCAGAGCCGGTGAAGTGGCGACCAGTGGCTCCGCAGGTGCAGTGGCCTTGTCGGCATCGACGCCATCGAATTCGGCTGCTGTGTCAGCCGGCACGTGAGCAGCAGTGCGAGTACGAACGACGTGCTGCAGGGTGGGGGCGGCGCGCGGCGCGGACAGCGCGCTGTAGAACGTCACCAGTGTGTGTACTTTCCCGGTGTTGTCGTCGACGGGGACGGCGCTGACGGGGACGACGGCGGCAGCAGTGCGTGCAGCCTCGTAGGCGTGGATGAGTCGTCGCACGGCCATGGTGGGGGTCGTGGTGGATCGAGGTGAGGTGGTAGGAGTGAAGGAGCTCGGCGGTGGTGCTCTTGCGGGGTCGAGGGCGAGTTGGAGAATGGCGCTTTGGCGCCAAGTCGGCGTCTGGGACCCGGCAGCAGAACTTTGGCGCCAAGTCGGCGTCTGGGACCCGGCAGCAGGGCATCCAGGAAATCACTTCCCTGCCTTTGCTCGGCCTTGTTGACGTCTGCAATGGACACTGCATGTGGTAGGGTGTCAGAGCGGAAGCATGACGCCTCGCAACGGCGTGTTGGAGCGGAGGCCCGTCTCCTATCGCATTTCAAACGAGACCTGCGCACAGTGAGCGCAGTGAGTAGACTCTGTATGTTTGCAAGTGCATGTGCATGTGCATGGCTACCCCGCTCGTGCGGTGGTGAGCTACCATGGTGCGGTGCCACGAAAGCTCTATGCTTAGTCACGCTACGCTCCGACTACTGCCGTGATGCAGTGAAGCGAGGGAGCTGGCGACGCTCACGCCAGAACAGCAGACGTTGCCGCTGTCGGCATTCGTGGACGTTGCTACTTCTCAACGCAGGTACGCCGAGCAGCCCATCGAGATTTTCACGAGCGGTAGCCGCAACAAAAAAGCAGTTGAAGCAGACGACGGCGTGGTGGAAGAATAAATTATTCGGAGATGTTGATCGGGTGGGGAAGGCGCGGGTGCACGGCCACTTCCACCCGACACAAGAAACAAAGCAGCAAGGCTTTGCGGAAACTAGACTACACTACCCTAAACTATCTAACTAGGGTGGGGATCGGCGTGATCACTGCTGGTGATGCTGGTGGTGGTGCATGGTGGGGTGCGTGGTGGGGTGGTGTTGCTGCTGCATCCGATCTGCAACGGAACGGCACGATCACCTACTGCCACTTGGACGTCTGGAGGGCAGCTATCGCCGCCGCATGCCGGTGCTTGGCTTCCGCTACTCGCTGGAGGTATCGGG
Source organism: Phytophthora taxon juncus (assembly GCA_033558005.1). NCBI lineage: Eukaryota > Oomycota > Peronosporomycetes > Peronosporales > Peronosporaceae > Phytophthora > Phytophthora taxon juncus. The sequence goes on from JAUCEE010000003.1 coordinate 3,185,934, forward strand.
GCTCGTGTCGGTAGGCGAATATCCGCGAGTTGGGGTAGCGCAGGCGGCTGCGGAGCTCCTTCCAGTCGCTGCGAGGCGACAGTGCGGCCGATGAAGTTGCCGAAGAGGCTGGCTCGGCAACCGCAGCGGTCTCGACGACGCGTGCGCGAGTGTCTGCGTGCTGCTTGGTCTGCGATTGTTCGCGACGGTACTTGTACGAGAGGTGCTTCAAGTCGCCGTACCACACGCGGTGCATCCTTTCTTGGATCGAGGCGGCTTCGAGCTGCGCGGCCGTGGCGGCTTTGAGTTTGGCAGCTTCGAGTTGGCCAGCCGTGGCGTCGTCCGTGTGGGTCGTGAGGTCTTCCGTCGGATCGGTGCCGGCGAGGTCTTCTGTGGTGCTCGTAATGGTGGCGTGGCGGAGATCGTCGGCGTCGCGCTTGTCGATACTGATGTCGACGTCGCGAGCTTCGGCGGGCAGCAGAGCCGGTGAAGTGGCGACCAGTGGCTCCGCAGGTGCAGTGGCCTTGTCGGCATCGACGCCATCGAATTCGGCTGCTGTGTCAGCCGGCACGTGAGCAGCAATGCGAGTACGAACGACGTGCTGCAGGGTGGGGGCGGCGCGCGGCGCGGACAGCGCGCTGTAGAACGTCACCAGTGTGTGTACTTTCCCGGTGTTGTCGTCGACGGGGACGGCGCTGACGGGGACGACGGCGGCAGCAGTGCGTGCAGCCTCGTAGGCGTGGATGAGTCGTCGCACGGCCATGGTGGGGGTCGTGGTGGATCGAGGTGAGGTGGTAGGAGTGAAGGAGCTCGGCGGTGGAGCTCTTGCGGGGTCGAGGGCGAGTTGGAGAATGGCGCTTTGGCGCCAAGTCGGCGTCTGGGACCCGGCAGCAGAACTTTGGCGCCAAGTCGGCGTCTGGGACCCGGCAGCAGGGCATCCAGGAAATCACTTCCCTGCCTTTGCTCGGCCTTGTTGACGTCTGCAATGGACACTGCATGTGGTAGTGTGTCAGAGCGGAAGCATGACGCCTCGCAACGGCGTGTTGGAGCGGAGGCCCGTCTCCTATCGCATGTCAAACGAGACCTGCGCACAGTGAGCGCAGTGAGTAGACTCTGTATGTTTGCAAGTGCATGTGCATGTGCATGGCTACCCCGCTCGTGCGGTGGTGAGCTACCATGGTGCGGTGCCACGAAAGCTCTGTGCTTAGTCACGCTACGCTCCGACTACTGCCGTGATGCAGTGAAGCGAGGGAGCTGGCGACGCTCACGCCAGAACAGCAGACGTTGCCGCTGTCGGCATTCGTGGACGTTGCTACTTCTCAACGCAGGTACGCCGAGCAGCCCATCGAGATTTTCACGAGCGGTAGCCGCAACAAAAAAGCAGTTGAAGCAGACGACGGCGTGGTGGAAGAATAAATTATTCGGAGATGTTGATCGGGTGGGGAAGGCGCGGGTGCACGGCCACTTCCACCCGACACAAGAAACAAAGCAGCAAGGCTTTGCGGAAACTAGACTACACTACCCTAAACTATCTAACTAGGGTGGGGATCGGCGTGATCACTGCTGGTGATGCTGGTGGTGGTGCATGGTGGGGTGCGTGGTGGGGTGGTGTTGCTGCTGCATCCGATCTGCAACGGAACGGCACGATCACCTACTGCCACTTGGACGTCTGGAGGGCAGCTATCGCCGCCGCATGCCGGTGCTTGGCTTCCGCTACTCGCTGGAGGTATCGGGGCTCGTGTCGGTAGGCGAATATCCGCGAGTTGGGGTAGCGCAGGCGGCTGCGGAGCTCCTTCCAGTCGCTGCGAGGCGACAGTGCGGCCGATGAAGTTGCCGAAGAGGCTGGCTCGGCAACCGCAGCGGTCTCGACGACGCGTGCGCGAGTGTCTGCGTGCTGCTTGGTCTGCGATTGTTCGCGACGGTACTTGTACGAGAGGTGCTTCAAGTCGCCGTACCACACGCGGTGCATCCTTTCTTGGATCGAGGCGGCTTCGAGCTGCGCGGCCGTGGCGGCTTTGAGTTTGGCAGCTTCGAGTTGGCCAGCCGTGGCGTCGTCCGTGTGGGTCGTGAGGTCTTCCGTCGGATCGGTGCCGGCGAGGTCTTCTGTGGTGCTCGTAATGGTGGCGTGGCGGAGATCGTCGGCGTCGCGCTTGTCGATACTGATGTCGACGTCGCGAGCTTCGGCGGGCAGCAGAGCCGGTGAAGTGGCGACCAGTGGCTCCGCAGGTGCAGTGGCCTTGTCGGCATCGACGCCATCGAATTCGGCTGCTGTGTCAGCCGGCACGTGAGCAGCAATGCGAGTACGAACGACGTGCTGCAGGGTGGGGGCGGCGCGCGGCGCGGACAGCGCGCTGTAGAACGTCACCAGTGTGTGTACTTTCCCGGTGTTGTCGTCGACGGGGACGGCGCTGACGGGGACGACGGCGGCAGCAGTGCGTGCAGCCTCGTAGGCGTGGATGAGTCGTCGCACGGCCATGGTGGGGGTCGTGGTGGATCGAGGTGAGGTGGTAGGAGTGAAGGAGCTCGGCGGTGGAGCTCTTGCGGGGTCGAGGGCGAGTTGGAGAATGGCGCTTTGGCGCCAAGTCGGCGTCTGGGACCCGGCAGCAGAACTTTGGCGCCAAGTCGGCGTCTGGGACCCGGCAGCAGGGCATCCAGGAAATCACTTCCCTGCCTTTGCTCGGCCTTGTTGACGTCTGCAATGGACACTGCATGTGGTAGTGTGTCAGAGCGGAAGCATGACGCCTCGCAACGGCGTGTTGGAGCGGAGGCCCGTCTCCTATCGCATGTCAAACGAGACCTGCGCACAGTGAGCGCAGTGAGTAGACTCTGTATGTTTGCAAGTGCATGTGCATGTGCATGGCTACCCCGCTCGTGCGGTGGTGAGCTACCATGGTGCGGTGCCACGAAAGCTCTGTGCTTAGTCACGCTACGCTCCGACTACTGCCGTGATGCAGTGAAGCGAGGGAGCTGGCGACGCTCACGCCAGAACAGCAGACGTTGCCGCTGTCGGCATTCGTGGACGTTGCTACTTCTCAACGCAGGTACGCCGAGCAGCCCATCGAGATTTTCACGAGCGGTAGCCGCAACAAAAAAGCAGTTGAAGCAGACGACGGCGTGGTGGAAGAATAAATTATTCGGAGATGTTGATCGGGTGGGGAAGGCGCGGGTGCACGGCCACTTCCACCCGACACAAGAAACAAAGCAGCAAGGCTTTGCGGAAACTAGACTACACTACCCTAAACTATCTAACTAGGGTGGGGATCGGCGTGATCACTGCTGGTGATGCTGGTGGTGGTGCATGGTGGGGTGCGTGGTGGGGTGGTGTTGCTGCTGCATCCGATCTGCAACGGAACGGCACGATCACCTACTGCCACTTGGACGTCTGGAGGGCAGCTATCGCCGCCGCATGCCGGTGCTTGGCTTCCGCTACTCGCTGGAGGTATCGGGGCTCGTGTCGGTAGGCGAATATCCGCGAGTTGGGGTAGCGCAGGCGGCTGCGGAGCTCCTTCCAGTCGCTGCGAGGCGACAGTGCGGCCGATGAAGTTGCCGAAGAGGCTGGCTCGGCAACCGCAGCGGTCTCGACGACGCGTGCGCGAGTGTCTGCGTGCTGCTTGGTCTGCGATTGTTCGCGACGGTACTTGTACGAGAGGTGCTTCAAGTCGCCGTACCACACGCGGTGCATCCTTTCTTGGATCGAGGCGGCTTCGAGCTGCGCGGCCGTGGCGGCTTTGAGTTTGGCAGCTTCGAGTTGGCCAGCCGTGGCGTCGTCCGTGTGGGTCGTGAGGTCTTCCGTCGGATCGGTGCCGGCGAGGTCTTCTGTGGTGCTCGTAATGGTGGCGTGGCGGAGATCGTCGGCGTCGCGCTTGTCGATACTGATGTCGACGTCGCGAGCTTCGGCGGGCAGCAGAGCCGGTGAAGTGGCGACCAGTGGCTCCGCAGGTGCAGTGGCCTTGTCGGCATCGACGCCATCGAATTCGGCTGCTGTGTCAGCCGGCACGTGAGCAGCAGTGCGAGTACGAACGACGTGCTGCAGGGTGGGGGCGGCGCGCGGCGCGGACAGCGCGCTGTAGAACGTCACCAGTGTGTGTACTTTCCCGGTGTTGTCGTCGACGGGGACGGCGCTGACGGGGACGACGGCGGCAGCAGTGCGTGCAGCCTCGTAGGCGTGGATGAGTCGTCGCACGGCCATGGTGGGGGTCGTGGTGGATCGAGGTGAGGTGGTAGGAGTGAAGGAGCTCGGCGGTGGAGCTCTTGCGGGGTCGAGGGCGAGTTGGAGAATGGCGCTTTGGCGCCAAGTCGGCGTCTGGGACCCGGCAGCAGAACTTTGGCGCCAAGTCGGCGTCTGGGACCCGGCAGCAGGGCATCCAGGAAATCACTTCCCTGCCTTTGCTCGGCCTTGTTGACGTCTGCAATGGACACTGCATGTGGTAGTGTGTCAGAGCGGAAGCATGACGCCTCGCAACGGCGTGTTGGAGCGGAGGCCCGTCTCCTATCGCATGTCAAACGAGACCTGCGCACAGTGAGCGCAGTGAGTAGACTCTGTATGTTTGCAAGTGCATGTGCATGTGCATGGCTACCCCGCTCGTGCGGTGGTGAGCTACCATGGTGCGGTGCCACGAAAGCTCTGTGCTTAGTCACGCTACGCTCCGACTACTGCCGTGATGCAGTGAAGCGAGGGAGCTGGCGACGCTCACGCCAGAACAGCAGACGTTGCCGCTGTCGGCATTCGTGGACGTTGCTACTTCTCAACGCAGGTACGCCGAGCAGCCCATCGAGATTTTCACGAGCGGTAGCCGCAACAAAAAAGCAGTTGAAGCAGACGACGGCGTGGTGGAAGAATAAATTATTCGGAGATGTTGATCGGGTGGGGAAGGCGCGGGTGCACGGCCACTTCCACCCGACACAAGAAACAAAGCAGCAAGGCTTTGCGGAAACTAGACTACACTACCCTAAACTATCTAACTAGGGTGGGGATCGGCGTGATCACTGCTGGTGATGCTGGTGGTGGTGCATGGTGGGGTGCGTGGTGGGGTGGTGTTGCTGCTGCATCCGATCTGCAACGGAACGGCACGATCACCTACTGCCACTTGGACGTCTGGAGGGCAGCTATCGCCGCCGCATGCCGGTGCTTGGCTTCCGCTACTCGCTGGAGGTATCGGGGCTCGTGTCGGTAGGCGAATATCCGCGAGTTGGGGTAGCGCAGGCGGCTGCGGAGCTCCTTCCAGTCGCTGCGAGGCGACAGTGCGGCCGATGAAGTTGCCGAAGAGGCTGGCTCGGCAACCGCAGCGGTCTCGACGACGCGTGCGCGAGTGTCTGCGTGCTGCTTGGTCTGCGATTGTTCGCGACGGTACTTGTACGAGAGGTGCTTCAAGTCGCCGTACCACACGCGGTGCATCCTTTCTTGGATCGAGGCGGCTTCGAGCTGCGCGGCCGTGGCGGCTTTGAGTTTGGCAGCTTCGAGTTGGCCAGCCGTGGCGTCGTCCGTGTGGGTCGTGAGGTCTTCCGTCGGATCGGTGCCGGCGAGGTCTTCTGTGGTGCTCGTAATGGTGGCGTGGCGGAGATCGTCGGCGTCGCGCTTGTCGATACTGATGTCGACGTCGCGAGCTTCGGCGGGCAGCAGAGCCGGTGAAGTGGCGACCAGTGGCTCCGCAGGTGCAGTGGCCTTGTCGGCATCGACGCCATCGAATTCGGCTGCTGTGTCAGCCGGCACGTGAGCAGCAGTGCGAGTACGAACGACGTGCTGCAGGGTGGGGGCGGCGCGCGGCGCGGACAGCGCGCTGTAGAACGTCACCAGTGTGTGTACTTTCCCGGTGTTGTCGTCGACGGGGGCGGCGCTGACGGGGACGACGGCGGCAGCAGTGCGTGCAGCCTCGTAGGCGTGGATGAGTCGTCGCACGGCCATGGTGGGGGTCGTGGTGGATCGAGGTGAGGTGGTAGGAGTGAAGGAGCTCGGCGGTGGAGCTCTTGCGGGGTCGAGGGCGAGTTGGAGAATGGCGCTTTGGCGCCAAGTCGGCGTCTGGGACCCGGCAGCAGAACTTTGGCGCCAAGTCGGCGTCTGGGACCCGGCAGCAGGGCATCCAGGAAATCACTTCCCTGCCTTTGCTCGGCCTTGTTGACGTCTGCAATGGACACTGCATGTGGTAGTGTGTCAGAGCGGAAGCATGACGCCTCGCAACGGCGTGTTGGAGCGGAGGCCCGTCTCCTATCGCATGTCAAACGAGACCTGCGCACAGTGAGCGCAGTGAGTAGACTCTGTATGTTTGCAAGTGCATGTGCATGTGCATGGCTACCCCGCTCGTGCGGTGGTGAGCTACCATGGTGCGGTGCCACGAAAGCTCTGTGCTTAGTCACGCTACGCTCCGACTACTGCCGTGATGCAGTGAAGCGAGGGAGCTGGCGACGCTCACGCCAGAACAGCAGACGTTGCCGCTGTCGGCATTCGTGGACGTTGCTACTTCTCAACGCAGGTACGCCGAGCAGCCCATCGAGATTTTCACGAGCGGTAGCCGCAACAAAAAAGCAGTTGAAGCAGACGACGGCGTGGTGGAAGAATAAATTATTCGGAGATGTTGATCGGGTGGGGAAGGCGCGGGTGCACGGCCACTTCCACCCGACACAAGAAACAAAGCAGCAAGGCTTTGCGGAAACTAGACTACACTACCCTAAACTATCTAACTAGGGTGGGGATCGGCGTGATCACTGCTGGTGATGCTGGTGGTGGTGCATGGTGGGGTGCGTGGTGGGGTGGTGTTGCTGCTGCATCCGATCTGCAACGGAACGGCACGATCACCTACTGCCACTTGGACGTCTGGAGGGCAGCTATCGCCGCCGCATGCCGGTGCTTGGCTTCCGCTACTCGCTGGAGGTATCGGGGCTCGTGTCGGTAGGCGAATATCCGCGAGTTGGGGTAGCGCAGGCGGCTGCGGAGCTCCTTCCAGTCGCTGCGAGGCGACAGTGCGGCCGATGAAGTTGCCGAAGAGGCTGGCTCGGCAACCGCAGCGGTCTCGACGACGCGTGCGCGAGTGTCTGCGTGCTGCTTGGTCTGCGATTGTTCGCGACGGTACTTGTACGAGAGGTGCTTCAAGTCGCCGTACCACACGCGGTGCATCCTTTCTTGGATCGAGGCGGCTTCGAGCTGCGCGGCCGTGGCGGCTTTGAGTTTGGCAGCTTCGAGTTGGCCAGCCGTGGCGTCGTCCGTGTGGGTCGTGAGGTCTTCCGTCGGATCGGTGCCGGCGAGGTCTTCTGTGGTGCTCGTAATGGTGGCGTGGCGGAGATCGTCGGCGTCGCGCTTGTCGATACTGATGTCGACGTCGCGAGCTTCGGCGGGCAGCAGAGCCGGTGAAGTGGCGACCAGTGGCTCCGCAGGTGCAGTGGCCTTGTCGGCATCGACGCCATCGAATTCGGCTGCTGTGTCAGCCGGCACGTGAGCAGCAGTGCGAGTACGAACGACGTGCTGCAGGGTGGGGGCGGCGCGCGGCGCGGACAGCGCGCTGTAGAACGTCACCAGTGTGTGTACTTTCCCGGTGTTGTCGTCGACGGGGACGGCGCTGACGGGGACGACGGCGGCAGCAGTGCGTGCAGCCTCGTAGGCGTGGATGAGTCGTCGCACGGCCATGGTGGGGGTCGTGGTGGATCGAGGTGAGGTGGTAGGAGTGAAGGAGCTCGGCGGTGGAGCTCTTGCGGGGTCGAGGGCGAGTTGGAGAATGGCGCTTTGGCGCCAAGTCGGCGTCTGGGACCCGGCAGCAGAACTTTGGCGCCAAGTCGGCGTCTGGGACCCGGCAGCAGGGCATCCAGGAAATCACTTCCCTGCCTTTGCTCGGCCTTGTTGACGTCTGCAATGGACACTGCATGTGGTAGTGTGTCAGAGCGGAAGCATGACGCCTCGCAACGGCGTGTTGGAGCGGAGGCCCGTCTCCTATCGCATGTCAAACGAGACCTGCGCACAGTGAGCGCAGTGAGTAGACTCTGTATGTTTGCAAGTGCATGTGCATGTGCATGGCTACCCCGCTCGTGCGGTGGTGAGCTACCATGGTGCGGTGCCACGAAAGCTCTGTGCTTAGTCACGCTACGCTCCGACTACTGCCGTGATGCAGTGAAGCGAGGGAGCTGGCGACGCTCACGCCAGAACAGCAGACGTTGCCGCTGTCGGCATTCGTGGACGTTGCTACTTCTCAACGCAGGTACGCCGAGCAGCCCATCGAGATTTTCACGAGCGGTAGCCGCAACAAAAAAGCAGTTGAAGCAGACGACGGCGTGGTGGAAGAATAAATTATTCGGAGATGTTGATCGGGTGGGGAAGGCGCGGGTGCACGGCCACTTCCACCCGACACAAGAAACAAAGCAGCAAGGCTTTGCGGAAACTAGACTACACTACCCTAAACTATCTAACTAGGGTGGGGATCGGCGTGATCACTGCTGGTGATGCTGGTGGTGGTGCATGGTGGGGTGCGTGGTGGGGTGGTGTTGCTGCTGCATCCGATCTGCAACGGAACGGCACGATCACCTACTGCCACTTGGACGTCTGGAGGGCAGCTATCGCCGCCGCATGCCGGTGCTTGGCTTCCGCTACTCGCTGGAGGTATCGGGGCTCGTGTCGGTAGGCGAATATCCGCGAGTTGGGGTAGCGCAGGCGGCTGCGGAGCTCCTTCCAGTCGCTGCGAGGCGACAGTGCGGCCGATGAAGTTGCCGAAGAGGCTGGCTCGGCAACCGCAGCGGTCTCGACGACGCGTGCGCGAGTGTCTGCGTGCTGCTTGGTCTGCGATTGTTCGCGACGGTACTTGTACGAGAGGTGCTTCAAGTCGCCGTACCACACGCGGTGCATCCTTTCTTGGATCGAGGCGGCTTCGAGCTGCGCGGCCGTGGCGGCTTTGAGTTTGGCAGCTTCGAGTTGGCCAGCCGTGGCGTCGTCCGTGTGGGTCGTGAGGTCTTCCGTCGGATCGGTGCCGGCGAGGTCTTCTGTGGTGCTCGTAATGGTGGCGTGGCGGAGATCGTCGGCGTCGCGCTTGTCGATACTGATGTCGACGTCGCGAGCTTCGGCGGGCAGCAGAGCCGGTGAAGTGGCGACCAGTGGCTCCGCAGGTGCAGTGGCCTTGTCGGCATCGACGCCATCGAATTCGGCTGCTGTGTCAGCCGGCACGTGAGCAGCAGTGCGAGTACGAACGACGTGCTGCAGGGTGGGGGCGGCGCGCGGCGCGGACAGCGCGCTGTAGAACGTCACCAGTGTGTGTACTTTCCCGGTGTTGTCGTCGACGGGGGCGGCGCTGACGGGGACGACGGCGGCAGCAGTGCGTGCAGCCTCGTAGGCGTGGATGAGTCGTCGCACGGCCATGGTGGGGGTCGTGGTGGATCGAGGTGAGGTGGTAGGAGTGAAGGAGCTCGGCGGTGGAGCTCTTGCGGGGTCGAGGGCGAGTTGGAGAATGGCGCTTTGGCGCCAAGTCGGCGTCTGGGACCCGGCAGCAGAACTTTGGCGCCAAGTCGGCGTCTGGGACCCGGCAGCAGGGCATCCAGGAAATCACTTCCCTGCCTTTGCTCGGCCTTGTTGACGTCTGCAATGGACACTGCATGTGGTAGTGTGTCAGAGCGGAAGCATGACGCCTCGCAACGGCGTGTTGGAGCGGAGGCCCGTCTCCTATCGCATGTCAAACGAGACCTGCGCACAGTGAGCGCAGTGAGTAGACTCTGTATGTTTGCAAGTGCATGTGCATGTGCATGGCTACCCCGCTCGTGCGGTGGTGAGCTACCATGGTGCGGTGCCACGAAAGCTCTGTGCTTAGTCACGCTACGCTCCGACTACTGCCGTGATGCAGTGAAGCGAGGGGGCTGGCGACGCTCACGCCAGAACAGCAGGCTTTACCGCTGTCCGGCAGTCGTGGACGTTGCTACTTCTCAACGCGCGTGCGCTGAGCATGCTAGATGGCCGTCAGGTTCGTGCTGGGGGCGCGTTGACGCCACTGGGCCATGCCTTCTCTGCTTGCGCTTTTCCTCTGCTTGGTTTGTTGTGCACTGCTCTGTTGTGCGCTGCTCTGCTTGGTCTTCTGCTTGCTCTGCTATGCTATGCTGCGCTATGCTCTGCAGCGTCCTGGGCCGAGTCGGTGGCCCGAATTCTGCTCTGCTTGCTCTAGCCCATCGAGATTATAACGAGCGGTCGCCGCAACAAAAAAGCAGTCGATGAAGGCTAAAAGACTCTACCGAGTGCTTGGCCATTGTAGACCACGGCGATTTGTCAGACACCAAAAGTTCTCAGCTGTGATAGGCGATGGAGTGGTGGAAGGCTGGAATGCAATATGTTATTTTTAAATACACCCCAACGACAACATTGAGAAAAAATTAAAAAGAAAAACAAGAAGAACAAGAACAAGGACAAGGACAAGGACAAGGACAAGAAAGAATAAGAACAAGAAATGGTTTGAGCAAACATAAGGTGGTAGACTTCTCTTACTACGGAAAAATACGACAACTGCGGAATCAAAAACTGTTGCTAATGTGAAAGGCGGAAACATGTCTGTTGGGGCGTCAAACCAACTGTTACTGTCATCTGCAGCAAGGACAGTATTAAAGAAGACTAGGATTGTACGGTGGAATGTGCGTCATTTATTTTGAAGGATTCGTCGCTTCCTTTCCATTGTAGCGGACTATGTACCACTTGTAAATCTGACTGCGCACCGGAAAGTCAGCTTGTCGTAGATTACCGACGGCGAATATCCTTTCCTCGACCCACTTTCTGAACTTGTCAGAGGTATATACCATTCAGCAGTTCCGCGCGCCTCTGGAGCTGTGCAAGTTTCTATCGTCGCTAATGTCATCCAGCCCGTCGTCATCTTCTGCTCCGTCTTCTTCAACACTTTTGTGGCGACGCAGAAAACGTTTAGCGTCGAACACAACATCAACCACGTCGACTTGATCAGGCGACACAATGGGCGAAATTGTAGCTTGGTCGAAGTCAGAGGTAGCGTTGCCAGTCGCGCAGAGGGAGACCGGAGTTGAAGTAAGGAGAGCGAAGGTCAAACGCATAGAGTGATATCAGGCTGCGGTGCTGAATAGCTAATTGAGGAATGAGAGCCACTCGAACGGACTGATTTGGCACTCGACTTTGTATGCCATCTATGAGTGTCAGGAGTATCGTCTATATCTTATCCTCTAATACACGACATGAAAAGTGAGTAGGTTGGTGGCTTTAAGTCTCCTCTAGCCTAAAAGTTGTCTTTTGACACTCAACAAAACGCCACAAGATTCCCCTTCAAATGTCTTATTCTTAAACGTTCTGCAGAAAGCTCGAAGGAACGGCAGATCGTATGGCGAGTAGTTGGTATGGAACACTCAATGATATGATACTCAGGATCTCGCTGAAAACGATGACTGCTCTCACCATTCGACGACTTCATCCAAGGATGGTCAGAATATTATTGTTGTTAAGCACAGGAACAGACAATCCTCAATCAAACAGCAAACGTAGCTATGGATTGCTAACTGAGGTCTAGGAGCTCAAGTAATATCGCCACAATTCAGCACAAAAGACTGTATACAAAGGAGAGAAAAAGGTTACATCAAATCCTAGAAAATGTGTTTTTAGGGTAAAAGGTGCGGAGATACGCGTAAAGTCTACTATTTTCCCATGGAAGCAACAGGTACTGCAAGCGCAGTCACGTCATGTGTTTTTACGTAGCTAAAATTACTGCGTTGAGCACGCCTACGAAAAATCTTTTTAAAGGACCAGTACGTTGCTGGAAAAAAATGAAATGAAGGGGGCTCATTGCGTGAAGCACGCCTCACTATCAGTGTACATCATGCAAGACAATACATTGATTTTACTTGCCAACGTTTACGATTTCGATACGGTGCATAATAGATAAGGACGCTTTTTCCAGGCTCGTGCTTTTAGATCTGTTACAAAGAGAATAACGTACAAGCTGGTTGTACGGGGAAAATCTATGGAGTACCAGGTTAGGTAGTACCAGGTATAAAAAAATATTGTGGTTACAACATAGCAAAAGAGGTCTGGCTGGCACTAATTATGATCTGATCAAGGGTCGGCTGATACCATCAATCAAACATAAAATTCCCTGAAAGCTTTCATCTACAATTCTGTCGGCAAGACTCCACAACAAAGGTACGCACGTTGGAGCGCGCGCTCACTTTGCAGTCGGTTATGTAAGCTGTTCGTATTTCTTTGTCGTAGGTATGCAGAGCAGGTGCAATGTTAAAACGTACTCTTTTCTTTTCTTGTTAGCGCAGCAATTCCTGTTTTTATATAATACCACCTCTTCCTATTCCCGCCTCGCGAAGCCCTAGTGAGTTTTGTGAAATGTACCTAGTTTCGAGTATCACTAACTTCATTCGCAGTATTTGATACCTGGTACTCCCTAACCTGGTACTCCATAGATTTCCCCGTTGTACGTTGTGGATAGTAGTAAGCTCTCATCCCCAAAAGCCCACGCCTGCTAAATTGATGGACTAAAGCGTCACTAAGTTCTGCCGGCTGGAAGCTCAATCCATCCAATCATGACCAGCTGCTTCTAAACGGATAATGATGTTGAGTGGGTATCCATTTACGTGTGATTCCATGCAGCAGGCATCATTGCATTGCGTGACTTCGAAGGCCTAACGGTTTAGAACTTGCTTTTCTGGGGTTGTAAGAGGCCAGGTATTGCTACAGTAAATAGGTTATACAGGGATGATTCAGCGCATTTTTGGAGTTATGTGTGCATTGACCAATCCATAACTATAGTGGAAAGCATCGCTTGGTAAAGCCAAATTGGCAATACCAACGAACAGACTATCTCAATCCTTACTCATAACACACAAACGTTCATACTTTAAGTCGGGGCCAGTTCCGAAATCGCAAGACTACTGACACACAATAAGGATAAGTGGGGTCAGTGCGTTTTCAAAGTGCGTGCATGCCGCCGCAAACAGCATCGTGACCCCAGTGGCACTTTGATCCACAGAAACGGGCCTTGCAGCTTGACCACATATAAGCAGCAGGCCGTTCTAGTCTACGAACTGCCCGTCAAAACTATCGGAGAAGCAGTATGTGTCCAATATGGAAAACTAAAGTGAAATGAATCTCCGTGCAGTGGACCCGTGCATTACCTCGATGAGCACTGCGTGAAAGCAGTCCACGTAATTCAATTTCAATTTTCACTCCACAATCTAGAGGTTTCACAGTGAAGAGTCTTCGGGGCGAAACTGCTCGAGGCTGTGACCTTGTGCCCATATATCATCAAGCATAAAACCCAAGAGTCATGCCCAGCGAGAGTAAGACGAGTAATGACTCGAAGGACGAGAAAGCCGGCCAAAAGGCCTCCGAGAGGGCAACAAGCGAGGCAAAGGCTCACATTGGGCACGAAAAAGCGAGCGCCAAAGACGATGACGGCAGCAACTTTGACCCTGACAACAATGATCTCGTGAACAAGGTCATCGCGTTTTTCTTCGACAATGACGAGTTTGCACACACCTTTGAAACCTTTGCTGAGCATCACTGCCATGCCTTTGACTTGGACAGCGATGAAATGAAGCTGGAGTAAGTAACCTAACACGATTGTTCCTGTCTGCAGTGAGCTCAACCGTTTGTCTCCGTGTGATGTGCAGGTATACGGATATCTACAACGAATTCCTCGCGCTTTTCGAGGAAAAGCTGGAAGGTAGGCAATTATGCGCATTGACAATGTTTACGGAGTACTCAGCTGTATGCGTATGTGTCACAGCATATATCCGTTCGCAGGGGGCTACTGTGCACGACTTTTATGAACTGGTACGCCGGGCGTACGAGTTAGATCGACAGTCGGGCACTGTACTCTGTTCCGAGATTCTAGTAGCCACAGCCGACTTTGACGTGTTTGTACTGATGATGCGCCAAACCAGAGAGGCGGCGCTACTCGCCAAACGCTAGGTCAAAGAATGTGGTTTCGGGACACAGGCCATGATACACATCAAAATTCAAATCACACCATGTTAACGATTCCACTGTTTACCGCTCGGCCATTGTTTGTTTTCGTAGTCGTTCAACAAGTGATGGTAGTTTCACTTTAGGCTTCTTCTTTGTATTACTCGGCGATGACCACGATACCATGTTGACAACTTTCTGACCTCCTTGTGGGTTTTGTGAGTACGAATTACTGTCTTGGTTGTTGCTGCTGGTGTGTCGATGTTGAGAAGCATACCCGACATTTGTCTTGCGGTTAAGTAACTTTTGCACTCGGTAGACAGGATCTTGCTGTCGGTTGCGTTCAAGTTGCGCATGCTGCTGGCGCTGCTTTACTCGTTTCATTTTGTTCCACAGTGTCGCCGCCAAGTTTCGCTCCTTAGGAGTCCTATCGGCTTCCGTGATCGGGCTGCAATCGTGCAAGCATTCGTCATCCATTTCATAATTCTCTTCTCGGTTATTATCAATGTGCTGTGAGAATTTATCTTCATAATTGGAATACTGTCGCTTTAATGGGCTGTATCGTTGTGCAAGAACAGCAGAAGCTGGCAGGACCGGGTTTTCCCATCCATCCTCAAGTTCTGGTGGAAGCTCGATTAGATCATCAAGATCAACAGCTTCAAACGATTCATTGCCTTCATCTACTACGTGAGCAAGAGCTAAAGCGTTTGCATACTTCCGTCGAACATGAAAACCCCGAAATGTTGACTGCAACCGAAGCGCTGCTTCCTGATTGACAGAATCGACGAAGACCGTACAATCCGTTGTTTTGATTGTGCTAGCCCCGCCATCGTTTTCGACTTGCGGTTGCTCTTCATCATCACTGATATCTTCGAGAACAAGTAGTGATTCAACTGAAGCAAACTGTTGGTGCCTTTGTTGACAGGACCGATGCCATATTTGAATCCTCTTTGCTGCTTTGTTTGCAACAATCGCTCGCATCCAATTTTCCTCAACACTCTGTGCATGTGCCAGCTTCCACGCTTTTAGGCACATAACTAACTTATGCTGTTTGATAACACTATCGAGAGTTTGAAAACCTGCCGACACATTAGCCAATATGCGTTGCCGCCGAATGTCGAGCAGCCTTTCGCGCTCTCTTGCATCCGCTTGGGCTAGCTCTACAAGATACTTCCAGGCACACCTGCATCGATCCTCTTCTTGCTCCATGGCAGTGCGACAGCGCTCCTCATTACGTCTTTGAATACGGTCCAGATCATCGATACGCATCCAGGCAGAACGAGTCCTGCTCTCCTCCAGTTCCATACAATCACGACAAACTTCCTCAAGCAATTGCTCCTTTACTCGCATCCGCTGAGCTCGCTCTAGACTTTCAACGGCGCTTGCCAGCTTGTCTTCTAGAATCATTGACGTGCAATCCCTTTCACGGTTTTGCTGATCACGAAGCACTCTGATCTCAGCAAGTACTCGCCTCATACTAGCCTCTTCAGCTCGCATTTGCACGCATTCCCGCAGCTCACGTCTCTTTTGTTGATCGCGAATCCGATCCTGGATTTCGTGGTGTCTCACTAACTCTACAAGCACAGCGCCAAAATGAAACTGCGCTAGGGCCATTTGCTTCTGGTGCTGAACCTGTCGTTCATTTAGTATTCGCTGTTGCTCTGCAAGATCCTCGGTTGTCATTTTAACAATCTCCGCATTTATTTGAGTTTGCTCGCGAACAATTTCAGCACGAAGAAACATTGAATCTTGGTCCGCAAGAGTCATCAGCGCAATTTCTTGGTTCTTACACATAGCGGCATCGTATAAACGACACCATACTTCTTCAATGGACATAGCAAGTTGCTCATCGGCTTCGCGCCGGGCAGCATCAGCCTGCTTCTCCTCGGCCTCAAGCTCTATCTGGAGTTGACGAAGTAAGGCTGTAGCATCATCACGTTCCTTCTGGCACCTTGCCTGTGTCTTCAATCTGCGTGATTCTCGAGCCTCATGTCGTTTTGCTATCTCCTCAAATTCTCTTTGCACAGCTTGATCATTTGTCGACGACTGCTGTCGACGGGTAGTGGAGTTTTGATGATCTTCCGCCCACGACGAAATGTCCATCGCCAACTCAGATACGTTTGTTGGCACTGGTCTTCGCTCAGCTAGATCAGAGTTGGAATGTGTTAAATCAGCGGAGAGGTTCGCATGGCTTTCATTAATGAGTTGGATTGGTTCTGCTGTTGTGTGTTCCTCGACCCGCTTTCCAGCTCCGATGTCGTCATCGAGAATTCCGGAAACCACAGCTTCGCAGCTGTTTCGACCAAGCTCTGATAGATTATAGTTTGCTTCATGTGCACGTACCTCACCTATTTCTTTTAATGCTTGTTCATTCGAAAGTGAAGCAGACGCTGTAGCATCAAGAAACGATGTGCGAATTTCATTCAAGTCTTCGTGGTACAGCTGAAAAAACTCACGATCACTGCGCTCAACGCTTTGAAGCAATAGCCTAAAAGCTGAACTTGCAACCTCTGAGGACGTTCCTCGATCGCTACCACATTCGTTTGTTGTACTGCCGCGTGTGCGAAAAATCTGCAACTCATCGTTTGCAATCTGCTGCAAAACCATATCGAGATCCAGGCGCACGTAGTCCATCTCGCTCTTTCCATTACTACCATTGCTCTGGTCATCATCGCCAGCTAAACCATTGCCTAACCCAACATCCTCAGCAGACAAAACAGCCAATTCTGCTGCCAACTCTTGTTCAAGTGCTCGGCGCTCTTCATCTTCGATATCGCCTTGACTGGAAGCCGACATCACTCAATTTCAAGGCAACCTGCTCTGATGATCACTATTACCTCAGCTTGCTGTTGCTACACGGTGTCCATTGCAATCAGCGGAAAAGTATGATGCACAGTAGTTCACTAACGCGTCTCTATTTATATGGGTATTTGAAGTGCTGTCGCGTATTTGTTCATAAATATCGTCTAGTGCTCTTGATCTACGTCCATCAGTTCTACTTCGCGTTCAGCTGCATTGACCTCATCATCTTCTCCACCATCGTCTTCTTCATTGTAGCCTGTAGCATCACTGATCGTCGCTACAAAGCCTTGGCGAGCACATAGTGCAATGGTGATGGCGTGGAAGCCGTCGCAGGTGATAAAGTTTTCCTGCAGCTTGAGCGTGCGCAGCCCTGCAAGTCCGAGCACGTTAAACTGCTCAGGCATACGCTCATCTTCAGACGAGACCTTGCGGTCACCATCCATGCTGTCGCAAAAGCTCATGTCTGTAACAGGATCGTCGAGCAAATCTGCCAGTGCGAGTGCATCTGTGTCCGTCAGGATGTTGCGGCTCAGATCAAGCGTCTGAAGCTCCTCAAACGACTCGATAGCTTCCAGCAAAGCGCGGCAACCAGCCTCGCCCATGAAATTGTTGCGCACTGTAAGCGTCTGCAGGTGCTGGAAGTACGTGTCTTGAGTCTCCAGCAAATTCGCAAGGTCCTCGATGCCACGGTCACCAAGGAAGGTCGCATCTAGCACCAAGTGCTTCAGCGGTTTCCTAACCACCTTCGGCTCTGCCAGCGCTCGCAGCGCTAGAAAGACGCCATCACTTTCGGTGGCGAAGTCGAAGGGGGCGAGAAGTTCGAGCTTTTCCAACGAAGGGCACGCTCCTTCCTCCAATGCCCTTGATACCTCACGAACCAACTGGTGTCCGTACGAAGTCGTCGCAAGGGATGCCATGTACGTGGCTGCAGTCAGCGCTCGTGGGAATACGACGCCTGCCTTCAGGTGTGCTTGGTTCGCCTGGTTGGAGATCGTTAGGCTCGTCAGGTTCTTGCATTCGTGCAGCAGTGTACACAGTCCGCTGGCAGCACCGTCACCGCGGTTTCGAGTCTCCGTCACGGAAGCCGACGATGCATCAATGTGCAGCGATCGCACGAACGACGGCGCGTGCAGATACAGGAACTTGTTGACTGCGCGGCACCGCAGCACGTCCTTGCCGTCTAGGAAGCTGCACACCTGGTGCAGCAGGTCCAAATTGCTGTTAAGCACGCATCCTCTCGCTCCGACGCTGCAGTTGCGGATCTCCTCTTCGGAGATGGTCAGGCGCGGTCTGTGGCGCTTGGCGGCGCTCGCGCGGATGGACGCCATGACGTCCTCGCCGGGCTCGGTCTCTGATCGTTTGCGCTTGTAGTGGGTCACGAGGCCCTGCACGCGTCGCTCGAGCGATGGCTGGTGCAGGTACTCGCTGAGCGAGCCGGCGGAGTGGTACAGCATCCACTCGAGCCGCTGCAAGAGCGACGGGCTGGTTCCGGTATCCTCGCGCGTCTGCAGGATGGGGTGGTGCTGGGCCAGCGCCGGGTGGTTGCGCAGGCGCGCCATCATGATCTTGCGCACCTGCACGTCGGTCGGATCGTGCCACGCCGGGTTGGTGGCGAACGCTGAGACCTCGCGGGCAGTGGAGACCATGACACGGCGGTGACTGGCGTGTCCGGCGTTGCGCGGTCGGTTGACAGGTTGTGGCTCGGGACTGCAGAGGGAGTCGGCCGATTGGGAAGTGGAGGAGACCGAGAGCCTCGCGGTCAGGCCGCTGATGCAGATGGACCGGGTGATGATGCGGACGAAGACTGGTTGTTCGTTGAAATACGGACCGGGCAACTAGAAACCAGACGACGAGCAGCAGTCCATTTTTTTTCGAGCACGCGACCGTTACGGGAGACAACCGGCACAGCGAGGGATCAAGTCGCAGAGAGCGTGGAGACAGTTGACGCAGTTCCTGCAGTAAACTTGCAGCTTTGAATACGTTTTGCTGACTGGCGTTAGCATTGACTGCTGCAGGTTACAGCGGTAGCGAGGTGCAGGACGCCTGCATCTGCTGGCCGTGTCTTCTGAAGCGCAAAGTGCGCCTTCTGTGAGTCAACAAGCTGCTCCAAGCAGCCTGCGCGCCGCGCCAGCCGGGAGGCTACGCAACGAGCGCCGCCTGTATCAGACGGCTTGGCTTCGCGCAAATTTGTCCGTTCTCGCCAGGATGGCTTCGCTCAGAGCCAGCCGCAGCCAGCAATCTGTTGACGCGTTTCACGCCGGGGCCGCCCGGTCCCGGTGCCATACGTCTCGGAAGATACTTGTCGCGATTAAAATTTGAGCATATTTGTTGTGTGAGCGGATGCCCGAGGCGCTCGCGCTCTCTCCGAATTGCGATCGTAGATTTTCACCAAACGTTTCAGAATCCTCTTCGAGCGTGCATCGCGGTCTCCGACAATTTTGCTAGCTGGACTTTTACGCGCAGCGGGAGTGAGTCAGCCGCAGGCAATAACGGCCAGAGCGCTAAGTGCTAACTGCGATCGGCGATGTCGTATGTAGAGGCCAGAGCGACCGGCGTGTGTACGCGCGCTGCAGCTCCGACAACGTGGGCGCGTATTCATCGGGCGATGCTTATGCTCTCGCAGCGTGTGCCGGCGCGGGATACAAGTGCCGGCAGCACGAAATTCAGAGAAACGCGATGTCAAATGTCTCCGAATCAAATCTCCAGGAGCTGAATGCGGCTCTGGGTGCACTCGCGCCATTGGAATGCTGCGACGGGAGCGGGAGCGCCGTGGTCTGCCCCCTCGACCCGATGCTTGCGATACAGTGCTTTGACTCAACACTTTCGCGGTGCCGGAAATCGGGTGGCCCGCACGCGACGGCGGAGGAAGTCAGTGGCAAAAGGCAGCAAAATGTTTCGTAAAATGTTTTGCTGGATTTTCTTTTCGGATTCGTGCCTGTGGAACCGAATACTGTGTCGTACACAGCTAATACTACTGCGATTGCGCTCGCACTGCAGAAAACGATGCTTGCAAAGACGATTTCGGTGCAGCATCATCAAAGACGGCAGGGAAGGTTCAGGTGGTCGCAAACGTGCGTTTTTCTCGCCAATCGCGGTCGCATAAACGGATCACATCACGCGCCTTCTTGTTACGCGGCAGCTCCGACCTATTGTACAAGCGGCGACGCGCTAGCTCGGGATCAGCCGCGCGTTGAGCGCCGCGGAGAGCGCCTCCAGCCCGGCCTGGCCGATGAAGTTGTCCTGCAGCAGCAGTGTGCGCAGCTGGATAGCTGGCGAGGCCGGTCGTCGCCAGCCTCGCCCCACTTCCCGGCTGCAGCAGCACCCACCCTGCACGCGAAGATCTTGTCGAGATTTGAACGCGTCCACTCGACAAGAGATCCAGTCCGCGAGCGCGAGCGCGTCCAGGTCCGTGAGGATGTTGCCGCTTACGTCCAGCACGCGCAGGGCTGGTAAACAGCGCAGCATGCGCAGCAGCGCCTGGCAGCCGGCCTCACCGATGAAGTTGTTGCGCAGCACGAGCGTCGTCAGCGAGCAGAAGCTGCTCCCGCAGTTGCGACCTGCAGCCTGCTCAAACACATCCGCCAGACGGTTCAGGCGGGCGTCGCCCAGGTACGTCGAGTCGAGCCGCAGATACCTTAGCGATCCAATAGTGCCCAGACCTCTCATTGCTTGGTCATCGCGTCGTCTCCCTGTGACGAAGGCCTCCAGACATCTCAGCACATCGTCGCTCTCGGCGAAGTAATCGAGTGGAGATCCGAGGTCTAGCTCCAGCAGCTCTGGACACGCTCCTTGTTCGAAAGCACGTGTAATGTCTCGAAGCACCAGCTCGCCTGCGAGTAGTCCGTTCTTCATTTTGCCGTCTCGACGAGAAGGACGGCTGAAAGATGGTCGTCGATGCGTTAGCGTTCGTGCAGTCCGTCTGACCGACTCATCTGACTCGGAGCACCCATTGTAATCACGAAGTCTGCTGGTTACCACGAGACTCGTGAGTTTGCTGCAACGGAGCAGCAACGTTGTCAGTGTACCGCTCGAGAAATGCTGCAGTGCCGATGAGTGCGTTTCGAGATGCAGCGTACTCACCATCATTGGTGCGTTTTCCGACAAGAACCGATTCACTGACCGAAGCCGAAGCACCGTCCGACCAGAGAGGAAGCTGAGGACTAATCCGACGAGGAACTCGTCATTCTCCAGCATAAATACACTCCTGTCGGTAGATCTGCTCGTATCGTCGGTAGACCTGTTGCTGTCGCTCAATGGGGTCGATTGCAGTATCTCCAGACACTGTCGCTTCGTATCTGGACCACGGTAAACTTCACCGCTGTCAATGCTGTTTCGATCTCGTTTGCTGCTGCTGCTGCTGTTACGTTCCTTTTCCCCCCGGTCATCGAGAGCCTTTGGTTCCAACTGCGTGACAAGTGCCTGTACGCGGCGCTCCAAGGACTGTTCATGTGTGTACTCGTGCATCGAGTGCGCGGCGTTGTAGAGCATCCACTCGAGACGCTGCACCAACGAGGGCAACACGACGGTGCCGCCGTGGCTGCTGGCCGTGCTGCACTTGGTCCCCGCCAGCACGGGGTGCAGTCGCCGCAGCCGCAGCATCATGAGCTTGCGCGTCAAGCGGTCGTTGACATTGTCGTGCCACGAGCGTCCTCGAGGGGCCGCGCGGGGCAGCGCGCGCGTGGCGGTGGTCGACGCCGACGACGAGGGCGCGGGCGTGGGCTGGGGCATCCATGCAGAGCCTGGCGGAGGCGACTTGGCGGGCTCCCGGTCAATTGGGGAATGGGCGGCAGCGTGCCGAGCTTCAAGTCTTCAAGACCATCGTCGTCATCAGCGTGCGCAGGCCCCGGTGGGTGGAAAACTAGCAAAGCAGGTGCCAGAATCCGGTACGAGTTGCATCGATAGGCGCTACGCTGCTACAACTTCGTAGAGCTCTGTACCCACCGCCGAGCACGTCGAAGTTCGACAAACGAGCGCGGATAGCTTCATGATCGAGCTGCGCTTTGCTCACTTATTTACCTGGGATCTGCTCGTTCTGTCGCGAGCGTGCCACCGCGTGATGCGAGTTGGATCGCGGCCGCGGCTGGAGCTGCCGCTGCAAATGATGTCACGAGCCGCTCAGAGAGCGCGTGGGTGCTGGCGAACCAACACCTGCTCGCGCTCGAATTTTCTGACCCTAACACGTCATGAGCCCAGCGGCAGGAAGTTCATGCCGGTGCCACGGCGCTGATGTGTTCACCGCTCCGGCCGAAGGCTTCACTTGGAGCAACCCGACACTAATACTAAGCCACCCTAGGCTCACGTGGTACGCGACTCGTACATGAACCTCTGATCCGTCTTGAATCTCCCTGGCATGGCTACATTTTAAACCTGACCTCGTTGCAGCTAGCGGAGGCTGGCCACGGCTGGCCATTCATGAGGTAGCTAGCGGCGCCGCGCGATCTAGAGCAATGCGGTCAGCCAGGCTGGGTTGACTCTCTACGATGTGAGCCAAGGCCGTCCGAAAAAAGCTTCGGGGCAAGCATCGCGGCAAGCTTCGCGACGTTGCACGAAAGCAAATCATGTTACATACCGGAGACCACCAGCATCGCGGCAGTCGCGGCGCGCACTGTACACAATTGTGTACTTCGGCGATTACAAACGAGGCCTCGCCGCCGTTCACGGTGAACCCACCGATCTTCGGCGTGGGTTAACTTGCTCGCCGAGTACTGTGCGGGCTCACCTCATCCAGCCAACGTGTACCTCTGGATCGAAGTCGAAGATATTGCCAGGTCATTACGCGATTGACCGCCGCTGGCGACCGTCGACGGCAACCGTTTGCAGTTTGTCTGTTCGTAGCTAGGCTAGCTAACAGCAAGTTGCAAGAAAATTTGTACGACGCCTGCGCTGATAACACACCTGCTATATTATAGTTGAGGTCGGGCGAGAACTCTCTGCAGCGCGATCAGCCCTCTGCCCTTTACACGTTTTCAACTCTACTACTTCTTCCACGATGAACGACGCTGCTTCTTGGCTGGAGGCGGCGACGCAAACTTGGCCAGCCGCTGCAAACCACTCTTCTTGCTGCTCGAGGGCGACGCTGCCGACCCACCAGACTTCTTCAGGAACGGGTTCGCCGGTGCCACTGATCGCTCCACGCGCGCGGCAGCACTGCTCTTGCTTTGGCCAGGGGCCGATGATGCTTTCGGGGAGCTTGGGGCCTTGTCCTCGCGGGCGTCGTCAACAGAAGCTGTGTCCTCGTCTTGACGTTCCTCGCGAGGTGGCGTGGACGGAGGTCGGGACAAAATGCTGCGCGCACGACGAAGTGGCTCCACCTCTCGACCGTTCTCCTCTTGACTGTAGGAGCGGTGAGGCGGTGGCTGCCGACGCGGCTGAGAGGAGGTATGGATGGCCGCTTCCTGCTCTAGACGCTGGGGCTCCTCGAACTTGACGCGGTAAAGCTCGTACAGCTGCGACTGCAGCTGACGCAGGGAGAAGTGGATCGCGAGTTTCTGCGCGATCTGGTGGGACTTCTCGAGGTGCAGACACTTCGCCAGATCCAGCACGCGCGCAGGCTCATCGTTCGTGCAGGCCGTCTTCATCATTAAAATGAGCGCCTTGTCCATCTCGGCCTGCTCGTGGACTACTTGGTCCGCGATTTGAGCCGCGTTAATGTCATTGACGATAGCCTCTAGTCCACAAAGCCGTACGTTCTGCCACATTGGGCCATTTGAGGCGTCCTCGTTCTTTTTCGACGTCTTCGGGAAGGACGCTGTGCGTAGTTGGAACGTGCCGGGCACAGGACGGTGATTACCGCGCAGTTTGGGGGCCCGAGCTCCCTTCTCAAGTGGGAAGTACAGCAGCGAATCGTTAACGACTCCAAGGGTGAACACGCCATGTCTGTCCTCGGGCTTCTTTTGCAGCGCGTTGCCCACGCAACCGATCGGAAACCAGTTCCAGCCTAGGCTGGGTGACAGTGCCTGCACGCA
Organism: Phytophthora taxon juncus; assembly: GCA_033558005.1. Taxonomy (NCBI): domain Eukaryota; phylum Oomycota; class Peronosporomycetes; order Peronosporales; family Peronosporaceae; genus Phytophthora; species Phytophthora taxon juncus. The sequence continues at coordinate 3,209,562 of JAUCEE010000003.1, forward strand.
CGAGAACGAATCGACAGCGTAGAGGATCTGGCGGTCATCGAAACCGAGCCACGTGAGCTTTGACCAATTCGACAAGTCTTCACGTATAGCTTCGTTCTCCTTGTGTGACGCAAACACATCGCGCGGTGGTGGTGTCATAGGGAGATCGCCCTTCGAGACCAACGCCACCCTCTCACGAATCGAGTCCACCTGAATACGAAGGAGCTGGTAGTGCAGAGTGCCGTGTAGACCTTGGTACACGACAGCCAGAAGTGACTCCTTGGCCGTCATGGTAACGACGCGGCCAGGAAGACGTAACAGAGCATAATCGATGCCACTGGCAGTGTAAATTCGAAGTGTTTGCAATGAGGATGCTACCGCACAGAACTCACGTCCTGCAGCAACACACTCAGCATCTTCACCCTCCGGTAAGGTCTTGTGCCAGGAACTGTTGCTTGCCCAAGACTCAAATGGGCGGTAAAAGACGAAGCTGCTGATGACATCGCTTTCACTCGATCCTGCTTCAAGATCTTCCCAGTCTTCACGAGGGCGTCGAGGTACTGCGAAGACGGCTCCATAATCATCTAGAAATGCCATGGAGAACATGTAGTTGTCATTAAACTTGAATCCACGCCGAGACTTGTCAGTAAACTCCACCTTCACGAGATTTTCGCTCATGCTGGCTCCGCGGATTACTTCAATCTCACCCTCAGGAGTCCACGCTAACAATGAGATTGCGCTACTCCGTCCCGTGGGGTCCGTCACGCTACCAGGCTGGAATGGCTCTGTGATAGTATGAAGAGGGGAATTCCAGCGGTGTGCAGATTTTGCAGCAGGCTTAGCCGATACTGAGATGCTTTCGTCCGCAGCCTGGTCTTCGTTGTTGACATTTGCAGCGGCACCAAAACCAAAACTGGCCTTAATGTCTTCCACACGCGCCTCGTTGTCGTCATCAAACGTAACTTCCTCATCGTCCTCATCGTCGTGCTTTCCATCGACCTCAGCTTCGTCTTCCACAAACGCCGATGCATTTAAGGGCTTCTTGCGTGACTGTGAAGATTTCGCTGAAGTGCTAGTAGACGCCGCAGGCATCCCGACTGTATGCTGTGGCGGCGTGTGTCCTGCCGGAATAACGTCTTTCACGAAAGCCAACTTACCGCCGAGGTGGTACACTACCAATGCATTCATCTTGTTGGCGAATTGCACACCCAGTGCTGGGTAATCAATCTTGAACTTACGTAGAACGGTTTTCGATGCTAGTTCCCAGACAAACACCTCCTTCGCGCACGTGGCTGCTGCCAAGTACTGCCCGTTAGGCGAGAAGGCTAAGATGTCGACATCCGCCACTGTGCTTCCACTAATCGGCAGCTTCAGCAAGTCCTTTGACGTCCACGAGTCCCTCTCAAAAAGCTCGACATGGCCTTTGTCCGCGGGCACGGCGAGCAGCTTGCCATCATCACCCGGCTGCCACGCACATCTAAGCAGCACGTCGTCGTTCCTGATATCTCCGTGCTTAATCTTAAAGCTCTTGGCCTCAGTTGCCCGTTGGGCCGCCGCGTCCAGCGCGAAGACGCGTACGGTGGCGTCCTCGCTGCTGGCGCACAGATACCTCTCCTGCGGGTCCAACACGACGCTCTTGATAGCGCCAGTGGCGCCCTCCGCCAAAATCACCTGCTCCGTGTCGCTGCGCAGCAGCACACGCACCACAGGCTCCTCGTCGGCGATGGCGATGAACTTGGCGGAACACGCGACCTGGCGGATGGAGACGGTGGAGCGGCGCAGCAGCTGGTCTAGCTGGCAGTCAGGCGGCAGGCTGTAGGACGCCACGTTGTTGTCGTCCTCGGACACGATGAGCACGCGGCTCTGCTCGGGCGTGACGGCGAAGGACGGCACGAAGCCCTCGCACACCTCGGCCTGCAGCACGGAGCTCTCGGTCGCCAGGTCCGTCACGTACAGCACGCCGTCCTCGCCGCTGGTGAACACCACGTCGCGGCCGGCCGGCACCTGCCCGTCCTTCAGCGGCTGGCGCAGCGTCAGCAGCTGCATGGCGCCCTTGCCGTTCACGTTCACGGCGATCTCCTTCATGCTCTCCATGGCGGCAGCTCCAAGCGGGAATGAGGCGGCACTTCCCGCCATTTTTTAGACCCGAAATTAGTGGGCGGACTTAAGCGAGTGGACACCCGAAAAGAACAGATCGGACTTAAGTGGAGACGCCCGAATCTAGACCCGAAATTAGGCGGCGATGACGACACTGGACGATTGATCGACGAGAAGGAAGAGCGCACCATGGGCGACCGCGGCAACGTGTACTACGCGCCCACGGGCGAGACCACCGAGTGGGAGGACATCCTGGTCAAGAAGGGCATCCTCGCGCCCAAGACCAAGGTGCCCGACGAGGAGGAGCAGCAGGAGGAGAAACAGGTGGACCCGCGCGAGAACGCCACGCTGGACGAGCTGGACGAGATGGAGGACGACTACGACGACGACGCCGAGCTGGAGCGCATCCGCCAGCGCCGCATCCAGGAGATGATGGCGCAGGCGGCGCGTAACAAGTTCGGCGACGTGCAGCCCATCGCCAAGGACGAGTGGACCAAGGAGGTGACGGAGGGCAGCAACGACCACTGGGTCATCGCCTACCTCTGGGACGAGGCGCTCGAGGAGTGCAAGGTCATGGACCACGTGCTGCGCGAGGTGGCCAAGAAGCACCGCGACGTCAAGTTCGTGAGCATCCAGGCGCAGGCCTGTATTGAGAACTGGCCCTCGCGGAATTGCCCCACGCTCTTCATGTACCACAAGGGCTCGCTGCAGAACCAGCTCCTGGGCATCCGCAAGCTTAATGGACTCGACATGAAGGTTGAAGGTGCGTCGGCTAGGCACAGATCTTGGCTTTGGTTGCTGGTGACTTGTGCTGACGTGAGTGCGTTCGTTGTGGTTTCTTGTAGATCTGGAGGAGTACCTGGCCAAGGCCAGCGTCTTTAAGGCGGACGACTGATTCCGGTCTGCTGGATACTTCAAGTACATTGCGGCGGCAGAGATAGGAACGAGGGACGATGCTTCTCGTGTGCATTTACTATAGATTTTGTCTAGCATGACGTCGCTTTCCTCTATTACTCCCGTTGTTCTTGATGCTTCGCTTGACCTAGTCCTGCAGCACCTTGGGAACCTTGAAGTAGTAACCAGACTTCTCAGCAGCATTGGCCAAGACTTTCTCCACGCAATCTCCCTCCGTGACAACATCATCACGAAGAGGGGCCACCACTCCTGCAAGACACGAATGTGCAAACCGATCATCATCTGCACCCAGCTTCTAGACCCCGCAACGTCGTACCAGCATCGAAGTCGCTCTTGGCGTACACGTCGTCAATGTTCTCATCGATCGTCATGGCCTGAATCGTCTTGGTGCACTGAATAATGGACTCGACGTCCTTGAGCAGTCCCGGGAGCTTCTCGTCTACCACGTGCAGATGACACAGCTCCGCGAGCTCTCGAAGCTGACCCACAACAGCAAGCACAGCCACTGCATTCAGCAACTAACCCACCCAGAACCGTGCAATTGACGGCCTAACAACGCACCTTTTCCTCGGTCAGCACGGATTCCGCGGCATCGAACTGCGCTCCCTCCTGGTGCAGCTCCTTCAGCGACCAGGACGGCGTGCGCGGGACGCTGGAGATCTCCTTGAGACCCTCAGGCAGCGCCGCAGCAGCGGAGCTCAGACGCCGAGCCGCTGAGGCCTGCAAAGCTCGTTGCGCCGCGCTGATCGTCGCCACAGACGCTCGCATGATGGCCCGATGGAAATGTGCGGCTATCGGATTAAGTGCGATTTTATACTAGGCCTTCGCCTGCAAAGTCTCAGGTGACGTACGTGGCCATGAAGGTGCCCAAGATGCTGATCGACTACACGCTGCGCTTCGGCATCCCCATCGCGCTGTGCTACGCGTACTGGGACCCCAAGTCGGACGACGAGATCCGCCGCGACGTGGTGCGTGCGGCGAGCGACTTAGCGTCGGGCGAGCGAGTGGCGGTGAACGGCCAGAAATTGGCTGCATTCGCCCACTTGCTTGTTGTATTAGCTGGTGGTTCACTGATGTGTGGCGTTGGGTGTTGAGCAGGAGGCGAAGATCAAGCCCGACCTCGAGACTAGGAAGAAGAAACAAGCCAAGTTCGCCGAGCTGCTGCTGCAGAGAGACGGCATTTCCAACGAGTCCAAGCAGCAGCTGGACCAGGTCACGGCCTTCACCAAGACAAAAGAGCAGTATCTAGCCGACCGAAAGAAGGACAAATGATAGCTGAGCGAGTTACTGCAACCAGGTTGTCGATGTGAAGTATTGTGTGCTGCTTTCTGACCAGGTTTAGTGCATGTATCGCTGGATGCGGCTGCAGTGCACGGAGTCGACCTCTTTCAATGCGGTCTCGAGCTGACGCTGCATCAGCTTAAGCCCGTCGTAGTCTACACGGAGGCAGGTCGATTGAAGCTGGGGTACGGCAGAGCTGCTACGTTGTGTAGCCGTGTCCAGACGAAGCGTCACTATGGGCTTCGGCTTGTTGCGGTGGAAGCGCGTTCCGAGCTGGTGCCACGGAGAGGAAGTGTGTAAGTTCAATCTCCAGGAAGTCGGCGCTCTATAAGCTAACCACCTAATTAGCCTTACCTCAAGGTCGATCCGCCACTCCAGGTTGCGGTAGTGCGGGACGCTTGTGCCTGTTTCTCTCGCGACGCACTCTCGGATGTCTTTCACGTGGGCTTCATACAACTGTACCGATGAAGCTCGTTTAGCCGGCTAGATCATCCTGTTGAAGGCAAACACACGCATACAGACCTGTGCGAGCATTTCAACATGCTCTTCTGGCAGAGTCACCCCTTTCAGCACCAGTCGGAAGGCATGTGCTGACATGTCAGCCTGCGTGAAAACGCACGACCAACCCTCATATCCGTCAAAACCCTCTGGTCGACAGACTCAACTACCCGTTGAAACGCACCTTGGCGCCGTCCATGAGGATCTTTGCGATGGCGAGCACCGCCTGCTCCACCTGCTCGGTCTCCCATCCCGCCCTCGCTGCAGCCGACATCCGCCGCAACCAAAGCGCAAAAACAGCAGCCAGTCAGCGCCACATCCACGCAGCAACCACGTCAACTGCATCCACTGCACCCACACGCAGTGCGCGTCAATCGCCGCTTGCTCTGCTTCTCGGAGCCAAAAAGCCGCAGCGCCAGCTTGCACACGGCCCCGAAATCTGCCGCCAGCAGCGCTTCCGCGTCAGAGAAAACGGCTCCAGCGCATCAAAGACAACCACGGCGACGCACTCTCAGCCGACAGCGCGGAGGCCTGCGCCATGGCCTCCAGCACGCGCTCGTCCGCCGCGAAGCTCCTGCTCATGCTGCTCAGTGTCTGCGATGGATCCGCTCGTCTGATTCGGTCTGATTCGTCGACTTTCGGCCAATCGCAGCGAGCAGAGACCGTGTGCCAGCGCTTCCCATACAATTCGAGCGAAGACGATGGCGGCGAACGGCGCGAGCGGCGGCGGCAGTCGCAAGGACCCGATCCTGGACCTGGCCAAGTACATCGACCAGGAGGTGCGCGTCAAGTTCCACGGCGGCCGCGAGGTCACGGGCACGCTCAAGGGCTACGACCAGCTGGTGAACCTGGTGCTGGACGACTGCGTCGAGTTCCTGCGCGACCCCAACGACGAGTACCGGATCACGGACGACACGCGCAAGGTGGGGCTCGTGGTGTGCAGAGGCACGTCGGTGATGCTGGTGTCGCCTGTGGACGGCACGGCCGAGATCCCCAACCCGTTCCTGCAGCAGGAGGGCTAGTGACGTGGAAAATGGAGAGCAGGAAGAGGCGACGAGGCTGCGCGCACAAGCTTATTCTAGATAAGATACCGAGATCCATATTCGTGCTTTCTTGCTCATGTTGCTGGCGGTGCTACGATGCACTACTCTATTGTTTTGCTTCGGATGGTACTTTTCTTCTATGGCAAAGGGTCTACTAGGCGAACCTTGTAGACAGCGCTCCAAAGCTTGCCCGTGATGTAGAACACGTCCTCCGCGTCGTCGTAGGCGATGCCGTTGAGCACCGCGCCTGACGTCACGTCCACGCCGACATCTGCGACCAGCTTGGACAGGTCGAACATGGTGACGACGGCGCCAGTCTTGGGGTCGATCTTTAGGATGTAAGGTTGGTACCACACGTTCGCGTAGATGAACCCGTTGGCAAACTCGAGCTCGTTGATCTGGGATATCTGCTGCGAGCCATCGTAGATCGTGACGTCAACGCGGCGTACTTCCTTCAGCGTCTTCGGGTCCCAGAACAGAATGGCCGATGACCCGTCCGAGACCGCGAACTCCTTCCCGTCGTATGTGATGCCCCAGCCTTCACCCGTCACTGAATCGAACTTGAACTCGCGTTTTAGTGCGAACCCACTCATTTTGCCGTTGTCACCCTCATCCAGATCAAACACAAGACCGGTTTTACTCTTCCACGTCAGCATAACTAGCTCATCGTTAGGGCCTAGGGTCACGCCTTCACCGAAGAGCTCTTTCGGCAGGTCGTACTGCTGCAGCACTTGTCCACTTTCAATATCCACGTGGCGCAAAGTGGACTCTCCAAACAGCCCCGTCGACTCGATGAAAATCTTCTCGTTGTCCCGGTTCACGACTGTAAATCCCTGCGTGAACGCCGCAGCATCGTGCGGGTACTTCGCCAGCACGTCGACTGTCGGTCGAGCAGCAGTTCGGCGCTCAGCCCTCGCCCCAACTCTCGCCTCCTCCGTCGGACTCAAATTGCGACTGGGCGTGGGACTCGGCACTTGCTCCTGCGTCTGCCTCATCGTCATCATCAGCACCACGAGCCCCACAATGGCCGCAGCCACGCCGAAGCGAACGAGGAGACGCGGCAGCATCCCGATCTCCTGCTGGCGCGGGCTTCTCGCTGCTTTCTCCATCTCTTTGGCTTGTGCCGCAGCAAGCGCCTTGTCGCGCCGGCGCGGGCGCCGCGAAGCCTGGGTGCGAGCCATCACCGCGTGCTGAAGGCGTCAATCGGGCGCCGATCCCTCTCTGGAGCTCATCGATTGACGCAAAACTAGCCGGAGCGACAGTTGCACCTTATGTTCGGACAAAACGCAATTAGTGTCATCTTATTTTCGGTTATCTCGAAATTAGTGCTCTCTTATTTTAGGCATTCCCGAAATTAGTGTTTTCTTATTTTCGGTGATTCTGAAATTAGGATGTTCCTTATTTTGGGTAGTCCCGAAATTAGTGGTTTCTTATTTTCGGTTGCTTATTTTCGGGACCACTTCATTGTGCCACGTCTTCGCCAGTTGCGAGGAGCTGCGATGGGCGTGCTGTGGAACTTCGTGCTCACGAGCCTGTTGCTCACCAACGCCGTGTGCATCCTGCACGAGAAGCGCTTCCTGCGTCCGCGTACGTGGCGTATCGGCGCGGTTTGAAGAGTGGGCGCTGTGGAGGACGACTGACGTTTATCTTCTTCTGCAGACGGCTGGCACAAGGTGGACTCGTCGCAGGGTATGACGATCAAGAACCAGATCGTGGGCTTCCTCATCGCCGTGCAGTATCTGCGGTGTACGTTAGCTGTTGTGTTGGCGTCTAGAGAGCTTCTTGCTGTCTTTTTAGTGTTGTGTAGCTGACTGTTGTGATGCTGTTTTTTTCGCCTTGGTGCTGTGCTGCCGACGCAGTCCCGCTCATGATCATCAACACGCTCATGATCCTGCTAGAGCTGGTCATGGGGTGAAGCTGATGGACAAGCCTAAGTACCCGCAGATTAATACACCAGCAGTCTCACTGTTCCATGTCGCCAGAGTACACGTCCAGCAATACCTGCCACGACGTCACACCAACTCACTTAATGCCTCACACTGTCTCCACGTCCTAGCTCTCTCTCATTTCTCCATGCTTTCCGCCCTCACTTCCGCAGCCATGACCAATGTCCAGGCAGTGCTGTATGTATCTGATCTTGGCCAAAGATTCGGACTTTAGCGGGGTCCCATACAAACGCAAGTGACTCCGCTCCCCCCTCGCGATCCGACTTCGGCTCTTGACTCGCATCGCACCGTCCCCGCGTCCCCCGCCGCCGCCATGTTCGAGAAGAACCTGCAGGACCTGGTGAAGGGCATCCGCTCGGCCAAGGGCGACGTGAGCGTGTACATCTCGCAGGCGCTGCAGGAGATCAAGGCCGAGCTGCGCAGCACCGACCCGTTCGTCAAGGCGCAGGCCGTGCGCAAGCTCACGTACCTGCACATGCTGGGCTACGACATGTGCTGGGCCGCCTTCCACGTGGTGGAGGTCATGAGCTACGAGCGCTTCGCGCACAAGCGCATCGGCTACAACGCCGCGTGCCAGAGCTTCACGCAGTCCACGGACGTCGTACTGCTGTGCACCAACCTGCTCAAGAAGGAGTTCGGCAGCACCAGCGAGTACGAGGTGGGGCTGGCCATCAACGTGCTGGCCAACATCGTAACCACCGACCTGGCCAGGGACCTGCTGGGCGACGTGCTGGCCATGATGGGCTCGCCCAAGCCGTACGTGCGCAAGAAAGCCACGCTCGTGCTGTACAAGATGTTCCTGCGCTACCCGCAGGGACTGCGGCTGTCCTTTGACAGACTCAAGGAGAGGATGGAGGAGCCTGACGTCACGGTCGTGTCCTGCGCCGTCAACGTCATCTGCGAGCTGGCCAACAAGAAGCCCAAGAACTACTTGGGGCTGGCCCCGCAGTTCTTCCGACTGCTCACCACGTCGTCCAACAACTGGATGCTCATTAAGGTCGTAAAGTTGCTGGCAAGCTTGGTGCCCGAGGAGCCTCGTCTTGCCCGCAAGCTGCTGGATCCGCTCGCGACGGTGATTCAGAACACGCCGGCCAAGTCGTTGCTTTACGAATGCATCAGTACCGTGACGACGGCACTGCTGTACACCAAGAAGAGCGATGGATCACAGCCGCGTAATGTGGCGGCAGTTGTCAGACTTTGCAATGACCACCTGCGCCGATACATTGAGGATCCGGATCAAAATCTGCGTTACTTAGGTTTGGTTGGACTGGGCAACTTGATGAAGTCTCACCCGTATGTCGTCACGGAGCACCAGGAGCTTATTGTTGAGTGCCTTGCTGTGGACGACATTACTATCCGTATGCGAGCACTAGAGTTGCTGTCTGGCATGGTCAATCCAGGTAATGCAGCTCCGATTATCCGTGAGCTCATGCGTCAGACACTGAGCGCTGATGGGGCCTACCGACACGAACTTATCACGCACATCTTGCACGTCTGTTCGGTTAACAAGTACGCCAACATTCACGACTTCGACTGGTACATTCACGTCCTGGTACAGCTTGCTCGTGTCCCAGGCAACACTGCCGCTACGGTTGATGCATCGCTTTCGTCGTTGGCTCCATCTTCGGGTAGTATGCTGGGATCAAGCAGCAGCAGCAACCATAAGATGAAGTTGACGGATGACGAGCCAGCGAAGCGCTCGCATGGCGTGGAAGTCGCCCGCCAGCTTGTGGACATTGCGGTTCGTGTGAAGAGTGTACGTAGTGTTATGGTCGACAATATGATTGAACTCCTAATGGAGAAGGAAGCTCTCAGTGGCCCAGGAGCAGGTACACTTCAGGAGGTGTACTACGCGGCGGCTTGGATCACGGGCGAGTACGTCATGGAGTTCTTGGATGACGCTGATGAAGAAGACGAGGAGGACGACGAGGACGAAGATCGTGAAACGGAGGAAGACAAGCTTCAACGACTGGAGGATCTCGCAGATGAAATGCTGCAGCTTCGCACGACTACATTGCCTGGCCACGTGCAAACCGTGTTCATCCAAGCACTGCTTAAAATTTTGACTGCCATGGCTGAGCGTGCCGATGACGCAACGGTGGAGCGTATTGCCACAGTTATCATGGAGCGACTTCCTGCTTTCGTTCAAAGCGAGTATATCGAGGTGCAAGAGCGTGCTGTGTGCCTTCAGCAGCTCTTGCTCGCACTAAGCATGGGACTTGGTGCTCTTACTGCGCAAGAGCGTACTGAGCGTGCGTTCGATGGTAGCGCAACTTTGGATCCAGCGAAGCGCGTTGATGTGCTTAACTCATATTTCGCAGAGCGATTAGCTCCGGTGGGTGTCAAGGCACAGCGCAAAGTACCGCTGCCTGGCGATTTGGATCTCGATGAGCCGTTGAGTAATTCAGAAGCTAAGTTCCTGGAGTCAGGTGGTGACGTGTCAGCGTTTTCGAGTGAAGATGATCTCGAGGTTTCATTTGTTAGCCAAGGTCACGCTGGAATTGGTGGTGGCTACAGCGGCATCGGTGATGGTTCACCTGAGCGGAAGCCTGGTAGCAAACACCACCGCAACCGCCGTCACCACGGATCCTCCTCTTCCGAGTCAGAATCGGAGTCAGAATCAGAAAACTCTGCTGATGAAAAAGAAAGGAAGGAACGCGAGTATGCACGCGAGCAGGAACGCCTGCGCAAGGACCCCTTCTACCTGTCTGGTGGTGCACAAGCTTCGAACGATGCAGGAGCCAATGCGGTGAGAAAAATATCGTGTATTTGTTTCTACCAAAAATGATTCGCTGACGTGTGTATGTTATGGTAGGGGTTTGCGGATATGATAGGTGCGTTGGGCTCTGGTGCGAACGGCAAGAAGAAGAAAGCGTCAAAGGTGCGATAAGCTTGTGGTTGTTAAAGCCTCTAGGTTTCACTGCTGACTTTGTATTGTGGCATTACTGATTTACAGAAGTCGAAATCACGGGACATTCTTGAGGACGAGTTGATGCCTGAAGGTGCACGTTCAAGCGACGAAGACCGCCGGCGTTCAAGAAAGAAACGTGGTTCCATCGGTGAAGACGTACGTATTCGATGACCAGAAAATGTTAGTCTGTTGTTTGTTTGTGTTTTTCTGACTTGTTGCTGCAAACATAGGAGACCGATTTGGCCGCGGTGGATTTGAGTATTCCTCTGGGCGAAAACGAGAAGGTTCCCACGGAGCAATGGTTCCATCGTCAGACGCCGTCTGTGAAACCAGCAGAAGAAGAGAAGAAATCTAAGAAGAAGAGCTCGAAGCACAAGAAGTCTTCCCGTGACGAGGATGGCGACAAGAAGAAGAAAAAATCGTCATCTAAGAGCTCTAAGTCTAAGAAATCATCGCGGAAGCAAGAGGACCTGCTGATCGGCGGCTTCAGCGATGAGGATCAGGAGCCAGTTGAAGCGCAGGAGAGCCGCCGCCATCACCGGAGCTCGTCTGCGAAGAAAAGCAGTAGCCACAAGAAGAGCAGCAAGAACGGCGGTGATGCCGAGAAGAGCAAGAAGAAGAGGAAGGATAAGGAGCACAAGAGCTCCAAACGTCAGGAGGCGCCACCGGCAGAGCCGCTTCTGCTCTTTTAGACGACCACCTCTTCGTTTGCAGGTACAAAGCTTCGAGCATGGTCGAGATGCAGCCTACAGGTTGTGGCGGCCGAGTGAGAAGAACAACATGACAAATAGGTGATGAATTCTTCGTGGATGGTCTATGGAGTGCTGCGCTATTGTGTCCGTCGCGAGGAATTTACTTTTTGTGCTTGGCCTTCTTCGACTTGTGGTGCTTTTCGTGCTTGTCGGACGAGTGCTTTTTCTTGCGCTTCTCCACGACCGGCGATGCAGAGGCTGTCTTCGCGGCCTTCTCCTTTTGTACAGGCGAGGCGTCAACGTGGTCTTCCACGAGCGAGAAGCAGCGCGAGAAAGGCTTGCCTAGCACAAAGCGAGCGCGGTCTGAAGCGAGCGGCAGCGCGTTCACGAGCTGGTCCGTCAGCATGCGGTCTTCCGTCTGCAGCAGGTACTTCTTCTGAGCCTCTCCGGCCGTGACCGTGGCTAGCACCTGGCCAGGCGCAGCCGCAGTCTCGCTCTCATCCACCTTGATCTTCACGTTGGCGAGCGCCGACGCGTCCAGCTACAGCAGCAAAAATGCACACCCTGTCAATCACGGCTCCTTGTGCCCCGCTGCACTCGGCGTTGCAACGTACGTGCTTGGGCAGCTTAAAGAACCAAAGCTCCTGGTCGTTGTTCAACACCGCCTCGCGGGTCACGGCGCCGCTTCCTTTAACGCTCTCAAAGCCCGGCGGGATCTCGAACTCCCTGCACCGCGTTGCAGCAGCGTCAGTGTCTGTGTCTGTGTATCACAACAAGAGGCAGCGACGCTGATAGCGCAGCGATTGCCAACTTACTCGTCAGAATCGTCGTCGGAGCTGGACTCCTCCTCCTCGGGCGACTGCGTCGTCGTCTTCTGCTCCTGCTCGTCGCCGGAGGACGAGGCCGAGGAGCTCTCGTCGTCGTCGCGCGACTTGCTGAGGTTCAATCGCTTCGCGGGCGCCATATTCCGTTTCTGTCTCTGAGAGTTGGGTGACGAGGATCGCACGCGTCTGCTTCTGCTGCTGCTGATCTGTAGACGAAGGAGCTGGCGAAAGCGCGGAGCTGCCTGGACACGGAGCGCGCGACACTTTTCGCGTCCTAAGTTGCAAAATGACTGGAGGACGCGACCGGAAATGTAACAATCCCCGCTAAACTGGCATGTAACGGTATTAGTGATCGGATTTGGCAGGGGTAGCTATCACGGATCTGAGTATGTAGCCATCACGGATCTGAGTATGTAGCCATCTCGGATCCGCTTCAACTATACCGGACTACCGCCAGCGATCCCGATCGCCTATTACCTGCTTCATTCGGCCGACACTGGCTGCCCCGACACTGCCGCTTCCGACGCGCAAGGTGCGCATCGGTAATATCGACGACAACTCGAACCAGACCCCGTACTCCGACTTCTCCTTTGAGCCGTACACGTTGTCGATGTGAACTGGGCGATGCCTAGCGGTGCAAGTATTCACAGTGACTACTCACTTAATCTCGCGACCCATTCAGAAAACTAAACCTCGAAGTATTTTTTCTAACAGATTCGAGTTTGGCTGCTCACGCTAAGCACCTTGGCGTGGAGTATGGTTTCAAAAACGGAAAAGCGTTTCTTGCTGCTGGAAAGCCGGCTGTGCGGTTGCGTTGCCCTGGTTGCTGCTGGTGCGATGGCTCACGTACTTGTCCATGTGCCCATATTGCCACAGAGCGATGGCTGTTAAACCAGATCACAGCATGTGTTCATGGTCAAGGAAATACATGTTCATGGTGAACATGTATTTTGTTTGTCCTTGCTTCCTGCTTGACAGTTGAAGGCAAAAGGGCATAAAAGAAAAAAATGTCGGCAAACCCCTGTCTAGTAGTTAGGAAATCACCTTGCTTTGGGCTTACAGTTAAACTTTATCTTACGCGTCTGCGGCAAGTGTACGATGGGTAACATGTCTGAACAGAACTCGACGTTTACTACAACAGGCATGATCCTCCCATACGGTCGATCATGATACGTTATAGGAAAACCTACAGTTGGTCAAGGCATGGGACGGGGTCCAGCACTCGTGTTGAACGCGTTCTCTTTTTGTCCGCGTGAAAGTAAGATCAAACTTGGCAGCACCAGTCATGTGGACGGCACAGCAACATATCACGACCAGCAATAACGTACTTCTAACTACTGCAACACTCAGCGCAGTGTACGTGGGGTGGCGCGTTATCTCTGGCATGTACTCGCAGCGTATCGTGGATTCAGCGCTCGATAAGCAAGGACTGCACACTCCGCCTTCGACCCTGCCCATGCTGGGCAACACGCTGGATGCTCTGTTCTTCCAGAAGGAACGCTTTTGGGACTGGATGACAGAGCAGAGTAATCTGAGTGGAGGCAGACCATGGGTGCTTCGACTTGTGGGCCGGCCCACAACTCTTGTTTGTACGTCACCCGAGACGCTGGAAGACATCTTCAAAACATACTTCGACACATTTGAGCGCGGTGCCGATCTTCGAGACCTGCTGTACGCTTTCTTTGGGGATGGAATCGTGGGGGCCGACGGAGAAAACTGGTTGAAGCAACGGCGTGCCGCCATTCACATGTTTACAACTCGAACACTTCGCGATGTCATGGACACGGTCGTAAAAGAGAAGACGCTCCAACTGCGTGACGTGTTGATGAAGTGCTCGGAAGAAGGACGCATTGTGGACATGAAGTCGATGTTCGGGAAGTTCTCGAGCGACACGTTCACCAAAATCGCATTCGGTGTCGATTTGAATGGTCTGAGCGACGATGTGAATGCTGGACTGGACCACCCTTTCAACGCTGCCGTGGAGGTGATGGCAGAAGGTTTGGGATCCCGATTGTTGTCGCCCACGTGGGTGTGGAAGATGAAGCGAATTTTGAACATCGGGGATGAACGCAGACTTAAAAATGCCCGCAACATCGTCCACGAGCTAACGCACAAAGTGATGAGCGAGTCGATGCAAAAGAAGAAGGGTGAAGGTGACAGGAAGGATCTACTCACGTTGCTCGTTGAGTCCAGCAGTGGCACGGATACCGAAGTCGTTCGCGACGCGGTAATGAACTTTTTGTTGGCCGGTAAGGACACGACAACTTTCAGTATGACGTGGATCCTCGTCAATCTGAATCGCCACCCGGAAGCGTTATCCAAACTGCGTGCAGAGATCAAGGAGAAGCTTCCGAGCCTTGTATCCGGTCAAATCGATGTTCCGACCATGGATGACTTGCAGGAACTGCCATACTTGGAGGCCGTGGTGAAGGAGAGCCTCCGCCTGCACGCAATTGCGACGACTCGTGTTCCTAACAAGTCGGTGACCTTGAGCGACGGAACCTTCGTGCCGCAGGGGTGTGCCGTCATGATGCCAGCGTATGCCACCGCTCGATTGAAGAGTGTGTGGGGAGAAAATGCTTCGGAATACAAGCCCGAGAGATGGCTTGACCCGGAGACTGGCAAGGTCAAGCCTGTGTCGCCGTTCAAGTTCGGCACCTTCATCTCGGGTCCTCGTCAGTGCATTGGAATGCGGTTCGCGCTGCTGGAGATGCGCATTGCGACAGCAGTGCTCTTCAGTCGCTTCGATCTCAAGACGGTGAGCGATCCGGCTGAGATCACGTACGAGTACTCGTTTACGCTGCCAATTAAAGGCCCGCTTGATGTCTCCGTGCAGCGCATTTCACTTTAGGCATGAGATTGTAGTGGGCAGCTTGTAGTTATGCTTGCCAATTCATCTGTTTGGCTGGGAGGAATGAACTCGCACCTTGCTCACTATCGCTCAGCACCTTGCTCATTGCTGCTCAACAACTTAATAACAACGCAGACCGGAGTTCTGAAGTTGCTCTTGACCCATCCATCCAATGGTGACTAAAAGTGATCAGGCCGCGCTGCTTCTCGTAGGGAGGAATAATGCCAGCACTTTCGATTTCACAAGACGTTGAAGCAATGGTGTCGAGTACGCTGCTTCGGCTCATTCGGCTGTGTCGGCGGCGTCTTGCTGCTAGAGCTGTGCTGATGCGGCAATGTGGGCGTATGCGAAGGAGCGTTCCTGATCATGAGGTAGTCACGCCAAATGATGCAGGAACTCGTGGGCTTCGGGACAGCATTCTGGACAACGAAGCTGCGATGAAGAGCTACGCGGAGGAGATCGACCTCGCACGTATCAGAAGTCTACGCTCCGAAGACCGCAGAGCGCTCGCTCGTCTGCGACCGAAAGATCGGCACCCGGAAATCAAGCCCACGTTGCCAAGCCTCACGCCACAACGCCCACGCATCGAGCTCTGGAGCTGAAACAAGCGAAGTAGAAGCCAGCGACACGCGGCAGTTGTTTGAAAAGCTCGCTCCATCTTACATTATTATAATTTTTCTGGGGGTATTGGTACATTCTCGAACTGCGCGATTCACAGTTGACGCTGCTTTCACGGCCGTCGCGATGGGGTGGGTGGGGGATCCCGTGGAGTTCTGCTTTGGGTCGGCTTGCCTTCAATCGGATGCCATAATGTGCAGAAGCCCGTGCCCCAGTCTCATCGTCGCGCCGCTCGCTCGCTCATTGCTCGTCTTCATGCCGTCTCTCTCTCGCTGTCCTAACTATTTTTTGCTACTTGGTATTTTTCTTGCTGACATTCCGTAGCACGAGTTGTCCGCTGGCTGTATGGGTTTGTGGGTCGCCAGAGGTCGTGTGCGACCTGCCAATTCAGGACACACACCAGAGCTCTGGCTAGCTTGGATGGTAGTTTTTCTCTCTTGAGTCAGATGGAGCGCGGATTTCTTCCTTTTTTCTGGATAGAAGCGTGTGCTGCTCTGTGCAGAACCGCTGTCGCTTGATGCTCACTCACTCCGTCGCGTTGAAATAGGTGCCGCCGCACGTCAAAGGGTCGACGTGTGGAGGGCTCTACTTCACCGAGCGGGGCTGGTGCAGCGCCGAGCGCATGTTCCTCTTGGCGTGGAAGCTGTTCTTCTTCTGCAGATGCAGCGCCTGCTTGGAGGAGGAGAAGCTCTTGGCCTTGGCGGCCTTGGCCATCATGCTGTAGATCTCGGCGTCCACGTCGGAGCTGGTGCGCGCCTCGCGCGTCTTCTCGCTGAGCTTGTAGTGCAGCTCCTGGTGGCTCTCCATCAGGTCCAGCTCGGCCAGGATCTCGTTGATCTCGTCCACCTGCTCCAGCTCCAGCATCTCCGTGGCCGTGAGCGGGTAGTAGGCCGGGTCGAACAGCTCCTCGTCCGGGATCTCCTGCACGGGCTCCACGGGGTCGGCGATCACGAAGCCGGCCTTGCCGGGCGAGTGCGGGCGCTCCAGGTAGTAGTCGTCCGTGATCTCGGGGTACCACGTCATCGAGGGGTAGAAGGGCGGCGCCAGCGCGTCCAGCGTGGACGAGGGCAGCGGCGAGGACACCATCGGGCTTGGTCGGTCGGGGGCTTGTGCGGCTCGGGGCGAATTGCACTTTGGCTCAGGCTGGGCGCCGTCTCGCAGCGGCAAAGAGCGGCACGGCGCCTTGTCTTTCCGCGCGACCTCTCGGGGCGGCGCTCTGGGCGGCGAGTTGCTGTAACTCGCCGCGGATTAGCTATTTCGTGGGGAATTAGGACGTTGGGGGATCGGATTGGCCGAGCGTCTGGCCAATCGGCTGCGAGAGCCTAGCCCTAAGAACATTTCGCCTAGCCGCGCGCGCTGAACTTCAACGTCGCGCGCTAGGTGCGACCGCGCCGACAATAGCGCGGGCGACCTGATGCCGGCAGCGCTCGCCGCGGCGTGCAGGAACGCCTGCGCCGCGCTGTTACGGCTGCCGGCAGCGAGTGCTGGCGCGGTTCGAGCACGCGAAACCGGCTGCAACTCGCCGCGCGAGCTGTCTCAATGCCAGAGCCCAACAAAAAACAACAGGCAGACACCAAGCAGCCTCTGCCGATGCTGCGGCCGTCCCTGAGCAGAGGCCGGGCAACATTCCGCCCGAAACGCTCTCGGCGCGGCAGGTGTATATCGCTCAGTAGTGGCCACTGCAATTAGCCCGCCTCAGCCGACGACGTTCGAGGTCTTGTCGTGCTGCTTGCATTCTGAGCGCCTAGCGCTGACAAAAGAGCTGCATTCCCAAAATGGCTGTGGCGTCACGAGGACAGGCTTCCTGAGCAACGCCAGATTGCGCGCGTCGTGCAGTGAAGTGCTGCCGACTGGTCTGCACCGCCTGAAACCAGTCCTATGCTTGCAACGCGGCCCCGCCTACCACGTTGAAGTTACCTTCAACGTGAGCATCTGCTGCTTGGTGCTGTATGCGGAAACACCAAGCACCAAGACGGCGCCAGTCCACCATGCAAGGCGCTGGTGTCGTGAAGGCGCCGATGTGCGCTTGGTATTTCCCCGCAGTGATCGATGCCTGCGGCGAGGACGTCGAGCCACTGTCTTCCTTGGTCGTACCTTCGGGACGGCACACGGTACCACGTTTTCGGTACCCTCGCCCAGCCTGTCTGTGTATGCCACACAGTGTATCCGCCATTCGTCCGCTTCGACCGCATCTGACATGGTGCGCGTGGCGGTGGTGGGCTGCGCCCACGGGCTGCTGGACGACATCTACGCGACGGTCAACTTCGTGAACGAGATGGATCCGGAGCGCCCCGTGGAGCTGCTGCTGTGCTGCGGCGACTTCGAGTGCATGCGCAACATGCGCGACCTGGACACGCTGGCCTGCCCGCCCAAGTACCGCGCGCTGCACGCCTTCCACCGCTACTACACGCGCGAGAAGACGGCGCCCGTGCTCACGGTCTTCGTGGGCGGTAACCACGAGGCCTCGGGCTACCTGCAGGAGCTGCACTACGGCGGCTGGGTGGCGCCCAACATGTTTTATCTCGGCGCGGCGGGCGTCATCAACGTCGCGGGGCTGCGCATCGCGGGACTTTCGGGCATCTACAAGCAGCAGCACTACACGGCGGGTCGCTTCGAGTCCATGCCCTTCGACAACAACACCATGCGCAGCGTGTACCACGTGCGCGAGCTCGAAGTCTTCCAGCTCTCGCACCTGCAGCAGGTGGACAAGACGCCGGTGGGGGCATTTCTGTCGCACGACTGGCCGCGAGGCATTGAGCAGCACGGCAACATACCGCAGCTACTGCGTCGCAAGCCATTTTTCGAGCAGGAAATCAGGACGAACACGCTGGGCAGTCCTGCAGGAGAGTTCCTGTTGTACCAACTGCGTCCTCAGTACTGGTTTGCAGCGCATTTGCACGTCAAGTTTGCTGCCATCGTTGTGCACCCGGACCAAGAAGCAGCTCATTCTACGACCACAGCTGAAACTACCGACACAAAGCAAACAGAAGAGAACGGCGAACAAACTGCAACCGTCAAGACACCGTCTCAGCCAGTGACGACCAAGTTTTTGGCGCTTGACAAGTGTTTACCGCGGAGAGAGTTCATGCAAATTTTAGATTTGGCCCCTTCTGGCACGGTCACTGAGACGAAATCGACTCAGGAAGAAAAGGCTGGCACAGAATCTGCATCAGGGGCGACTGAAGACAAGCAGGAGGATACTCAGCAACAGGATCCACAACAACCAACCCAAAAGCCAAAGGTGAAATCGCCTCCAAAAGTCATGTTTGATCTGGAATGGCTGGCCATTTTGCGTGCGACGCACCACTTGGCATCGTCCAACAAGTTCGCCCCTCGTGTCCCGCAGGAGGAAATGAAAATTGAAGACAAGGATATCGCCTGGGTGAAGCAGCGCCTGCAGGAGTTTGTCGCTGATAAGAAGCTTGACAAGGCTGAAGGCGAATGGATCACAGAATTTGTGAAAACTGCGCCCGGCCACGGTGAAGTGGAGGGCCCTGTTCCCATTATCGGCAACCCTCAGACGGACCTTCTCTTGGAGATGCTGAAACTTCCGCACGTCGTGACCTCTCCGTTCATTGATGGCGGCACGGCTACAGCAGAGGTAGAGGATCCCAATGAGATTGATCTAGAGGATGAAGATGGCGATGAGGATGACGTTGTTGACGACACGAAGCCTATGGAAACGGAAGCTACCGTCACCGATGAGGTGCAGCAACTAATCCGGTAGAATAAGCAAGTAGTAGGTCATAGAACATTACGCCGGCAGTTTTTTTTCCTTACCGTAATTTACCACCGAGAACATTCCTGAAACCTTCTTTCGGGACAGCAGCGATATCAACGACGCAACCTCTCGACCACCTTAGAGCGGTCGATATTAGGGTAGTTTTAGAACCGCTCAACCAACAACATTCAAACTATACATTGATAAATGCAATAGAAAATTACGCCGGCATATTCTTACCGCAAGGAATAGCTCAGAGCAGCGCGACGCGTGGCGTCTCACCATTGGTTGGAAGTCAATGTGACACGCATTCATTTCCGCTTATATACGTCCAGAAATTCTCTTCCTCATTCCAGAATCCGCCGCCTCGAGGGAAGATGGTGAAGCTCTTATGTTCGATTGTTGGTTTGGCTGGAAGCGCTTTCGAGGTGAAAATCGACGATGCTGAGTCGGTTTCTCAGCGTTGAAGGACGCGATCTGGGAGAAAATCAAAGAGATGTTTATACACGACGATAAATTCAGGAGCGTCGTTGCATCTCGCCTGCAGCTCTTCCTGGCGAAGAAAGACGGCGATACGTGGCTGTCGAGCCTCACTGAAGATGTGAAGAAGCTGAAGAAGGGGGAGAAGACTGCTCTCGTCGAATCGCTACCGCAGGAAGACAAGGAGCTGCAGGGAGAGGATCCGATTTCTGAGTATGTGGAAGGCATGGACGCTCCGAAAGTGAAACAGATTCACGTGCTGGTGGTGGTTCCGAAGCAAAATGGTACCTCAAACGAGATGTCTGCAGCGACAACGCCACTGACGGTAGAGCAAGTGGAGATGTCAATGAATAAGGTTCTCAGGGAACGTGATGAGAAGGCGTCTGCGTATTCGTTTTCCGATCTGAATACCGAAATGGAGCAGCGAATTGTCAAGAGAAGAAGATGCGCTTGACCGAAAACGTTCGTACGGACATCGATGAACCAGAAGATACTTCCATCCCGGGTTATATGTGGATTCCCGAAGTTTCGGAGAATGAACAGAGCCAGAGAACTGGGTATATGGTGTACTTGCAGCAACACCTTGCGACGCTGCTGAATGGAGGAAACTTCGTGTTGGCTGATATTGCAAACGACAAGGGAGTTCTGACGATTGAGGACCCAAGACTTCCATTCCGAATGAACGGTACTGCGGACGTACTGCTTATCAAAGGACGAAGGATGAATCCGCTTATAACGCTGGCTGGGGTATGTATGGTGATTGAACTCAAGAAGAAGGTCGAGAAAGCTCATGTTCCTCAAGCGGTTGGTCAACTTGTGAGCTGCAGCATGAAGGCGCCTCTCAACTGCTATCCGCTGAGTATGTTGACGGATTTAAACGACCACTGGCATTTCTCTTGGTTCAGCGACAAGCACGTTCTGACCCAAGTTACGTTGCAGTATCCAAAGAACGCGTTCAGATTTATCGAGGCAGCCGTACTGAGACGGACGGAGTCTGCCCCACTTCCTCCGTCATTCATTCCTGGACCTTTCAAGACAATCAAGGTTGATGACTTCTTGCCCCAGCCGGATGATGATCGTGCAGAGGAGATGATGGAGCGATACGAGTTGATGGCAGATGTGGTGGAACCAGAGTTTCTCATGGCGAGGCGTATGGAGTATGCGCAACACGTGGTGGAATCGATGCCCATGTATGCTCACATGTATGCGTAAATTCTTAAAATGAAGTATCCTCTGCTGCTGCTCCTCATGCTGTCATGTCGCTCGTTGTGCTCGAGATGCTGTTGTGCTGCTGATTGGTGGTTAAAACAATACTGGAGCTTCCTGCTTGACACACAGTCTGTGGACGATTTTCTCTGATAGCCTCGTCTAATGTTAATGTTAATATCGTGTGTTTGAAGGGAAAAAAATCTTGTCTAAACTCCTTTCGATAAACTGAACAATTTTTCATCCTGATAAATATAATTGTCTAGTGTTAATGTTAATATCGTGTGTTTGAAGGGAAAAAAAATCTTGTTTAAACTTCTTTCGATAAACTGAACAATTTTTCATCCTAAAGTTAGTAGTATAGAAAGATGGCGTACTCACCTGAGCAATACCAAGCTAAAAGGAGCGCATTAATGCAGCGCAGAAGCGCTACTACCAACGCACACGCGAAGCGCGATTGTCCTATCAGAAGAGCTACGACGATAAGAATAGAGACCAGATTTGCGCTCGCAAGCGGAAGCCAAAAATCGAACTTAATCAAAACGACAACGAACTTAGCCTTGAAACCGAACTTAGCTGATTAATTAATTTTTTTTGAGATGAAAAAAAGTCGCCAGTGATATAAAGTCGATCCTGATACAAGATCCAAATATTATAAAGTCATATCAACGAATATACCCAAGAATATATAGGCAGCATGTTTGCATACGAGCTCGAAGGATTAAAGAGATTAAATATCCAAGACATTAAATGAGGTAGTAGCTACCGTGTTAAGGTGCGTGGTAGAACGGGTAATATGGTTTATGTTAGCAAAACTGTTTCGCGTCTAATCAACAAGAGATTAGTAGCTAAGCAGTACAATGTTTCGACTGAAACCCTTGAGAGACACTTATCGCCTGACTACAAGGATGATCCTAAGTACCGTTTCTACAATGGTAATCACATGGAATCACACCTATATGAGGGTGTTGAGGCTACTGATCTCTACTATAAGCTCGAGAACGTTCTTTCGACCCAGGCAAGTGCGTTCAAGGTAAATGTTGCTCTCGGGTACGAACTTGTGAGCAAGACTGATCCTGATGACACTCGTTACTTCTACCCAAATCTCGCTAATACTCATGTATTCAATAATCCTATTGCTATCAATAGCAAGGCTAATATTCAAACGAAGGTGATTTCGGAAATCCGTTCTATGGAGTTGGCTGACAAACTGAACTATCCAGCTCTGGGTATAAGCTAAAGGCGATCACTGCATTCAAGATTTTCATCTATCATCGCGACCATGCTCTCGGGGATAGCGAAGCTGTCATCCCTAAGATTATTTGCGAAAACAAGCATGTGATCAACTTCCCCAAGACCAACAACAAGTGCGTCTTCCACTGTATTGCATGGCATACATTCCAGAGCCCTAAGAAGGATCCTCGAAGAATTCAGGCTCAGGTGAAGGAGACATTCAAGCGCTACTGTTCTTTCAAGGGGATTAAATATTCGTTGAGCCTGTTTAGGAGTTTCAAGCCCATTAACCTACTACAGCTCGATGAGGTTAAAGACTGCTTCCAACTTGGTATTAACGTATATAAGATGGATGTAGTTTCTGGAAATGTAGAATGCATTCGTAGATCGGACAGGGGTATGAAGCAATGGATATTTATCCTTCGAGTATCATGCTCTTTACATCAAGAACATCGATATGCTTCAGGCTAAGTATCAATGTCCTAAGTGTGAAATGGTTTTCGTCAGCGCTGAAAGGGTTAAAACCATAAGAAGAATCAGTGCGAGCTTGTGAATATCGAAAGCTTCCCAGCTGAGCCAACTATCTACAAACCAGCTCAGAACGCGATACGATCACTGATGACAAAGTATTAAATCAAGAATGCTGACCAGTACATCGATCACTTCATCGTTTATGACTTTGAGGCCATCCTTAAGCCTACTGCGACTCAACACGGGGAGAATACTGTCTTCACGAACGAACACATTCCGGTGTCTGTATGAGTAGCTGATAGCTTAACCGAGGTGCGTTGCTTTGGAAATGATGATCCGAAGATGCTACTTACGGATATGTTCAAATACATCGGTGATGTATCCGTGAAGATCCAGCAGTACAATGTCAATAAGTACAAGTCGCTTCTACAGAAAATCATCAACGCTCACGGTCTGACAGTTATGGCAATTCTAGGAGTCAATCTTGGTAAGACCTACAAGATGTCTGATGTCGAGGGTTGGATTGAACAAGGAAAGTATGCCAGCTTCTTTGACTTTCATAGCAGTCTTGACTTTGGTAAGCAAAGGTCTGATTACGGGAAACTAAAACTGCAGCTTGATCAGGTACCAGTATTCGGTTTCAATTCTGGTCGATACGATATTAACTTGATTAAGAAGGATTTGTTTGCCGTTATTGGTACTGACAACATAAAATCTGTCATCAAGAATCCCAGCTACATGTGCACTGCTACATCGGACATGAAAATGCTCGATATTAGCAACTATGTACCAGCTGGTACCAGCTACCATAAATATCTTACAACATATCTCGGTGGCTGTAAATGTGATGACAAAATAGATGTGTCTGTGGTCTTGATAAGGGTCTTTTCCCTTACGAGTACATAACTGCATTCAATGTACTAAATCAGACTACCATCCCACCCAAGTCAGCTTTTGACAGCAAGCTCCGAGGAACAAGTATCACCAATGATGACTACGGACGAGTAAAGTTCGTGTGGGAGCGGCTAACGCATTCCAATTTCCAGCTAAGCGCATGAGAGGGTACAAGAATCAGGATGCTAAGGCAAAGCGAAAATTCGGTATGACACTCGAGCACTTGAATAAATTGCTGCAAAAGCAAAAGTATCTGTGTGGTATATGCTACTGCCAGCTAACCGCTGATACCGCTTCAGCTGATCGTATCAATAATAATCTTGTCCACATCGACGGCAACATCTTGATCAGCTGTGTGAAGTGCAACTCAGCTCGTAAAGATATGTCCCTCGGGGGATTTCGGTATAAGAAGCTGCTTGAGTTCAACTCGGACAGACTGGTATATTCTATTGATCGAGAGGAAAAGGATATCTACGCTAAGATGAAATCCAACATCGCCGGAGGTCCATCCATTATCTTTAATCGCTACGCTAAGCGTAATACCAAGATTCGCGGTGGAAGGATCACGGCGGCCGCGCTCGGCTTTCGCGGCGTCGAACTAGGTGAGATGCATTGTGCAACTGACCAGGAGATTAAGGAAGCGTGCGGCCAGGAGCACACACATCACTGAGCGTACAACGACAGCGAGTCTACCGACAACAATGACCACTTCCTGAGGCCAGCGAAGTCGGTCAAGCAATCCCCCACTTCACAGCCATAAGGAGTTCGGTGTTTGGTAAACGTCCTGGCTCATTTTGTGTGTGTTGAGCTGAAGGACGCTAACTACATCTACCGTGACAGTAACGCGGGCAGCACACCAACTCGTTGCTCATTGCGCATTGCGCAATGGTAAGGCCTGTAAAAAAATATCGGATACGATGCTAACGCTGTGTATCTTTGGGCTCTTGGTAATGAGATGCCATGCGGTCGATTGACTACCGTTGAAGCGTATGAAGGTATCATCGACGACATCAACGCCGACAAATATTTGGCTTTCTTGAATGCGATATTCGTACTCCAGACCATCTAAAAGATTACTTTAGTGATACGAACCCATTTTCAAGAATGTTCTAATCGATTGTACCGACGAGAATGTCATTGGTAAGCACATGTTCGATTACAACCAGGCCCGTACATCAAATCGCTCTAAGTCTGCTCGCAAGTTAATTGGTAGCTACTTTGGTGAAAAGATTCTCATCTACACCTTTTTGCTCAGTGGTACCTTTCTAACGGTAGGAGATCCCCAAGACTTACTGCTTTGTCAAGGCCAGCTCTCACAGGGCGTTTGCTCCATTTATGGAGGCTGTATCAAATGCTCGACGGAGGGAGACGTCGATAAGTCCAAGGCTATGATTGCCGAGATGATGAAACTGGTAGGCAACAGTGCTTTTGGTCGATCTGGAATGGACATGAGCAAGCATAAAGAGGTTAAGTATGAGTCGAGCGACATAGCTATTAAGAACAAGATCAAACACTTTACGTTCCATGGTCTCGAGGAGCTTAATGACGCCTGTGAAATCACCATGAAGAAACGGCGACTCAATAGCAAGAACCCCATCCATTTGTCGATTGCCATCTACCAGCTCGCCAAGCTACGCATGCTTCAGTTCTACTACGACTGCATAGACTTCTACTTCGATCGCTCTGACTTCGAGTATCAGGAGATGGACACTGATTCAGCTTATATCACTTTCAGCTGTGAGAATCCGTTTCAAAACTGTATAAAGCCCGAGCTACGTGCCCACTTCAAGGAGCATAAATACGATTGGTTCCCACGCGACTACAACACAGAGGTAGCTAAGTTTGATCGCCGCACCCCTGGTCTGTTCAAGGATGAATGGTCAGGCGATGCTATGGTCTCACTATCGAGTAAGAACTATATTTGCTATCTACCCGACGAATCTTACAAGGTCAAAGTTTCAGCAAAGGGTGTGCAGCAGGGTCGTGGTCGGAATGAGCATGTCCTTAACCCTGACGGATTTGAGACCGTTGTACGGGACCGCATCACACTTCAAGGGACTAATAAGGGGTTTAGACTTTCGAAAGAAACAAAATCTATCGTAACCAATACTCAAACAAAGAGCGCCCTTTCATACTTCTACGATAAGCGGCAGGTACTATTGGACGGCATTTCTACAATTCCACTTAATATCTAAGGGGGTATATTTAGCTGATGTTAGACTTCTAAGTCTGACCAATTTTTTGCTATAAAATATAATATCATGTCGTTTCAAGATTTACTAACAAAACTATACAATGACCCAAAACCCGGCTTTATCGGGGTTCAAGCACTGTATCAGAAGGCAGAGGAATTAGATCATAAGATAACTCATTAAAATCGTAAAGGATTGGTATTCCAGTCAGACCGATATTAAACGATTCCAGGAACAGAAGAAGCGATTCGATGGATTCAAAATTGCTTTACATAACCCTAACTCATGGCAAATGGATCTTACGTTTTGGGAGAAGCGACCAATTTTGAGTGCTATCAACATCAACTCACGGTTGGGGTACGCAAACCTCTTGTCAAACAAGACTGCGCCAACTGTTTTAGCAGCGCTTAAAGCGTTTGTTCGCCTTCACAGAGTTAATATCCTGACAAGTGATAATGGTGGCGAGTTCATGAACTCACAGGCTCAAGCATTCTACAAATCCAAGAAAATTGAGCACTACAACAACGATCCGGTGATCACGGTACAATGGGAAAAATCAAGCGATTCAACAGAACGTTAAAGCAGAGACTAACTAAAATGTCTCCCAGGAGGATTACGCAAAAGGTTATTGCCGATGTCATCGAAATCTACAATAGCACGTTTCATCGCTCAATTGGTATGACCCCAAATGAGGCAAAAGGCAAAGTAATGGATGCGGATCTGAGTCATAATCAGGTGGAAGCTGATAGAATTGAGAAGGAGTTTGAGATCGGATCAAGCGTATTATACCGTCTCACGAAGCAGACATTTGATAAAGAAGCTGCTCGATGGAGCAAAGCAGTCTATAAAATCGTTGGAATTGATGGCTACCGAGTCCAAATCCGTTCAAAACATGGTCATACCCTCTACAAGGCACCAAATGATCTTCAATTTGTTAAAACAGAGACCACAGATGCTACAATTAACAGGAGTGATATTTTATAAGCCGCGAAGATCTTAGAACACAAGAAGATGCGATCGGATAAGTTCAAATATTTAGTTAGGTGGGTTGGTAATGAGCCTGACTCTTGGGAGCCTCAAGATAATCTGCG
The DNA here is from genome assembly GCA_033558005.1 of Phytophthora taxon juncus. Classification (NCBI taxonomy): domain Eukaryota; phylum Oomycota; class Peronosporomycetes; order Peronosporales; family Peronosporaceae; genus Phytophthora; species Phytophthora taxon juncus. The sequence goes on from JAUCEE010000003.1 coordinate 3,236,505, forward strand.
GTTGATTAACAAGAATAGGAGATCAACTCTTGAAAAGGAATATTTGGGTGAAAAAAATGAGCCATGATTAGCTTGAAAAATAATTTAGATGGAGACATCCTCCGTAAGCTTTGACCCATATATTAGTTTTAATATTTTGTCATGAGAATATGAATTATCTGACTTTATGTATAGATACTAAACTCGTAATAATGTGCCTAGCCTGTATAGAAAAGGAACGTGAGTTTGTGAAACTTCAACGCAAGCTGTGGATCATCCAAGAAATAAGTCGAATCAAGAATGAGTTGCTTAATCTTGATGCAGCTTCAAATTTTCGCAAAACGGTAGCCAATCAAAAGTACAAGCATGAATTGGAAGCAATCTTTGGCGTCCCGTTCCATTGTATTAAAGACCGATATCTAAACCTTCTAAATAAGCGAGATCGTATCTGTCATTCCTATCTCCCTTCCGCCATGACTCAGTTATGCCGGGCTATTGGTAATTTAAGTACTCATTTTTTATGGCTCACAAAATATAGATACGATGTTTACAGATTTCACATCCCTCGCTCAGAGAGAGAGCAAAAACGACAGGAGCTTATTGAAAGAGCTCAGCGTCGAGTTCGTCAAGCTAAAGCGAAGCGTGAGATGTATGAAGGCGCTTCGTGGGCTACTGATATCTCGAATGGAATTACAACTGTTGCCAAGAAAGCAACTGAATCAATTCAGAGAGACTCAACATTCGAGCTATCTGAGGCCTTAAAAAAACGCTGATTGATGAATACTCCCAGACAAACCCTGAGGTATCAACTACTCCCGAAGTAAATGTTAAACCGATGATGGTCGATACTGGCGTCGAAGCAAAGCCTTCAGTAATTGATGTAGGTGTATCAGCAAAGCCTTTAGTAATTGATGTTGGTATTAACAACACCCCTATCATAAATGATGCTATGGTTGGGAAAGATTGCTCCTGATAATATAGAAAAATGTTTTTAGTGATGATGATGATAACGCTGAAATCGAAGAATAGAAGCGATCAAAACAAGCGGTTGCTGAAATATATGAGGTTTATCAAATTCTAGCAGATTTACGTATTCATCCCCTCTCACCTAATGTTCGGCAGCTGTCGAAATATTAAATTGGTAAAGATGCAAGGACTTATAATATTACAACAAATCGATTGGTGTTTGTCCCAAGCATTAATTGGTCAGAGACATATGACCATATTCGCGTGGTTATAACTAATGACGTTCGTTTCCTAAATTACATCAATGAAAAGACGGAACGCAACGAAATGGGAAAGGAGGATATAAATACTCCTGAGAAGGTATGGCAGAGTATCGGTTTAAAGAGAAAAAGAGTCAATGCATTAGACGGGGATATTGGCGACCGTACCAAACAAAGACTTGAGGACAGTTTTCTCTTTGATAACTCAACTTCCACAACTTCTGATCAAACTGATAGCAAAATCAAAATGTTTTGGATCATTAGTAAAAATAAGGGTTGCTTAAATCCAATGGATTAAGAAAGAAGATTGTTCCGATCCTTAATGGATCAAGCAAATCATCTTCCATCGATAATGATGGATACGTTTGGGTTGATGGAAATTCAATTAGCGTCTATGGGAAAGAAAGCGATAGGTCTAGGTCAGCTATCACTAAAAGGGTGATTTTTTTTTATTTGGCAACTTACGCTCCGTTCATTTGTAGATGTGGTCTGAGACAGAGGACTTCAGTTAGAAATGGTAAGAATGACGAGGAAATTGGCGTCAAGGAATTTACGCCAGTCGATGGGGAAGCAAGACATGGAACAATGAGTGGCATCGATATGGATCAAAATCTGAGCAACGCGGACAATGATGCGAAAAGGATATTGACTGATTACTACGCACAACTTCATTCGAAGGATATTGAAATACCTTTCAGGCTAATGCCAGTGGTTGCTACAACAAATGGAGTAAAACCTCATCCAACATACTATATTGGTCAGCCAACTGAATCCAGACATTTAAATATCATGACGGAAGATAGATACAAAAACCTAAGCAAGTATCTGGTGCAGCTTGGAAGGGTTTGATGAGAACTATCAGGTGGATGGATACCTTTACATTACTACTTGATTGGTTTGAGGATTGGGATAAATACCTTAATGATGATGATGACTATCCATCCCCATTAAATGATGAAGAAGCAGCTAAACTGGTTGAAGAGAAGAAATTGGACGAACAAAGACGCAAAAACCTTGATGATAACCTCGAAGCAATAAATGATGCGATACTGAAGTCTGTTCATGATATCAAACGTCAACGTATCGAGGAATACGACCATGACGATAATTTGCAAAAGCTTATGATGACTCGGAGACAGCAGCTCAGGCGTATGGTGAAGTTCAGAAGCGCTATGAAGAAGCTAAGGAAGCTGTGAGGGGATCTAACTCAAAATCAGCGAGATCAGCACTGAAGGCAGCTACCGCAGCGATGCGAGCTACATAGGCTGTATTCCAAGCGAAGGCTAAGAGATACTCTGACGCGAGTCAAGTTTCCGGTAGTGGGTTGAAGGGGCGTGGACTTAGAGGCGCGGGTGTTGCCCCATTGGAAGGTGTAGTTCGTCGTGGTTGTACGTACAATCTCAATAAGATTCAAGGATTAGCAACACCGTCAGCATATACCTACAAGCAGCTTGGTAGCAAGTACATTCGTATCCCTGACTTGGATGCTATGACCCTCGTAATAATTCAACCAAATCGGCGTAAATGTGGTCCTAAGTGTCAAATTAGCGATAGTCTCCAAGCCATGATCAGAACGCTTGTATATAGGAACCATATTGCCCAGGCTTCGTACGATAAGCTCAGTATTGATGATAAAAAGCAGTTCAAGGAGATCCTTGCGATCACACATCTCCAGTACAATTTTCATGATAAGCTCACGGATCCATTAGAGACACTTCGAGCTGAGTACGATAAGCTGAAAGGGGAGATAGAGTTAGGGAATGATAATCCAAGCACCATCAAGCAGCTTTAGTCTCTGACTGTGGATATGTACAGCAACCTAATTGGTGATAAAAGAGTTTAAGCAAATTATAGCTCGACTACTATAGAAATATGTTCTTCTTCAACCCACGCATTATTTCCAGTTCAGGTGGTAGATACGGCGATAACGCCGATCTCAACGTTGCTGAGCTTAAAGCCATCATGAAGAATCTCATTATTCATGATCGTCCCCAGAAGACTCAGGCAGCTGTGTGGGCTACTGACCTCGATAAGTCTATCAAGAAAGTAGACGCTTCAACACAGACTGAAGGAGGCCGCGTCTGGGCTTACCAATCCAAGAAAAAAAAATTGTGCAGACGTTTGCTATCTAAGCAATACCAGACCTAATCGCTCTATTCGTCATTCCGCGATATATACTATTTTTTCTCACCGACATGTATCTCCATTATCGCAGCTTCCCCAGTCTTAGCGTCTCTGATAGGGACGAATGCACTATCTCCGAGAGCCACGATCTGATCAGCGTGCATGATGGTTGATCCTATGACCTGACTCGGCTCATCGGTAGTTAAATTGGTTTTGAGCTCTTTACTTGGTATGCAACCCATGTAATACAACCAGAGAAAAAGAGTACGTACTTAAATGATTTCGAAGCATTCGATAAACTCAACGACATTTCGTACATCTAACAGCCTCTGTTCGGCAAGGGCAGCCGTTCTAAAGTTCTTCTGATATCGGTCTTTATAAATTATGATTACCGCATAATAGGCACCCCACTCATTCTTGTATACCCGTCCAGTTCCACGTTTTCGTATCTTCGGTCCTCCAGTTGGTAGTAGGACTCAGAACTCATTATGTTAATTCGTTTTTAAATATCGGTTTCATCGATATCTACACGGTATCGGTCAGAATTTTTACTATTCTCTTTGTAGCGGAGATTGACAACGGCATTATTAAGCTTATTGCGGTCAATGTGATCAATTACCAGCCCTTCTGGACGCTTGTCGATAAAGTATTCAGCAACTAATTGGTGAATAAGTTGATTCTTTTGTTACCTCGTTTTAATTGAAAATATCGGTATCCACGATTTCCCACAGACCGTTTGATCGGTTTGTAAGTACTATTCTTCATCAAACGTCTCACATAACCGAGATTTGAAATTTCATAAGAATCGAAGCAAGGCTTATAGATCTCCATAACTATATATTTATATTAATGTCGGCTTGTATTAGGATGGTAAATTTACCATTCAACTCCAAAGAAAAGTTTTAGAAAACCAATCGGCTGTGTATTTATTTTCATTATCAATTGGTCCATGTCGTTTGTAGTATCTATATCTACGCTTCTTATCCTTGTGATTATACTCTTGATATGCCCTTAGTGTCGTGCAATCTCGATACTGCTGATAAGGCTCACCACTCCGCTTAACAGCACCAAAAGATACAATTCTACCATCAGCAAACACAGCATCATATTTCTTACCTTTATGAGTTGAAATGCGGATACTATAAGCTGAGCTCATGATTCTATATTATCTAGGCGATCTTTTAGTCTATCTATCTTCACTATCAAAACCTGAATCATTTTCATGTTGTATGCAGCAATACGACTGTAATCAACGTTAAGTTGCGTTTTGGCTGGTTCAAGCGATGGATCGTCTCCTTCCTGAATATCATCGCGATAGAACACACTGATCAGTTTGGTTAGATGAGCTGATACAAGGTCTTGAGCGATTAAACCAATTTCCTGTCCGTTTTTGTTCTCGGATTCGTTCCATTCATACAAACAGACATCAATTCATCATACAGACGTTTTACTCGATCAATGGGGCATGGTTGGATGTTTCGTTTCAATCTCCGATCCGATGTCATTGCCATTGCTGTACATCCAATGTATCCACCGAATGTAGCAGCAACACTGTACGTTATCGGTCACAGTGCTGATTCTGTAGCTCCGCTATCTGTTCTGAGGCGATACACTGTCGTACCTCCTGCTCCAAATACAAAATTGTTGCTGCCCGGGACATGCAGAGGCGCTGAAGGACTTGTTGTACCTATCCCGAGGCGCCCTGTCGTAGTTAGGATCATCGAAGTCGAGTTATTTACTCCAAAACGAAGATCGTTGTTTGTGATATTTCCTATCCATGACGCATTCGCTGCTGTTGCACTTGCTCCATTATGAACCTCGATCTGAAACTTGACGGGCGTCAGATTAGATCCCGCAAAAGGTAAGCATCGTATAACTACCATCCAGATAGTCAAAACCCGAGCCTGTTATCGAGAAATATTTATCCGTAGGTGTAGAATGGATACCAAGCTCTGTCAATGATCCTACGGTCGTGAAGTTTGCTTAAAATACGTGATATCACCTGTTGTCGAAACAGTCGCTGCCGACAACGTTTTTATGCCACTAATGCTCCCTGTTGAACCAAGCACCAATGCTTTGCTATTTGTTGCAGAACCAGCTGTCACTCCTGCCAATGCGTTTATCTCACTAGCTGATGCGGTGATTGCAACCCCTCTTAGCTGAATGGTAGTAGGGTTGAGGTTGAGCGTTGTTGCATTCATCGTCTGCGTTCCTGATTTGGATATGGTATCACAAGTCAGCGTTGGCGTTGCCATTGCGGTGGAGCCAGATATTGTACCCGAGCAAGTGAGGTTGCGAATACCATTAAAGTCTTTAGTTGACTTTAGAACTACGGCTTGGCTGATGCCAGCTGCTCCTTCTGTGATATTAATGTAATAATTTTGATTAAACGTGGTCCCAGAGAACTTAAGCGATGGACTGTTAAGACCTGTCCCTCCAGCGCTTAAGGTCAGACTACTACACGAGAGCGCCCCGATACCACTGATATTACCACCTGTCCCAGGAACCAGTGCGACCCCTGGTGTTGCAATTCCTTGTGTAATTCCTGTAAGATAAGTTAAACGATAGTCAGTTTTACTGAGATACAGTGTTTGAGCGTAATCAAAAGTGAGATAGCCACTCGCATCCAACGTCAGATAGAATGCGGGGTTATGAATCGGCGATTGGAAAATTGGTTGCGGATATGAAAAACCTGAACTCATTTTGTTTGATCCTATATAGATCAGACGATAATCATGAGTGCTATACCTGATTTCGGGGCTTCTATCCCCAAAAAGTTCAAATCAGCATCAATGGGCGACATTCCTGCACTTGATATCAAATCGTTGTTTAGAATGGTTGTGCTTGGTCACTCGTTTTCAGGGAAGAATAATCTATGCATGTTCATTCTCAAGAATTCCCCTTACGTGTTTGCGCATCTCACGATTATTGCTCGTAATCCTCATCAAGAGCTCTACGAGTATATCCGTGACAAGTTGGATGGATTTATTATCAACACTAGGGGGTGTATCTGGATCAGCATAGGTAATAGTATATATCTTTTACCTTTTTATTAACTTAAATATATATATTACCTTTGCTGATCCAGATACACCCCCTAGTGTTGATCAAGTGCGGCATACTCCAATCAGTTCTAACAAGCCTGAGCTCGTCATCATTGATGATTTTAATAATGACCGTCTGCTCCAGAAGAACATCTTGTCACACTACTTCACAAGGGGCCGACACTTTAAATTGAGTACCATATTCCTAAGCCACAGCTACTTTGCAACCGACGAGATAATTCGCTTGAATTCAGAGTACATAGCTATCCTACGAGCTAATTCGAAGCGTGATTTACAGATGGTTGTCAAGGACTTCAATATCAAGGGCGTTGATGAGCGTTCGATCGTCTATTACTACAACAAAGCAACGGAGCGCAAAGGACAGATGTTGTTCATAGATTCTGTTAAAGGCCAAATCAGGTACAACTTCGACAGACCAATCGTGATTGATAACTAAATCAAATTTATTGATCAGAATTATGGTTAGAATCATATACTATTACAATGGCAAGCTTTCTGAAACTGGACTCAACCAATCTCGTTCAAGATGAATACAATTCAACTTGGAGGTATTCGTTTCCAGGTTCGGCAGCTGACTTCCGCGATGTAGTCTGTGCTGTACAATCAATCACGATGTACAATTCCGAATATATCGTCGATTCGTTCCAGTTCCAGAACACTACATTCAAAATCGAAGTACCTACAGCTGCTACAACAAGCATTGTAAGTAATAATCTCTCGGATGGTATTTATACGTACGTTGATATCAATCGGAGCATTCAGACTGCTCTCGTTAATGCTGGCGCGTACTTAATCAATCCGTCAGGTGAAAATGTATTCTATATCCAATTATCAGAGAATAGCGTTTATTACGCTGCTTAGTTTGATTTCTCTCCAACTCCAACAACTTTACCGACGGTTGGTGGTACTTGGACAAGACCTACTACAGGTCTATACTCCTCTGGTGGTACTGGATTGCCGACTACTACACGTGTTCCGCGTTTAGTTATCGATAACGTTGAGTTTGGAACAGTAGTTGGACTGACCGCGGGAACTTACCCATCAGTTTCTGCTACCGTAGCCAGAGCTCAGCTATCGAACATCATTCCACAGAATCACCCTACATCATCCATCATTGTCAGATGCGATCTGATCAAAAATGCGTACGTCGTATCTGGCGATATTCTGAGCGCATTCGATCGGGGTGATGCTCGGTAGGTCAGCTCATTTCATACAAACCGAGTCAGTATGATTGGATAAACTGTCTTAATGGCTCTCGTACCTCAATCACGATCAGTATCTACAATCAGAATGATCAAAAGGTCAAATTCCGCGATACGTCAGTATCGATCATGCTACTTTTGAAACCAAAAAAATAAATTGTTTAAATGCTATATTTTTTCTTATAATCTAAAACTGCCTCCTGTCTTAGCATTATTTCTCATTGCTCGGATCTTCGCCATGTGATCCTTAGCTTCTTGCGACCCCTTGGCGAATTTCTTACCTCTCGGTTTTGAAACACCAACGCCGTAGCGACGACGGACTTCAACACGTACCGATTTGATAAGTGTTTCGTGTTCCGGCTTCGTTGCTTTGCTTAGTAGGTATCTCTCAGATGCATCTACTCCATCCGTGAGTACTCTTTTTTTCTTTGCGTTGCCAAGAGCGGATTTAGCTGCCTTCTTAACGTCAGCTACTGAGCCACGGCCTCCTTCCTTTTCCACATCACTATCGCTGTCATAAACACCGATGCCTGTCATAGAACGGATTGCTGCTCTCGCTGGGATAGCTCCTTGAGGAACCCCGAGAGCGGTTGCGACGGCTGGTACGGCCAAATCTGCTGCGCGAGACAACCGTCCTGAGTTCTTAGCGAACTTAAAGGCTGATTTGATACCTCCCTAGACCTTAGACCAAATAGAACCACCTTGGGCCCTCTTGTATCCCTTTTTGACCTCGTGTCGTGTGATGTCAAGACGCACACCACGACCCGCCTTGCGTGCCTTGATAGCTTTCTCATATGAAGCTGGGTGAAGATGAATAACGGAACCGCTACCCTTGAGTTGTTGATCAGCTGTCAGACATAGCTTACCAGTCTTGAAAGCTTTGGTCAGCTTGGGAGCTGGTACGTCGCTTGAAATAGTTAGTTCGCGATACATTATTGCTATATAGCTTGAAACATTCTATGAAAGAATAGTTAAGTTCAAATCCTTGAATCAATTTTGTAGATTCATCTTATCTTTCTGCTTGCAATATAACCAGAGCATACACCATACACCGCAATAATCACCATACGTCCCTTGGAATTGCTTTGGATTGTATTTACCGACTCCGTACTTTGTAGGAGCTGCTTCACCCATACTATCAAAGTACTCACCATTATGAATAGCCGTCCACTGTCCTACATTCATATCAGGTTGTCGCAACAAAATCAGATATAAACCTTTCTTCGGGAGTGGCTTTGTTATTTCACTCGAATATATCATCCAGATGTACATTCAACCGCTCTGCGAGTTCAATGAGATCATGATCGCTGGTAATGGGCTTAATAAGTTGAGACATAATAATTAATTTCCGCAAAGTATATTAGGATCCATATAGAATCAACGATGAGTGAAACTCAACTATCCGACCAGTATTTGTATCAGAGCTCGCTAAAGAGCGACCCGGAGATCAAGGTATCTCCCAGTAAGCGTACGCCTTTTGTTATTGACCTAAATCAGGGTTCGTGTCAGAATGGTGTTATCACAATTGATGCTACGGCTCAGCTTAACGGCTCCGAAGGATTTGCTTCGCTCCGTGATGCTTACATTATGCTTCCATAGAAGGTCTCAATGAAGAATGGTGCTACGGCCCAAACTACTGTTGCTAACCGTCTATGTACTACACTTAAGTGCGGCAATTGAAATGTCATTGATTCGTTATCGCTCGAGCTAAATGGTAAGACCATTGTATCTATGGCTGACTACAAACTGTTCTGGAACAATGTTCGTGCTCAAACTGGATATAGTCCTCAGTATGTTGAAAAGCATGGAGCTGAGTCTTTCCTATTCCCTGATGCCGGTCAATCAGTACTTTACAGCGCAGCTGCCGCTACAGCTGGTGATGCGTACTCCAACAACACCGCATTCACCAGCTCGCTCGGAGTACAGGCTCAAGATGGAGCAACTATCCCTAACGATGGCTTTGTTAAGCGATTACTATCGAACCCTCCTACTTCAGGTGCCGATTTCTCTACCAGTTGGCCTTCAGTTGGTGGTGCTTCTGCTTCTACTACCATTTCAAATCAAACCGCTCGTGGTGCCTTCGTTGCCGGTGTAGCTACTGCTAATGAAATTATGGGTACTTGGAACTACATGCTCAAGATCAAACTAACGGACTTGCACCCTATCTTCCGTGAGCTTGACCTCATGGCTAACCCTCAGATCCGTCTCCGTTTCCGTGTGAATCAGGGTACTGCTGTTGTCGCTGTCGATGCTTCTAAGAATATGTCGCTAACTTCTACTACCCTTGCCTCTGGTAATAGTTGCCCCATTATGGTCGCCAGCGCTGCTACAGGTAATCCTATGGCGAATGTTCTAGCTACTTCCGCTGGTTTCAGTGTTTCGTGGGGAGCGGTTGTTAATGCACTTGAGCCCACTATTGATGGAGCTTACATGCCTTTCACGACCGCTCGCCTCTATGTACCTTTTGTACATCTCAGAACCCTCAGGCTATTATTTCGAAGCCTGTCAAGAAGGTTCGATACAATGACTGCTACGCTCAATTGTTCTGCCAGCGTGCCGGTATCGGTAAGCAATCGATTCAGTTCAATGCTTCTTTCGACTTACAACTTTCGGCAAGCGTTAAGAATGCCAAATACGTAGATGTACTTCCATTCGCTGAGCAGACAAGTAGTTTCGCAACCGCAGCGGTACAGGAATTCCAAAGCCCCTTCGATTCGGCTCCTTGGACGCTACAGCCAGGCTCGTCGATTCGCAACTTCAACGTCCGCATCGGTTCGACGCAGGTATTCGATATCAGTCATGACTTGGTGTTGAGACTCAGCTGGGAACGGACTTGCCGGTTGCCGCCGAAGTTTTAAACGGTGACAAGTTGCCGGGATATGGGTTGAAGGATTCCCTGGCCATTGACTGGCTAATATTCACTGTTTCCGATGTCTCAGAGTCAACCCGTCGAGTGACATGACACTATTTGCAAGTCGAAACCCCCGGTCAAGATCCGTACTTAGCCGAGTATTCGGCGACGGTTCGAGTCTTCGGCGACTAGTCCGAGTCTTCGACGCGACCTTTGAGTCATCGGTGGTTACACCCAAAGATCGCAACGGACATGGGAAGATCCAAAACGGACGCGTTTTTATTAGACATTTGTATAAGACTATAGGAAACTCTAGATGAGAACCTAACGCCCATTGGGCACTAATACAGAACAGCTTTTCCTTCCAACCACGCAAGGGTGAAGTCCGGCTATCGGTAAGTACACGTAGCGTCTGTGTGTAAAGTTGGTAGGAAGGATTATGTCTGTCGGTGAGCACGCCTACTAGTGTAGCGAGTGTTCATCCTGGCAGGATCAAGAGACAGTAACAGTGGCCGTGTGTATTAGGATTGTGTGGCGAGTTGTCGCCATTGACCGGAGGAGCGAGAGCGCACTCCCGTCGACTCTTACCGCCGGAGCTGAAGCTTCGGCACCCCCGTATCAGGCCGTGACTGGCTGGTACCCATCCTTCTGTGGGACTGCGGGGTATATTTGCGTGTGTAGAGCATCCTAGCCGTCGCTCGTGGCTAGAGGTGCTGGGCTTTGTCGGTGGCCTGTAGTAACTACGGTACACAGTGGAAACAGCCAACCCGGTGTAAGGGCAAGATCCTGGGCCTTCAGGTTCGATTTGCCCGACAAGCTCCACGAGTCTTCGCGGACTCGGGGAGTGTTGTTGATGGGAAGTGTGCCTACATATTTTAGACGTGTTCCTACACGACAGATACTTGCCCCAAGTCATCATATGGAGTTATCGTTAGAGAGAAACTTGGAGTGAAGAAAGATTTTGATATCCTCGCTAATGCTAAGAGTTGGTTGGTTGTGCATCCATCGACAATAATCAGGGTCAGAAGTATATACTTCTTCGATTGGTTTGCCCTTGTATTTTCCAAATGTGAGTTCGAACGACATGTTATCTGTTAGGGGTATCTATGTACATACCTCTTTTAACGTTTTTTTAATCAAATTAATTAATTAGCTTCCTTACCATTTACTATAGTCCGGAACCCACCAACCAAGATCTGGCGGATATGGCATTGTCGTTATCCACTTCGAATGTTTTTCTTTATTACAGTGCTTTGCAAAGTTCCATCTCTCCATCGATGATCCGCACAAACAAGTGATTCTTTCATTCATCGGAGCTGAAATTATATTTTTCATCACATCTTCACTGACTTCTGGTGAGAAAATTTCAGTGGGCGGAAATTTCGATAATGTGTGCATACCACAACGCTCTTGCGATGGCTTTGCCTTACACTTTAATCCACTATCCAAAATGTAATTGCGCATTCCTATTACTTGTAGTAATTATTAAATACTTTATATTTGTTTTATTAGGATTAACTCGTTTTAGCCTTTGAGCTCTCTATCGCAATCTATCGGCCCCGAAACTACCCTAAGATCCAGAGAATGCGCCCTCTCGCTCTCAGGTGGTCGAGAGGTTGCGTCATTGAAACCAACAGTTGTTAGATCTCAGTAGTTGAGCGGTACTAAAACAACCCTAATATCGAAAAGTCGTGGCTCTCGTTTTAAGGTGGTCGAGAGGTTGCGTCGTTGAAATCGCTGCTGTCCCGAAAGAAGGTTTAGGAATGTTCTCGGTGGTAAATTACGGTAAGGAAAAAAACTGCCGGCGTAATGTTCTATGACCTACTACTCCTGTAGCAGACCCGTGCGAAATCGACCTTGACTTGTAATCTGGAACAAATTTTGCTGGTATAGTTGATGTTGCCGATACAGTGTCATGGATGAGTAGCGTATAAGGCCAAAAACTTTCGCTGTTGACAATGATCGCTTGTTGAAGCGAATAGCGATGGCAATCAACACTTGTTTTTCCCGAATCGTTCGCCCGGCGAGTTAAGTGTAGCAGTTTTTTAGCACCAGAAGCAGCGCAAGGACCTCCTTTTCGGCCGGGTGGTAATTCATCTCTGCGTCCTTAAGCACGCGGCCACAGAATCTGACTGGATGTAATTTGTCGTTATGCATCTGCAACAACGTCGTGCTGAGTGCCCACTCATTGGCGAAGAGCACGATGTGAACCTCTTTTGTTTGGTCGAAGTGCCGAAGTATCGGTGCAGCCGCCACTTGGTGTTGCAGTGCTTGAAACTTCGGCGTGCGACCGTGAGGTCACCCCTTGTTGTAAAGTCTTTGAGCTGATAAAGGGCGGCACCGTAGCCTGCAAAGTTCTGGATGAATCTGCTGTAATAATTCAGTGCCCCAAGGAAGGACTGCATTCCTTTCTTGGTCTTGGGAAACGGAAGCTTCGTGATTGCTTCGAGTTTCTTAGGGTCTGTTCGTATCCCGTCGCGCGAAACTTCGTGACATAGGAAGTCCACCCGCGATTGCACAAATATGCTTTTCGTGAAGCTAACGCTGATCCTGCATTCTTTGAAGCGGGTCAGCAGCTTGTCTAGAGTGTTTAAACAGTCGTCAAACGTCGTTCCACCGAAACAAATGTCGTCGACAAAAGAACGGCGATCGAACACCGGAACTAGCGACGACTGATCGGACTCGTTGGTTGAAAACATGTCTGTGGCTAGGTGATTTACCAGATCTAACACCGGATCTGCGACCCCCGAGTTTTCGTGGGCTACAGCAAACTTTGTCCGCGTGAACGTCGAAGGGCTCGTAGAAACTGGTGTTGACTTTTCGGCGCCGGCGTGGATAGCTCGAGCTTGATCTTCGGCGGTCCTCATGCGTTCGGCGAAAACTCGCCAACCTCTTTTTGGCTGTACGAACCCCCACAACGCGATATCGAGCATGCGTTGGTAGATCATTGGCGCGTTCTTGAGGCCGAAGGGCATTCTAAGCCATTCGAAGTGCCCCAGTGGGCAAACAAATGCGGAATTTTGCGCGCTCGCAAGGTCATCATGATGGCCCAAAAGCCGCTTGCCGCGTCAAGTGAACAAAACCACAAATATGATTCCAGGTCCGTGAGCAAATCATCCACCAAGGGCATAGCGTACTCCATTATCGCCGTGATGGCGTTTACCAGCTTGTAGTCGATGCACAAGCGAATATCGACGCCATTCTTCTTGAGGACGATGACAATAGGCGATGCCCATGGGCTATCGGAAAACGCCACGAGGTTTGCCTTGAAAAGTCCTTTTAACAGTTCATAGAGCTTTTTAAGATGTCGCATCGGTATTCGTCGGGCCCGTTGCTTAATCGACTCATGCCCCTGGACATCTATGTCGCAAATCACGCCGTACGCAGGTGGTGAAAGTGCGTTGCCACTTGAGATCATTATTCCTTGATGCTTTTCGAGTACACCGACGAGTCGCTCCTGTTGGTCAGTCGTCAACTCGGGGTTTTGTACATTTGGTGCCGAGAAGTCGAGTTCAGTTGCCGATGTCTCGGTCAAATCGGGAAGAAAAGCGAGCTCATGTGCATAATCTTCAAGGCCGATTTCCGCTGCAAGATGCTCGAACGAGTTGTCGGTACTGGAATTGTTTGCTTCATTGCCTTCAGTAGTCAACACCCTGATTATTAAAATAAACGTATTCTCCAGGACTTGCAATGGCGACACTTGCACTCGATGCTTGTCGTCTGTGAGCTGTCGCCACTAATGTCTTCAGGCTTCGTCCTGTTTGTATGTTCTCCTGAGGTTTTGGCGTCACCCGTAGCGGCCACTGACTCGTCGATATCGTTGCCCCAGTCATCGGCGGAGCTCATCTCATCTTCCGAGTCGTCGGTGGGGCGCTGTAAGATCCCAGTTGGGGTAGTGTAGGCGGGTTTCTCCACTGCCGAAGGCTGGCGGGCTAGCCCTTGATCATAAAGTTCTCCTTTCCATCGGAAAAGCGTTTTATCTCGCACCGCCTCATACGCCAACACTTGCCACTCGCAATATTTCGCTGAATCTAGTCTCACGTAGCCGACATCTCGTGGGAGCGAACCCGCAGGTACCCAGACCACCACTGGTAGGTGGACTGGGCAACTCACTAGTTTGTCTGTGAGGTTCGTGAGACGTACGCGGGCTGGTCTCTGCTTGTAGAACCGAGTGATCGTCGGCACAAACGTCTCCGTGCGGCGAATCCAGACGACGTAAGTCGTCGGTGGCGGCTGTCGCCGCTGCAATCGGAAATCTCGCCATTCTCGCCCCTGAATTTGCAGTACTTCTGTGGGTCCTCCAACGACGTGACTCCTTTCGGTCTCGTCGATCATGTTTTGTGTCTTGATCAGGGGAACCATGACCTCATCAGGGAGTTTCGCGGTGGCGTTAAACAAATCCAGTCGGACTCCGGCTGGAATCAGAAAATCCGTGCCTAATACCACGTCGACTCCTGCGTTGTGATCCATGATCCAGACATCGAACACGTAAACGCGTTCCCACCCTAGGGTGATTTTCACCGACGCCCGACGACTCGTTGCTGTCTTTCCTTTTGTAATTCCTTGTACCTCCATGCAACGGCCGTGGTTCGGGTTGTCGCGAAGCCTTAAAATCTTGGCGTAGCGTTCCGAGATGACGCTAACGTTTGCCCCTGTATCTAGGAGTATCCTTGTCCTTGAGTCATTAATTGCGCCGTTCACCAGGGTCCTCATTCGTACTCGCCGGTCAAACTTCTGTGCCGACCACCACCCCATGCGTTCATTGGGTAATAGCCGGACTTCCTTGGCGAAGTGTCGGCGCGGAGTGATTTCAACCGCACTTGCTACCCAGTTGTCGGTGTCATCTCCGCTTGAGCCTTCGTCACTATACTTTTTCATATCACCTCCACCGAAGTTTCCACTTCTCTCCTGTAAAAGTTCTGTCGTTTTCATAATTTCGTTTCCATCTTCTTCCGGCCATTCGCACTTGCCGACAAAGGCGTAGATACACTCCGCCTCGACTGCCGGCTCGGCTAACTGTGGCAGCCCGATTGGGACCAACCCAGTTTCAGTTGGCGGGCTGCCTAGTTTGAATGTTCGGTGAAGAGGAGATTCTGCAACTCAGGAGATAGGTCCTACTTGTCAGTTTTGCTGCGAACCACGTTTGCAATTTCTTGGAAGACTTCGCATCTGCCAGCATCATGCACTTCTTTGCACAATCTACACCACTTACGGCAGTAGTGGGCGGAGTGAGAGAGTCCACCGCAGGCGGCACAAGGTCCGTATTGCCGCGGACGTCCTTCACGATCACTTCGTGCTGGATAGCGATCATTTCTGCCGAGGTTTCGGCTTGCTGGGTCACCCCTTGGTCCTCGTTTATCGGCACGTGCGTATGTGCCCTCGGCGGCAGCTCGTCTTTCGTTGTCGTTGGCTGCAGCGAGATACCGGCCACTTCCGTCGGAAGAATATCCATCACTCCGAGTATCACTGAGTTGTCGGGAGTCATCCGAAAGTTCATCGCTATCGGCTTCACTGCGGTGGGGATATTCTGTTGGGTGTTTCTAGGACGCTCGCCACGGCTGCTGCGGACATCCCGCTCTTGCAATTCAGCGAAAATGTCGGTCACCGAAGCTTCAGCTAGAGTAACTCTTGGGACATTGCGAGAGTCATCACGACGGCGATCGTAATCTCGGTCTCGTCGGTCCCGCCGACTGTAGTGGTCGCGCGAGTCTTCACGACGCCTATCTTCACGCCGACGAGTGGAGTCGCGACCTCGCGAGTGGTGTTGCGACGACTCGCGAGTGGAATTACGCTCGTCGATCTTCAAAATATCCATGATCATCTCTTTCAATTCATGAATATCCTTGACTCGGATATGGCACAAACGTCGTTCGAGCCCTCGGTCGCCACAGGTTTCGAGAAAACGTTTAACGTGATCCCGTGCCTTGCGTCCTCCATTTTCGAACTGAATGCCAGCATTTCGCGCGTAACCGTTGAGCCGGTTCAAGTAATCGCAGATATACGCCTTGTCATCGCGCCTGGCGGAGTAATAACGGGACTCCGCGGACTGGTTAAATTGCGAGCAGTAGTACTTGATAAAGGCTTCGCTAAGCAAGCTCCACTGTCGCTTGGTCTTCTTCGAGAGTTGTCGGTACCAATGTAAAGCGCCGCCCCGAAGACTCAGCTCGAAGGGCATGCACCATTCGTCGGGCGACGCGCGTGTTCCCTTCATCTCGTAGACGAAAGCTCGCAACCACTGCATGGAGTTTTCACTTTTGTTCCTCAAGCCGGAGAACGCCTTGATCTGCCCCAGTGGTCGGTGCGTGCTACCTCAATCCTCGGGGTCACGTTTTGCATCTCCGTTTTCGTCACTTCTCGGATCTGACGCAAGTATTCGTTCATTTGAGCTCCTCCGTCGCCCGTAAATTTGTTCGAGTCGTCGTCATCATCGACGAGTCGTTGCTGAGCTGGAAACGTCGTCGGGAACCTCGTCCCGAGCTCCTGTTCGTGCGCCTTGTCTCTCCCGAGTTGTCGGCGGTGGTACGAACGGGCTCAGTGTGGTTGACAGACTTTGGTGTCACCATGTGAGAGTCTTGAAAATACGGCGAACGCTCACCAGTGGCCGAAAACACTGCTGTTGGGGCCTTACGACCTCGGAAATCTTTGGCCGTCTTCGAGGGAGTCTTCGGCAGGGGTACCTTTGATGGATCCGTTGTTTCATTAGCCGAATGAGGTGTCGGCCGACGTCCCGTGTTGAATGCTGTTGCGCCGAAGGCTCCGGGTAGGCGCTTCTTCCATTTTCAGAGTTCGGCACCGGCTTTCGCCGGCGCCCAGCTCTCGAGGGCCGACAGCGAAGGTGGCGGCGTGGCCTGGAGGCCCATCGCTTTTAAGAAGGTCACCGTTTCCTTCACAGCTTGGTCCAGGGATGTCGAGTTACTGGCCACGCTAACTCGTGGCTCAAATCAGCCCACACTGCTTGGCGTATCGGTGTTGGTTCGACGAGTTGAATACATTCGCTTGTCTTCATTTCTTCGTAGCACCGTCCCAGCACCTTGTTAGCTGCCGGGGTGTTTCCGTTGAGTGGGGGCCGGTAGCCTGAGGCTTGTTCGGTCGGTTGAGCCATCGTGACCGGGGACTTTGAGTCTTCGGCATCGCTGTCATAGTCATCGTAGGCGGGTTCGGGTCCCGCCACTTCTTCCAATTCATCCGCGAGATTTCGGGACAGGGAGCGCGAGCCTCCGCTGCGTCCCGCCGACAATATCGCGTCTTCCGGTGTGTCGGGCGTCACCACAGCGAGTGCTGGCGCCTTTTCCTCCAGGTCTTCATAGTCTTCCATCTCATCCTTGGCATCGGATCCGTCCACCGAGTCTTCAAAGCTGACTGAACGCTCAGTTATCGGCGCCAAGTGCGGGGTGATCAAGGCCGCATTTGAGTCGTCGCCACGCGTTCCGCCGGACTTCATCGGCGTGCTGGTACCGCTGAACGTGATCCTTTCGCCATCTCGTTCGTCTTCTTCTTCTTCTCTCTTGTTTGTTGCTCGTTAAGGCGGATAACCTGCAGTAGTCACGAGATACAGAAGGTCACACCAATCCCGGGTCGCGGCACCAGTTGTCGTTTAGGAACACGTCCAATATATGTAGGCACACTTCCTACCAACAACACTCCCCGAGTCCGCGAAGACTAGTGGAGCTTGTCGGGCAAATCGAACCTGAAGGCCCAGGATCTTGCCCTTACACCGGGTTGGCTGTTTCCACTGTGTACCGTGGTTACTACAGGCCACCGACAAAGCCCAGCACCTCTAGCCACGAGCGACGGCTAGGATGCTCTACACACGCAAATATACCCCGCAGTCCCACAGAAGGATGGGTACCAGCCAGTCACGGCCTGATACGGGGGTGCCGAAGCTTCAGCTCCGGCGGTAAGAGTCGACGGGAGTGCGCTCTCGCTCCTCCGGTCAATGGCGACAACTCGCCACACAATCCTAATACACACGGCCACTGTTACTGTCTCTTGGTCCTGCCAGGATGAACACTCGCTACACTAGTAGGCGTGCTCACCGACAGACATAATCCTTCCTACCAACTTTACACACAGACGCTACGTGTACTTACCGATAGCCGGACTTCACCCTTGCGTGGTTGGAAGGAAAAGCTGTTCTGTATTAGTGCCCAATGGGCGTTAGGTTCTCATCTAGAGTTTCCTATAGTCTTATACAAATGTCTAATAAAAACGCGTCCGTTTTGGATCTTCCCATGTCCGTTGCGATCTTTGGGTGTAACCACCGATGACTCAAAGGTCGCGTCGAAGACTCGGACTAGTCGCCGAAGACTCGAACCGTCGCCGAATACTCGGCTAAGTACGGATCTTGACCGGGGGTTTCGGCTTGGAAATAGTGTCATGTCACTCGACGGGTTGACTCTGAGACATCGGAACCAGTAAAAATTAGCCAATCAATGGCCAGGGATTCCTTCAACCCATATCCCGGCAACTTGTCACCGTTTAAAACTTCGGCGGCAACCGGCAAGTCCGTTCCCAGCTTAAGTCTCAACACCACAACTGCCCCCACCGCGAGGCGATCCACGGCATCTTGGTGAGCGTCGTGGTGCCTCTGTTGTCAGCGCCACGTCGGAGTCGCGCCATCTGTTGTCAGGCGCTGTTGCCGCTGCTCTCGAGTCGCTTGGGGTGCCGCGCTGTCGTCGGCCGCCTGCTATGGCGGTGAGTTTGAGATGTCGATGCTTGTCGTTTGTTCAAGGTTTTCACTCATCCGTTGTGCGCGTGCGCAGACTTCTGCGGGTAGCACCGACGGCGTTCAACCCGCTCGCGCCTCTGTCCCTGCCGTCAGGACTGCCCCGTCATCTTCGGGGTCAGTGGACACGTCGTCTTCGTCTGCACCAGCAGATGTCGGGTCGTCGTCTCCGGATGGGTCAAGCAAACTTCCGTTTGCCACGACCGCAGTGGAGACTCGTGCTGTTCAAGTATGCTCGGGCTCGCATGGCGCATCAAACCTCGCGCCTGCCGAAAGTTCGTCACCGGCTCCTCCGAATTCTGTCGTCACGCGTGAAGTACTTGAAGAATTATTGGTGGAGGCGAGTGCGGAGTCTTCGGAGCGCGTGATTGCTGTCTTGGGGCCTCACCTAGAGCAGCTCGGTCGTCTTGCCGTCGGGCTCCAAGTTGCTCCGTCAATTCGTGGAGATAGGCGTGTACGCTCTCGAGTTGACGCCGCCAAGTCCCTTGAAGAGGTTGTTAATTCTGCTGTGCCTTGCATGGATGTCGGCGGGGATGTCACACTGGATCTGGCGACAATGCGTGGCCAACTCTATTCTGCTGAGGCTGCTCAAGCTGCTGCCGAAAAGTCATTACACCAAGGGATTTGTCGTCGAGAAAACGCCGAAGTCTTGGCGAAGACTGCTTATGGAAAGAGAGATTCTCTTTGTGCCGAACTTCGGCGTAGCAAGGAAGTCCAGGCGTAGTTGGTCAAGAAGGTGGAACAGTTGAACGCGATCGTCGCCACTCACAACGAGGTATACGCGAAGCTGGCCAAGCGGGTGCAAGCTGCCGAAGACCACGCCCAAAGGGTTTCCAAGCAGCTGGCGCGAGAGCAAGAGGTTTTCAAGGCCACTGTAGCGGCCAATACTGCCCAGTGTTCTCGTCTCCATCGTCTCCTGGCCAGTTCGGATGTTGCCGATGATTCGGCGAGTGCTCGTTTACGTCGTTGTAACGAGGACCTCATGGAGCGAGTGCAGCGGCTAGTCAAGGCAAACCGGACTCTGCGAGCGCGTGTTCAACTGGAAGAGATGGATCCCGACGTCTTGGTTCTTATCTCCGAAGGTTCGTTAGTCATGCTAGTGCTCTTGCCATCCTTTGTCGTCAACTCACAATTCATTGTTTTCTCTTTAGGTCTTTCCACAGGCGAGTTGGATTGGGAACTCTGGGTGTCAGCGATGACACTCGGACGATCCTTCAGCAGATGTATCAATCTGCCGACAAGTCAAACCCAGACACGCTGATTGCCGACAGCTTGGCTCGCGTTGCTTTTTTCGCCGAAGGTGATTCGCTTGGCGAGATTTCGTCAGCAGCTCGTGCGTCTGAGTTCCGCAAGACCTCGCCAGGTACTTCGGCGACGGAAGTTCATAAGGATTGTGTTTCTCGCAAGAAAACTCCCAAGTCCGCGGAGCACAAACGTTCGCGTGAAGAGTGCTCACTGGATCGTGAGCTGGAGTCTTCGAGTCGTCGCCCAAGACTGGCTGCAGATGCTGCTGCGCAACGTGATGTGGATGATTCCCGAGATGTGGCGAGTTCTCGTGGAGAGGCTGAGGACACAGAGGCTTCTGCGGATTTGGAGCTTTCGTCACCGGCTCCATCTACCTCGCGATCCAATGTCGAGTCACGTCCGTCGGGGTTTTCCAAGGCTAAATCCAAGTCACGTTCGCCATCTTCATCCGAGTCTTCGGCATGGTCGGCGTCGACTCAAGTATTGTCGTCCGCTTCTGAAGATACGACCCCTGCCCCACGAACTCCTTCAGCGGCGTGCCGAACTCTGGATTTGTCTCCACCGTCAACTGGGTCGTCGGCTGCTGGCACTCGTCGCTCTAGCAGGGCTTCTGCCGCGCAGTCGTCGTTTAAGTCGTCGTTGATGTGTGAACTGGAAGATGCCGATGACGAAGATGTACTCGGCGGCTCGGCCTCGCTCAAGTTCTCGTCCTATTGTGATTGACGACGATAGTGGCGATGATAGCTAGTCCAGTGTGGAGCCTGCGAGGACGGCTGTTCTTGAGAATACTCTGGATTCAAGCGTGGACAATTCGCGTTCGGTTGGTTCTGAAGTTTCGGCGGTGCCTGGGTCAAACGTCTCTGGTCATTCGCCTGCCCATGAAGCCTTGGCAAGCGGTGCGCTGGCTCCGTCTGACGGATTAAGCGCTGTTCCGACTTCTCGCGGAGTCTCGGTGCTTGGTTCACCTCCTGTTGCCGCGACCAGAGAATCTGAGTCGACGGCGAGCACTGCCCTGGTAGTTCGCGACTCGTCGTTTTTAGCTCCACCCTCGGTGAAGGCTGGATCCGTACAGAAGAGTGCTGCGAAGACACAAGCGAAGGCCAAGAAGTCATCGGAAAAGAAGAAGCGAGCTCGTTCGACCAAGGCTCAGAGTGAATCGTCGGTGCCGGTGGCACCGTCTGAGGCGTCGGCAGTGGCTCGATCGTCGTCTTCTCGGTCTCAATCCGTCGCCGTCAAGCTAAACGTCCCCAAGTTGATGCCTCGATGTCATCATTGCCCGGCGTGGACTCAAGCTCCCTTCGTCCGGTTCCACTTCCTGAGCCAGTTCACGGTGACCAGCCTCAAGTTCGCTTCTCCAAGCAATTGATCAAGTGGGCTAGGCCGTACATGACACCCAAGTTCAAACTGCCGGGTGCGTCCAAGTTTTGGTCGCGGATCCTGAATTGTCGGCTGCCGATTCCTGTGCCTTCGCACACTCGAGTACCGTGCACAGCTGCCCAGATTGAAGCGTTCGCTGACTACAAGAATCCTCAGCACCCATGGCAAGTTGTTCGTCGCCAGTTGCCGCCGCACGCGTGCTTGTTTGGCACTGTTGATTTCGACGTGAGCGCCAAAGTTTCGCAGCGGGCAAGTTTTGATCAGCGTCTTCGTAGCTATTGGCGAATTTTTCGGGGCTTCGGTGATGAAGAGGATGCCGACCTCGGGTATGCGTTGTGGGAGCGAGACCAATGGATTCCGGCTCGCGCTGTTGATCTTTTCTTTTCGCATGCGTTCGCGGTGTTGGCGAGCATTCGTAGTACCCGGTTCGGCCCTGAAGATCAAGCAAGAATTCGTCGCGAACTCGAGGCGGCTCGCGCCAAGTGGGTGGTCTACTTGGCCGACCGGACCAAGCGTTGTGATCGTCTCCGCGTGAAGCTGGTTTACAAGATGTGGCGATGGGCTGTTGACGAAGACCCAGCACTGGCCGACATCCCTCCCGAAGTCTTGTTTGAGCCGTCAATCCCTGGATACTCGTTTGAGTATCTCACGTGGATTCCCAAGTCTTCGGCGTGGTCAAGTGAAGTTTCGGCGTTGGACGAGCTCCAGCCATGGCGTACGGGATGGGTCGGAGCTCCCGCCCTGCACCCGTACAACAACACGTTTGTACCGTGCAACCCGTCGGCTCCGTTGTTTGTTCCAGTGGGTTTCTCTCGAGAGTCAGTTGGTCGGCAGATTCAAGTCGATCCTGCTCTGACTGCGTCCGAGATTTCGGCAGGCTGGGATTCCGACTTCCGAGGGCCTGTTTCGCCTGATCTTGCTCAGGATGCTTCGTCTGCGACTCCTTGGTTGGCCACGAGCAACGACACTCTTGTTGCGCCGTCCACCGAAGATCCTGATCACCTGCTTTTCCTGGCGCAGGTGTCAGCAGCGGCTGAGAATGCTGGTGAGGACGGTGGTGATGCGTCGGAGGGATCGTAGGTTTTCTTTTCTTTTGAGTTTTCGTGACTGAGTGTCCAGGCTTCACGGGTCCGTGTTGGTCAATGGTAGTTCTGGAGTAAATTCAGTCTTAGTTCTTTTCCAGTCGGTAGCGTAAATTCACATGCAATATGTAGTGCTGCAGTAGCTTTCTTTCGTCTGTAGCTTGGGCTGCATTGCCCCAAGTACAGTTCGTTTCATTTCCAGTTGTCGATGTTAGTCTTCGTCGGCGCCTTGGACCATCTGGAATCGTTGGTCCCTCCGCTTCGACGAAGATAGTCGTAGAGAAGCCCTCCGCAAGATAAATTCGATGCTGGCTCCCACGTCGGGTCGTCGTAGCCGACCCATTTGACCTTGAATTCGCGTACAGCTCTTTCGGTACTGGTTGACATTGGGGTTCGGTCGTCTAGAATAGCTTCGACCTCATATTCGCCGGTAAGATGATCAGGCTCCCAGCTATCTTCAGGCAGCAATTCTTCGTCGAAGTCTAAACGCGAGTTTTCGGTGATATCTGGAGCCAAGCGAGTCTTCGGCCGGTCGCCATATTCGTTCACGGGCTTGAGCCTGGAGACATGGACGACTGGGTAGAAGCGGTATCCGCTTCGGTCTGGCAATTCGAGTTCATAAGCGTACTCTTCCACTTTTTTCTTGATACGAAAGGGTCCATGCCACCTGTGTGCTAATTTCTTGGTGAGTCCGGGCTTGACTCTTTCCATGTAGAGCCATACTCTGTGGCCTGGCTCGAAGAGAGACTTCGGTGCTTCATTCGTGGTTTCCGTCTCTCCTGGTTGGTCGTTAGAAGCGTCTGCCGGAGGCTCACCGCGAGCTGTTCGTGGAATAGCTGCCCGTTCCCGACGACTCAAGCTCTCGTTGTGTTCTTGAGCTCGGCGAGCCTTCTCATGAGCTTGGTATGTTTGAGCCATCTTGAGGGCAATTTCATGTTGTCTGTTGACTTCTCGGCGCCAATTTAACGCGTCTGTCTGCTTCCCAGAGCCTTGACGGAGTGAAGTAGCCATCGCCTTGAGCGTAGATCGCGCATCCATCCGTGGACCAGGTAAAAAGGAGTGTCTTTTCGCGTTATATCGAAAGAATTGCTGATGGCGAAGATTAAGCGTTCGGCAATTTCATCAGTCTTGCTGGAGCGGGTCTTCGGCAAAAACTCTGACCGATTGCATCACTGTTTTCACCGAACTTTCTTGTTGCCCATTGACTTGTGGCCGATAACTCAGGGTAGCCTTGGACCTTGACTGCATCATTTCGGCGAAGGCCTGGAAGACTTCGCTCGTGAAACGTGGGTCCCTGTCGTGTCTGATAAGCGATGGTGCTCCGAATCTTCGGTACACACATTCTTCAAACCCTTGTGCTACCATAAATGCCGACGTATCGGACATTGCTTTAGCAATGACAAATCCAGTGAAGGAGCACTGGAATAGCAGCAGTGCCGTGTTCCCTCGTTGAGACTTCGGCAGCGGTATTACGAAATCCATAAACACTATTTGGAAGGGTCGTTCAGCTAGAACGTTGCTTGGAGAGTATCTTCGAAGTTGAGGTCGGCTTTTGATGGAACTGCAATCTGGGCATGACTTCACGTGCTTTTCAACGTCTGTGTAAATGCCAAACCAGTAGTAATCTTGCTTGACACGTTGGTAAGTTCGGACAACTCCTTGATGTCCGCCTTCCAGGGAGTCATGACAACTTTGTAGCACTTCTTGAATCATCGTGGTGGGTACAACTAGTCGTAAATGGGTTTCTTCTTGATTTTCTCGTGTTTCCCGACGACTCGCGCCCACGTATTGTAGTACACCGTCATCTGGTAGAACAAACTTGTCGGCAATTTTGAGAGCATCCCTGGCTGCTTTGTATCCAAGTTTCTCGACTTCGCCTCGTAAAAACAGCTTGAGATTCGACCAACGAAGCTCCTCATCTTGTGCTTTTGCGATTCGACTCCGACGTTCTGCTTGGATAGCTGACCCCTGCCGACAACTCCAAGGGTTGACGATGTAGACCCAGTCTACATCGTCAGCCCTTGGAGTTGTCGGCAGGGGTCCTGGAACGTCTTTTGAGTTGTCGGGAGGCTTATCAGTAAATTGCACTTGCTTCGTCTTGGGTCTAACTTGTCGTCGCGTCATCACTGATACGATGGCAGAGTCGTTTAGTGCTGAATGTTGAATTGGGCCTCGCGGATCAGGTATTTTCACCTCCCCTTGGTCTACCGACGTTTCGTAGATGACTTCGCTAATCCTGTTAAGTTCGCAAAGTTCGTTCTTCCGGGATTCGTTGAGAATTACCTTCGACATCTTCGATTCGAGCGCTTCCGACGCTAACGAGTCGGCGGCAGCGTTATACTCGCGGACTAAGTGAAGATACCTGACTGACCTGAGTCTTGCCGTAATCGCTTTGTGGCGGCTCAGTTGAGTCATCAGCGATTCCTTCCGGCACGCTATCATCCCTAGGGATTGCTGGATCGCGAGCCTGGAGTCGCCGACGACGACTAAGTCTTCGGCACCATGGTCAATCGCTGCAAGAACACCGTTATTCATTTCTGTGTACTTGGCAATGTTCACCGTGGTCTTTTCAGGTAAGCGCTCGCTGCAATCACTATCTTCCATTCCGGAAGTAGCCACACAATCCAAGAGAAACTGCCGTAGCCGCCATATTTCTCAATTTTCGCCGAACCATTGAATGAGACGACGTAGCCGCTGTGGGTTGTCGGCAGGCGTGCATACAGCAGGTTCGGGTCCATACGAGTTGTCGGGGACCCTTTGGTTGGTGGAGAAACGAGCGCTAATGATTCATCGAGGTTAATAAAACTGGTCACCGACGACTGAAGCAGCTGAACGAAAGTACAATCTTTCTCTTTTACTCGTTGAACAATTAAATGCCAGAGGGAGAGCAATACTGCGAACTGGGTTGCCCTGTCGAAAAGTGATTTGGACTTATTTATCCATTCCAGCGTCGAGAACCTTGTGTAAATTCGGAGTACGAAGTTCTAAAGCGGAACTGCATGCTGCAATTACCTCCCAAGTATAGTACAAGTGTCAAACCCTTTTACACCAGAAAACCTGTACAATTCTTGTAACCTATCATTTTCTACTCATTTCATTCATCTCACTTGGCATTAATCACCTGTACCGCACAATCTCATTTTCCATCCGAAGGTGATGAAGACGTGGGTGAGGGAGGCGTCGAAGCGCGCGCGCCAGCCGCACTTCGGACCGGCGCTGGACTACAGAGTCGACACGACGCTGCTGTGAGGCGGCCTTTGTAGGTGCTGCTGTGCGTCGTTGCGGCGACTAACGGCGATTGCGCTCGTCCTGCAGAGACTCTGCGCTGCAGTCGGCGTTTGTGCAATTGGACTGCGATGAAGAGACCGAAGCGTTCCTGGACGTATGCGACCCGCCCCCAATAGTGCTGATACTTATTAACGATGCAATCACATCTCGCCTGTGTGCATGCTGTGGCAGACTTGCACTGGGGGTAGTTTGTGGGAATCGATGGGCTCCACCGTGCTGGGGCTCTTCTACTCGCTGACCGACGCGAATGGGATTCTCGGGCGTAAGTGAGACCGACGGTCGGCGCCAACGAGGCATCCCATGTCTGCACCGCACTGGATGATTGCTAGCTCACGATCCTCTCTACATGTACTCTATATTATATTTTGCGTGGTTCAGGTGGTCAGATGTTTGTGCTTTCGCGAGCTCAAGTCCGGCGTCTTCTCCACCGCGAGCTGCCCGTGGCGGGCGGCGGCGGGTCGCTGCTTGATATCGGGGCTGGAGACGGAAATGTGACTGCGTCGCTGGCCTCGCTCGTGGACCAAGTGACGACGACCGAGGCGTCGGCGCCCATGGTCGCGCACCTGAACTCGCGAGGCTACAACAGTGTACAAACCTGCGACTTGCAGCACGAGTTCGTGCAGTCGCGAAAGCCCTACAACATTATCAGGTGCGTCGTCGCCGTCGTCGCGGGCCTGTTTTGATGTGACCCTTTTCTTGGCAACGCAATGCTGCGATGTGGTTTGTTCGTCACGACTAAGCAGACCGCTCGTGTGCCTTTCCGCAGCATGCTGAACGTGCTCGACCGCGCTGACAAGCCGCTGACTATGCTCCGCGAGATCCGCGAAATGTTACATCCGGAGAACGGGCTCTTCCTGCTGGCCGTGGTGCTGCCGTTCTCGGCGTTCGTCGAGTCGGGCACGCAACGCGTGGCACCCACTGAGAAGCTGCCGATGGGGGGCGGGCTCTGCGCGGATGGCGCGTCGTTCGAGATCGCGGCCAGCCTGCTGCTGCGCAACGTGCTGCTGCCGGCGGGCTTCAAGCTGCGGCACTTTAGTCGCGTGCCCTATTTGTGTCGTGGGGACATGCAGCAGCCGTACTACGTGCTGTCGGACGCGGTCTTCGTGCTGGAGGTGGACAACCAAGCGGGCGGCTCGAGTTGAAGCGGCCGGAGGAGCTGTTAACGGCGAAAATAGTCACATGGTAAACCGCCGCCACTTGCTTTTCGGTTCGCGCCTGACTCTTTGCTTCGAGCAGCACGAGCCACCAAGAGCGTGAAACCACCGCGCCCTATGTGGGGCGCGTACGCGGCCGGCGCCACCTTCGTGGGCGGGCGCCAGTGCTGAAAACATGGCGCTCGGGGTGGCGCCGCTGGACGCCTGAACTGGCCTCGCCGGCCGACACTTCCGGTCGCGCAGGCTTTTCCGGCGGCTGCCGCATTGCCAGCACGGCTGCATCTGTGTCTGCGCAGCTCCGTGCGCTGCTGTCTGGCCTGCTGCTGCTTGGCGGGCCAACGGAACCTGTACTTCGCGGTACAGCAGCGAAATGGCTTCAATGAGACGTGTGGGCTGCCAGCAGCTATTTTAAGCGTCGTCTTTTGGGCCAATGGGGGCCTCGCGAGTGCTGGTATTGGCTGAAAAGAGCTCGGTCTCAGCAGTATCTCATTGGTCGAAAGCGTGTCGCATGGCACGCCTGGCTTTCGACCAATCCGGAGCGGGCGGGCGGGTAGAGGCAGAGAGCGCCTTCTTTCCCCCATCACATTTCCTTTTGCGCTGGAGCCCTCAAGCAGAGACCGCCCTCGCGCGAGAGAAGGACGCCCGAGTCAGACCGGCCATAGACGACGACACAATGGCGCCACTAGCCGAAGCCGCCGCGCCCCCCTCGCCCGTGGAGCCGGCCACCGTGACCAAGCAGAAGACCGTCGAGGGTCCGCAGGAGCCGCAGAGCGAGGCCCCGTGCGAAGAAGATGCCGTCGACTCGCACGAGGCCGCGCCCGCCTCGCAGCAAGAGGCTGTGGCCGCCGAGTCCGCGGACGTGCAGCCGCCGGCCAAGAAGCGCGTGCGCTTCGACCACGCCGACGTCGTGGAGTTCGAGCCCACCATGTGGACCGCCACGGTCTCCTCGGAAGGCGTGCCGGTAAGCCCATCACGGAGCTGGATCGAGCTTGATTGTGCGGGAACTTAACTCGTTGATGTGCTGTCTGCAGCTCGGCATGTCGGTGGACGTTCGTCGCCGTACCAAGCGCCCGCTGGACACATACGAGAGCGAGCGCGTGAGTCAGCGCGTCGACCGCCAGGAGTACATGGAGCTGGGCTACCTCGAGCCAGAGGAGAGACTTGACATCTTAGAGAACGCGGGCCACTCCATCTCAATTATTAGTCACGTTGAGCGTGAGACGCTCCGCATTAACCGCGAGCGATGGGAGTCTAACGAGTACGATCTCATGTACCAGTACGGTCTGGGCGAGGTCCCGCTCATGGAGGACGGTGACATGGAGATGCTGCAACAAGAGGATGGAGACGACATCATGCACGTAGATGATAGCAGCGACGATGACTTCTTCTTCGGAGGCAGCAGCCGGAACATGTTGGTGGACTCGGAAGTCCGCTTTGCCATGGAGGACATGGATGCGTACGACGCCATCAACACGCGTACATACGACGACCTGAGCATCGACTACGCCTCGGACTGCATACTGGGCGACGACGAGAGCTCTGATGAGAACAACGAGCTGCCGTACGCCGTAGACTCGTTCGACTCGCCTCTCAGCTGCGACCTGCTGGAGATGGGAACGTCTCCTTCGGACGTGTCGGGGTCATCCGACTGCATGCTTGCGGCCGCAACAGCCGCAAGTTGTGCCCAGACCGCCGTTGCAGCCAGTGCCACAAACAGTGTTAGCAGTTCGGCCGAGTCCGCGTCGCCAGCCGTCTCAGTGGAGGCAGCGCCCGTCCTCGCCGTGTAGACATCTTGGAGCCCCGCAGGATTCCCCAACACCCGTGCGCGAGCTGCCACGGATGTAGTATATGTGCAGCTGATTTCGCGCTGCGCCTTCCAAGCCGCCCTGATCGAGTGAAGTGGCCAAGCATCCCATCGGTATTTAGTAAGCAGGGGAGAAGGCGCGAGCCCGCGTCGACTGCTTCTCCCTGATATTTTGCCCCTTTTGACTGTTGATAGCGGATAGTTTCGTTAGGATAGCGCTTCCAGTATTATTATTGCTTTGAAGATAAAGGTCCCAGTGAACTAATGAAAGCCCATTGCCACCATCGCCGCGCTTGCTTCCTTTGCAAGATCGACGTTGAAGTGGAGGCTCAGCATCTGGTACCTACAGGTAGCGGATACCTAAATGCTGCCTGGTCATTGCGATAGTCGCGCCTTCACTCATCAACTCCCGGCTGCTGTCCCCACCGAACGAGCACGTTCAGCAACATGCGCATCTCATTAGTGAATGCATCGAAGGCTATGCTGGCAAACAACTTGCTTAGCTTGAAGCCTTTAGCCATGTTCCCGCTTATTTCAATGCACATACTTTACCAGCACACCAGAGTACTATTCATCGCACTTAGCCGGGTCCTAGGCAGACGCCTTCGGGCCACAGACTTCGGCTGCAAAAGCTACGCAGCAAGCACTAGCGCTAGCAGCAGCTCCCTCCACAGCTCGGACCATGGTGCTTCCCTCCGTCGCGCGTCTGTCGGCGCGCTCGCTGCGCGGCTCGCGCGCCCTGGCCGCGCGCTCGCTGTCCACCGCGGCCCCGTTCGACCCGCAGGTGCCGCACTACGACGTGGTGGTCGTGGGCGGCGGCATCGTGGGCTCGGCGCTGGCCTGCCAGCTCAAGAGCAGCCCCGTGTTCAGGGGCAAGAACGTGGCCGTGATCGAGCCCACGTCGCCCCCCGTGGCGCCCGCCGTGGAGGAGGACTCGCCCGACCTGCGCGTGTTCACCATCACGCCGGCCAGCCAGAAGCTGCTGCAGAGCACCGGCGCCTGGGACCTCATCGCCGACGGCCACCGCGCCGTGTTCAAGGACATGCAGGCCTGGGACGCCATGGGCGACGGCTTCATCCGCTTCGACGCGCAGAAGGCCGGCCGCGACGTGCTGGGCCACGTGCTGGAGCACCGCGTGCTGGTGCGCGCGCTGCACGACCGCATGAACCAGCTGGCCGCCGACGCCGACGACAGCGCGCCGCTCAAGCTCTACTGCCCCGCCAAGGTCAAGCACTTCCAGCGCCCCACGGCGGTCTCGGGCATCTCGGAGATCGGCCTCGAGGACGGCCAGCGCATGAAGGCCGACCTCGTGGTGGCGGCCGACGGCGGCAACTCCATCATCCGCACGCTCTCGGCGCTCGGCACCTGGGGCTGGGACTACGACCAGCAGGCCGTGGTGGCCACCGTCAAGACGGACCGCGTGAACGAGACGGCCTGGCAGCGTTTCTACCCTACGGGCCCCGTGGCGCTGCTGCCCATGCGCGACGGATACTCGTCGGTGGTCTGGTCGTGCTCGGCCGACATGGCCAAGGAGCTCACGGCCCTCAGCCCCGAGGAGTTTGTGGCGCGCCTGAACGATGCCTACTCGGCGCCGCCGATGTCGCCCGTGCCGCCTGAGTTCCCCGGCATCCCCGTGCTCTCGGACCTGGTGAAGGGCGTGCACCACGCTGCCAACACCATCATGTCGGCTGCGGCTCTCACGGAGCCGTTCGTCGCCCCGCCCAAGGCTGTGGCCACGGTCGGCCACCGCTTCGCCTTCCCGCTCAAGCTGAAGCACGCCACCAAGTACATCAAGCCTGGTCTTGCTCTTGTGGGCGACTCCGCGCACACGATCCACCCGCTGGCCGGCCAGGGTCTGAACCTTGGTCTGGGTGACGTGCAGGCTCTGAGCAACCTGCTCGTGGAGGGTGTTAAGAGTGGCGAGAACCTCTCGAGCGAGTACTTCCTGCAGCAGTACGAGGACGAGCGTATGAAGGCTAACATCACCATGCAGCTGGCCATGGACGGCTTCAAGCGGATGTTCGGCCCCACCCCCGATGCGGTGTCTGTGGCACGCAACGTGGGCATGGGCACGCTCAACGCTGTGGAGCCGCTCAAGAACCAGATCATGAAGTACGCTATGGGCTTGTAGACGCGCCCAGGGCAACCAGTAGATGGCGAGTTGTGATATCAAGTAAATCGCATTTGCAGCTGAAAACGCTGCGAGAGTAGGCGATTCTTTTGCAGCAAAAGGAACCAGGCCGGACAGCCGAATCCTGCTGCCACCGAGATAAAGCAATCGTCCGAGCACGTAGGATCAACTTCTATAGTCTTGATAGTTTTGCCGTGGTCTATTCCTTCGTGTGCAGTTTGTCTTGATCGACCGAGAACAAGTGCCGGTTGACTTCAAAGATGGAGATATCTCCGATCCCGGGCGTCGCCTTCGTGTCGTCTTCAAAGCAAGTGGCACCTTCAGGCAGCGGCACCGTGTGCGTATCCAAAATGGTCGAGTAAGAGTCAAGACCCGGCGTGGACAGCAGGTTCACTGCCTTGTAGAGCACCAGCGAGAAGAGGTACGTCATGACGATCATCGCCGGCACTGCCACCGCCCAGTGTTTGGACGGGAAGTAGGTGAAGCCGTAGGCTTCTAGCGTTGCGTCGGGCACGTAGGCCCACACCAAGAACAGCACTGCAACATGCAACGCTTTCAGTGTCAGCAGCGATAGCTCAGTCGCAACTCAGCCATTGCACGCACCGTAGACGAGAGCGGAGGCCAGCCAGCCCCCGAAGCCGAAGAGCTCCATGCGCATGGCGTGCAGCCGCTGCATCTCCTTGAACGACACTTGGGTGGACATCGGCGGTATGGCAGGGACCTTCTCGGCATCGCGAGGTGTCTCGGAGCCGCCAGCACCTAGCGACGGACTTGAAGCTGCCCCGGATGCATTCGCCTTCCTCTTCCGGGTCATTATTGTCCGAATGCTAATCCCACGGCTAATTCGTCTTGAACGGGGTCTAATTCTTCGCGCTCAAGCGTAATTCCATGTTGAAGAACACAACCAACTTGCTTTTCTCTCCGCTACCTCACTGCCTCACAGAGACTACGCCTACAAGCTACTACTACGTATATGTATTTGGACAACGTTTACACTCAACAACCATCAAAAGGTTTTGTTGCTGTGTCATTGAGCAGCTTTGGTGTAGTCTGGTCCTGCATGATATGTCCTCGACGCAATTAAAGATACCCACGCTTGCGAGCCCTACCAGATTCGGCTTGCTAATTGTTCATACTGACACGCGCAGTAGCCAACCAGTCCAATAGCGCTCTCTGATGTTCTTGATCACATCGTCACTGTACCCAGCGCCTTGCAAACCCTTAGCAGCACTTTCAGGTGACATCTTTTTCGCAAACCATTTTCGGTAAATATTGTCGTCAGTATGGTGAGCCAGCAACTTGAAATGTGCGAACTTCTTTGCGGTTGCCGCAGCTGTTTTTTCGCCTTTGCCGCTGCGTTTCGTGCCGCCATTGCTTTCTTAAAGCCTCAGTATTCGGAACGTACTTCTTCATACTCTTCAAAAACAAGAGAAATCGATAGTTCTCTCCTCTTTTGGCTTGTTATCATTGGCCGCAGCATTAGCAACCGCTTCGAGAGACCGCAGGAAGGGCTTATCCCCAGCAACTAAGCTTGCTACAGCACTAGCAGCAGCTCCGCGGTCAGTTGCCTTACCCTTTAATAATGTTGAGGGTGTTTTCACTGCAGGGACTGCGTTGGTAAATCGAGAAGAACAACCGCGACGACAAAAATCAGCAAATTAGATAAACGCATCTAGCGGCTGCCAGGAAGATGTCGAACGTTGAGGTTTGATGTCGAGTGGAACTTAGACCGTTGAGCGGGCCAGGGTAAAAGGGTAAATGGGCGGTCCGTACTGTAGTATCTAGCGTGCTCTCATGATTGATGCAATTATGAATTTGTTGCGTACCAGGCAGAGAGTAACTATGAGTGTAGTGTCGAAAGAGATGCATTTACCGGCTTGTGATGTGTGCAGGCGGATGTGCTGCGGACCGTACCAACGAACGATGCAGTGATCTACAGAGGTGCTTCTGGTTATCGTTTGGCTAACTACTAATAGGCATTTGACTGTTGTCGAAACCAGCCTTGAGTGATTGTGGTATTAAACTACAACGCGATCAAAGATGAGAACCATCTCGCAAAAATGATACTATACGGATCTTAACGCAACACGAGATGACCAGATTATCGACATTCTGGATGACCGCCAATTGCAGATCCTGTTACTGTTCGCTCAACCAGCTGTGCACCACGACGACCTCTTGATTTGAGCCTTTACTTCTCCCCGTTGGGATCTCACCAAAGATCGGGAAACCTCGCTCTTGTCGCCGAGCAGCCTGAGCCACGAGCTGCTGTGAGTCTACACTTCGACACTTCAATCTCGTGCAGCTGAAATTTGTTACGAAGTTGGGTGGCAATATTCCGTGTTTGACTAGACAACGAGGATTATACTTTTCCCTACTGTGGAGTAGGTTATTTAAGAAAGAGATGATACGAAATCTATTGCTTTTCGATTTTGGCGGAGTTTGAGCAACAGAGATAGAAAGCCTTTTCCGGAATATCAAGACCTATAGTTTACCATTTGTTGGTATTCAAGCGTAAGCAGCTTCTTACGCGGAAGTAAGAGAAAGTCTATTCGATTGAGTCAGCTTTTCAGTTGGTACTGCTCGTCAACTTGCCTACCAACTTGTGTACACTAACGCGGGAGCAATTCGTTTAAAGCTGTGTCGCCTTCGTTGTCTTTGTCGTTGTTGTCACGCATGATCGGGACTGAGTTGCTTAATGCACGCTTAACTTGCTCAGTGCGTGACACAGTGCGGCGAAGCTTGCGGAAGAAACCGACAGGTGGTGGACCTGAGAGGGGGTACACATCGTCGGTATCAAGGTTCTTGGCCAAGCGGAAGCAGCGTGCGCAGTGCTCCTCCTCAAGCTCGCGCCGAGTAATAATACCTCGAACGTTGTTGTGGCGATTCACGACAACGAGATGGCGCAAACCTCCGCTTCGGAAGAGACGGTAGGCACGCACGAAGGGGGCCTCCTCTTGGATCAAGTACGGTGTTTGGTTCATGTAGGGGGTGAGGTCTACCCACAAAGCACGATCCTCCTCAGAGAGCGTGTACAGCTCGTCACCCGCAACGCGACCGGCATGAGCAGCGGCTAGGAAGTCCTGATGCATTGGAGTAGGGATTGGATATCGCGGATAATGTGCCTCCATGTCATGATACGACAAGCAGTAGTTGCTGGCGAGAGGTGACTCAAGCAGTTTGTCATCTACTCGCGGGGTGTCGTTCGCCTCTAGATCCCTCGTTGGATGGCGACGTCGAATATTAGTGTTCGTTGTCACATCAGGTTGATAAGATGCAGGATGCGGCTGACGATGAAATGGCTTGGGTTTTTCGATGCTAAAGTCATTATGGCTCAGCAGCACATTTAGCTGTTTTCGGAGAATAACGCCAGCAAAAAAGCGGCTACCAAACGTTGGGTCCTCCACGATTACAGGGAACGCATTGTGCTTAGTGCTCACGAGTAGGTCAAAAATCACCCCAGCACGCTCAACCGTGCGCAATGTCTTGGGGTTTGGCGTCATGATGTGCTTCACTCGCAGGAAAGCTCCGCGTAGTGGAGGGTTCCAGTCCAGGAATGGTACGTGGCGTAGATGGATGTGGATGTCGTAGATACCTTCGTTAAAGTAATTACCCACCCAGCGAGCAAAAAATGACGTGAGAATAAGCGGGAGACCAAACTCGATATTGCCTGTGCACTCGAGGATGATAACTGTCAGCGATATAGTCATGCGTGTCACGCCGCCCAGCATCGCGAGGCTTCCCACAAGCCCGTATGTTCGTGGATCAACAGTTTTCATGTGCTGCAGACCTGTGAAGTAGTTAATCACACGAGTCCATAGTCTTCCGTAAGCTGCACCGATAAGCAACGCGGGCACGAACAATCCACTTGGAACCTTTAGACCGTAGGTCACACAGGCTAGTAACAGCATCATGAGCCAAAATACGACGAGGTTGCGCACATCGAAAGAGTCCGGCGGCGCGTGAAACAAATGCTTGATAGCTGTTTCTCCTCCTGTCAACATCAACGAAGCCAAATCGTTGTATTGACCCTCAGGACAATAGAAGCGCAATAACTCTTTCTTGTATGGATACTGCACAGTTTCATCGGCTTGGAAGCACTCAGCCCCATCCATCGACACACTCGTGCAGCTCTCACAAATACAAGCCGAACCATTCTTCTTCAGCATTTCCATGCCAAAAACGAACGCCTTGTTTGGTGCTGCAGCACCTCCGGCAGTGTCCGCTAAATGGATTACATCGTCACGTGCTTGAGGGAGATCATGGCACTTGCCCAGTAGGAATGGCGTCGAAAACAAAAGTGACGAGATGAGAACGGACACCAGCAACGCCTCCATCCACGCTACGCCACGAGTGCGCACCCAACGAGAGCGTACCCTAGCCAGCCGCGTATTGAGACCGTTAAAAAAGGCTCCTTGCAAGCCGCCACCAATGCCCATGAGGATGAAAAGAGGGACTTCCCATATCTGGTAAGTGCTGGATGTAAATGGCCCGAAGCTGAAGCTGCCCGTGTGGCTCCCAAGAGTGCCCCAGGATAGGTTGTCGTTCATTCCAGAAAGAAAAAAGGCGAGCGTAAACGTTGCTGACATAGCACAAAATAATGTCCGCCACGTGAGTGTTTGGTTCCAGAAGGACGCGCCTTCCTCCAGAACGAACAAAACTCCGCCGATGGGAGCACCGAATGCAGACGCCACACCCGCCGCAGCACCGCAAGCAACGAAATCGCGCTTTTCTCTATCATTGCGGAAGCCCGCAAAGTACGAAAAGCTGCTCAATTGCAAGGGCAGTCAGTTGTGAGGAAATTACTCTCCATCTGAGACAACACAGCAGCTTATGCCTACCTCGTATCGTAGCCAAGAGTCGACGATTTACCTTGAGAGAGCCCCGCCGCAACAATTGCGCCACTACACATCATTACGCCAGGCTGTATAAGCTTC
Source organism: Phytophthora taxon juncus (assembly GCA_033558005.1). NCBI lineage: Eukaryota > Oomycota > Peronosporomycetes > Peronosporales > Peronosporaceae > Phytophthora > Phytophthora taxon juncus. The sequence goes on from JAUCEE010000003.1 coordinate 3,272,695, forward strand.
AGATAGGTTAAAGAAGGCCCAACTCGCAGATTCTGACTTACCTGTGAATCATAGGACCTTCCTTTCCTACTGGCAAACCGCCAGCAACGGAACACACAGTTCCGATGATCTTGCAGAAGAACGTGCGCAGCCTCAGCATGCGTGGAATCTTCATACCGTTAAGCGTCGTCTTGATCTCCGAGATGCCTGCGAACAAAGGTCACCGCCGTGCAACAAATCGCGACGTTGAAGTGAGTCTCAATGCCACTTCTTACGACTGAACACGAAGCCAACTCACCTGATCCAGCAGCAACCGGTTCGCCAAAAGATGTGACAGTCGCGGCAACGGCGACTAGTCCGAGGTTAAACGCCACGATGCTCCAGAACGTGGTGCCGAACAGCACGTGCTTGGCGAGCTCGTGGTGGATTGTGTACTCGAGCAAGTGCTGCTTGAGCGACATCAGCAGCGTTGTAAAGTATAGCATGAAGACCGCGACGAGCGCCGTGATGACGCCCGTGACGAGCGTGAGGAACCAGCGCGCGTAGATGAGCCGGTTCTTCTCCTGTCCGTTGCGGTACTTGTAGCCCATGCCGGACTTGTTCACCACGCTCTCGAACAGGTCTGTCGGCAGCGCAGTCGTCAGCACCGTTGCATTATCATTCGTATATCGTTAGTAAGTTTGCAGCGTCGACGCACCATAGTCGAGACTCTCGAGGTCGGAGCTTTTCCACAGCATTGTGTCAATTGCTTCGGCTGCGAATCTCCAGCGCTGTGGCGAGTTGTGCGAGGCGACTGCGGTGTCCTACAGAGTGCAGAAGGCTCCGCTACGTACGGCGCGAGTCTCAACGGGGCAGAAGAAGCGGCGGAGCGTCGGCCGCATGCAGCGAGCAGCGCTTCTCTCTGGGCGAAGGCTGTCGGGAAGTGTGGGCGGAACATTAGGAATTGAAGATATCAGTCGCTACTTCTTATCGCGACTTCACAGCGCTACTTTCGTGGCGGTACAGGATACCTTGCGAGATCCCGCGGGATCAGTCGTTACTTCAGATACGCCACTTAACGGCCACTTCCGCTCGACATAGCCCAACGACTGGCAAAGCAGGAAGAGATCGGCTCGCCGCGGACGCCAGCATGTCGCCGCACCGCGAGCGCCTCACGCGCTTCTACCAGAAGTACAACGCCGACAAGCTGCACGAGATCGACGGCGTGCTGGAGCGCTTTAAGGGGCGCGAGGCGCAGCTGTTCTCGGCGCTGGTGAAGAAGTACGGGCCCGAGCCGGCCTCGGACGAGGAGCTGGACGCTGCCGAGTCGGACGAGGAGGAGGAAGAGGAGGAGGCGCCCGCCGCGGACGAGCCCAAGGACTTCAACCACCAGCGACTGCTGGCCTTCTACCAGAAGTACAACCCGGACAAGGTGGGCGACGTGCCCAGCGTGCTCAGCAAGTACAAGGGCAAGGAGTCCAAGCTCTTCGACGCGCTGGTGAAAAAGTACGGCCCAGAGCCCGGCGACTCGGACGACGAGGAGGACGAACACCACGACGAGGACGACGAGGAGGCCGATGACGAGGAAGAGGACGACGGCCAACCCAAGCTGCGCCACGTGCTGTACTGCCCCATCGACACGTTCCCGCCCGAGTACTGCGAGTACGGCCCGATGTTCAACGAGTGCAAGCCGTGGCTGGCCGAGCACTGTCCGGACCTGGTGCTCACCAAGTACAACCGCACGGTGGCCGAGCTGCTGGAGGTGGAGCAGCAGATCGCTGACGGCGTGGAGGGCATCACGCTCGAGGTCGAGGGCAAGACCGTCAAGAAGAAAAAGAAGAACAAGATCGAGGAGGCGGCCAAGCGGAAGGAGAACTGCATGGTCACCATCTCCAAGAGCTCGCGCAAGGGCCGCAAGCGCCTCACCTTCGTGACGGGCCTCGAGGACTTCGAGGGCGTCAACATCAAGGACGCCTGCAAAAGCATGGGCAAGAAGTTCGCCTGCAGCTCGTCGCTGTCCAAGACGGATCAGGGCCAGCAGCAGATCCAGCTGCAGGGCGACTGCGTCACGGAGCTGCTGGAGGTGCTGCCCGAGATGTTCGGCGTGCACGAAGACCAGATCGTCGTCATCGACGAGCCCGTCAAGGCCGGCAAGAAGGGCAAGAAGTAGTTGAAGCCACTCTTCGCTTAAGTGCGTCTTGAACAGTTAAAGAGAGATGCTCTAAACGTCAGCATTACGGTTGTCGAACTAGATTACACTTTACGAGCACGTATGGACATTATCCAAATTTGGTTGAGGAAGCATGAGCGACGACATCCTGGACAACATGTCCCTCTCGGACGACGAGATGCTGGACGACCTGGCGGACGACATGCTGATGGAGATGGCGGAGGAGGCGGCCGCGCCCTCCGCGCCCGCCGTTCCGCCCTCGTGGTCGCGCGGCGCCGTGGCCGCCCCCAGCGCCGCGGCGCCTCCCGCCATGCCCGACCTGAGCCAGATGATGTCCCAGATGATGCCCATGATGAACCAAATGTTCGGCGGCAACGCCGGCGCCAACCCCATGTTCGGAGGGGGTGCCGGATCGCTGCAGCAGGCCCCCGTGTCGTGGCAGGAGCTGGTGAAGCGCCACGTGCCCGCCGGCGAGCAGGAGGACTGGCTCACGACCATCGACCAGGACGCCACCAAGCTGCGCGTCGCCAGCGCTGCCAAGGTGCTCACCAAGCCGCACAGTCGGTCGTACCGCACGACGCCGTCCTCGATACCCAACGTGTACATGGAGACGGGCACCATGCTGGCCAACATGCTGAACGAAGCGGTGCGCTCGGCGCAGCTGGAACACAACCGGCAGTGGCAGGAGCTGCGCGACGGCGTGGTCTCGCAGCTGGCGCAGACCGGCATGACCAAGGTGTTCGAGAACAGGTTCAAGGAGATGCTACGGCAACGCGTCGCCAACGACCCGGATTACCTGGCGGAGAAGGACAGCGAGCGCTATCGCAATATCACGGAAGCGCTCGCGGTGTAGCACCGTGCTACTAGCACGTGGATGGAGTTGCGAAGTAGTAGAAAGGTGCTACACAGGAATATTGAGGAAATGTTACGGGTTTGACGATAGATTGATTTGGCGGGCTGCTTGCTTCCTGAGTAAACGCTGGTGTCGGCTGCTAAATGAGTTAGTACGAGTGCACACAGCTCGTGGTGCCAGCTTCATTGGCCTCTTCAATGAGATCCATGAGCACCGCGGCATTGCTGGTTGCTAATGCCTGCTTGCGCGCTGTCGTCGACCCCCTCATCGTCTGTCTGTGCACAATCTTCATTTTTGCATCCAGGCCACCACGGTAAGCTCGTACGGCAAGGAAACTGCGGACACTGCTGCACACTCTAACCGCGCTCGCCGACGTCCTGCTCTCCAATCTCTTGTGCAGGGCCTTGGCAGGTAGCTGGGGGTGCATCGGGGCGGACCCACTTGCGCCGCACGCGTCGAACAACAGCAGAGTGCGCGCCGTCAGTATTGAACCGACCGAGTATCCTCACGAATATGCGTTGGCTATGGACTGGGTGGAGACGTCTACGAGCTTCTCGCTGGTCTGTGGCTGCGTTAATGGCGTTGGTCACGGCGTCCCTGAGCTGGTGGCTGCTCTCGGAGCTGGCGGAGTCGGATCATGCGCTGGTACGCGGGCTGCCTTCCGTTCTTCGTGGCTTCTGGTGTGTAGAGCTGGAAGGCCACATCGATAGCCACTACTATCGCCCAGAAGCCTGTGTCACGGCCCGACACCGCACGGAGTCCATTACAGAGCTCGTGCGTATCTTCAGTGCCATGCTCGACAAGCGGGATGTGGACTACTGGATCGACAGCGGCACGCTGCTGGGTCAGTTCCGGACGCAATCCGTTATCCCTTGGGACGACGACGCTGACTTTGGCATGACGATGGAGGGCTACGAGCTGCTTCGCGACAGTCGGTGGAGCGTTCCAGCCGGCTACGAGCTGCAGGTCTACGACAGCAACATTCACCGTGCTCGAGACCGTGATTGGAACATTCCTGCCCGGCTTGTCGACAAAACCTACGGCTTCTACGTGGATGTGTTTGTCTTTGCCGAGTCCGAAGCCAACGGCGTTGAGCTGCTGGGCACTCACCCGTCGAGTTGCTGGCACGCGTGCTCGAAGTGCTTGCAGATAGACCGATACGCCAAGCAGCTGCTGATACCGCGATACTACGTGTTCCCGTTGCTGAGCTGTCCGTTTGCCGACTTCCGTGTGCTCTGTCCGGCCAGACGAACGTTGTATCTGGAGCACTTGTACGGCCCGGACTTTCGAACTCCGCGCAAAACATGAATGAAGTGTGCACCGTGAAGCAGCATGCACTTATCCAATACAGTCCAGCGATCTGAAGCGATAAATTCGCATCAGCTCTGCGATTTTTACTGCTCGAGTTGGCATCGGCCTTCACAGATACAGCTTCGATAATACTTGCTGAGGCACACAGCTAGACAAAGCACAGCAGCCTTCGCAGCATCTCGCTGATCTGGTAGCTGTGGCCGCACACGTCACAGCTACCAGATCAGCGAGAATCGCAAGAACGGCGTGTTCGTGATTGGTCGTGACGCCGCGTCCGTCTCTGTCTCAAGTACGTACCGGGACAGTAGTCCTCATCCTTGTTTTGATTGGCGGAAAAGGCGTTTCAAATTTCGTCATTGGCTGAAACCCCATTTTACAGGGCGGGCAGCTACAAATCCCCGAGGTGCTGGAGGCGCTGGCTCCGACGCATTCCCGCGACGGCCGCGACGCGACCATGGCGACGCGCGCGCTGAGCAGGAGTGCGGACCGCAAGCTGCGGCTGATGTGTCTGCACGGCATGTACCAGGACGCGGCCACGTTCTCGGCCAAGACGCAGCACCTGCGCGGCGTGGCCGCCGGCGTGGACTTTGTCTTCCTGGACGGACCCTTCACCATTGTGCCGCCCATCCTGGCGCGCCAAAGCAAGCGGCCGAGCGCCTCCTGCGCGGCCTCCAGCAAGCCCAAGCGCGTGCGCTGCGCCAAGAAGAAGACCGAGTTCCGCGCGTGGTGGCGGCCGCTGGGCATTCACCAGGAGGACCCCGGCAGTCTGGATGAGGACCGAGACGTGCTCATGAACTTCCTGCGCGAGAAGCTAGACGAGGTGGGAGACGTGGACGGCGTCGTCGGGTTCTCGCAAGGAGCGAGTCTCGCGGCGTGGATGTGCTCGGAGCAGGTGCGTGAAGGCAGGCTTGGAGGTGGACATGTGACTGTAACTGACAAATTGGATTATGCTGGTGCTGTGCAGGCCCAAGCTGAACTGCAGTGGTCTCCGAAGCTGGCTGTGCTGATCGGGAGCTACTTTGGCTCTACGCAGTACTCGTTGGACTCGGGCATCCTCCCTGACATCGCGTCGCTGCACGTGTTCGGCTCGAACGACTACGTTATCCCGGCCGCCAAGAGCCAGCAAGTGGTGGACATATTTAAGCAGCAAGAGGTGCGTTTGGCAGAGCTGCAGTTATCGCTGTCGTGCTGTTGACGATTGCAGTCATGGCTGAGCGTGATGTCGTTTGCTGCTGTTCAGACGCTCGAGAACCGCGTGCTGACGTCGGTGCACACTCAGGGCCATGTGATCCCCAAGAACGACTCGTCCCGGGAGCTGTTCGAGTCGTTCCTGGCCCTCCAGCAGCTGAGATTGCTCGGCAGCTCCAGCATTTCGTCCTCGCCCTCCTCGGAGGCCGTCGAGCGCGAAGATCTGGCCCCCTCGGAGGCCCTGGCGTCCCAGCGGGTCTGCGCGCTGTAGCTCCCGAGCACAAGTGTAGCCTGTTTAATTTCCTCCAATGAAACGGCCCCTTCCTGTATCCGCGCGCTGATTCGCTGAAACAAACCACCAATCCAATCTCCCTGCGCACCACCGATCGCCCCATACTCAGCGCCAGTCTAAAAGGCGGCAGGAAGAGCGCAAGCGACCGAGGAGAGAAGCGCCGCATCATGTCCGCCGAGGAGGTCGCCAAGGCCTTCGTGCAGCACTACTACACCACGTTCGACACGAACCGGGCGGGTCTCGCCAGCCTCTACGTACGTGGCGGCGTCTGCCGGGAAATCGCCGCCAACTTGCGTCACTAACGCGTGGTCTGTCGCTCTCGCGCCGCAGCAAGGCGTGTCCAACATGAGCTGGGAGGGCCAGATGTCGACGGGTCAGCAAGCCATCATGGCCAAGCTGCAGGGGCTGCCGGCCGTGCGCCACGAGTACCCGACGGTGGACATCCAGCCGTCCACGTCGGGCAACGCCATGATCATCTTCGTGCAGGGCAAGATCCAGATCGAGGAGAACAACCCCATCCAGTTCACGCAGGTGTTCCAGCTCGTGGCCCACCAGCCCGGCCAGTACTACATCCACAACGACGTCTTCCGTCTGCAGTACGGATAAGCGACAGACCGGCTAGTTCCGTTAGTTCCGAGTCGACGAGCAGAGGACTCTCTGCTAGTTCGTCACGCTCCTGTAGTCTAAAGGAGGTGGCGGCATGCGGGGCAGGAAGGTTTTGCAGGAGGTCGGCGTGGAGTGAGGAGAGTTTTTTTTTTCTCGGGGGGGACGCTACATGTGGCATATAGGCTACGCGGTTTGACGGCGACGTAGGAGACGGAAAACGGTGAATAGATACTCTCTCCCCGACATGTAGCAGTTTGCAGACCCGTGTGGGTCTGTATTGGTGCAAGTGTGCTGTGGATTGTGCAGGTCGGGCCGGAAGCACGCATTTATCGCGCGAAGGCGTATATTTAGCTGGTAGAACGAAGTTGTTTGCTATTTGTCGGGTCGTTCGGCACTCAAATCATCAGCAAGGCCCTTTCCAGTAAAGGGTTACGGACTAGGTTCTCATTGCTGCACCAAACCATGAGTGCTGTCGGTCCTCAACCTTCAGGCGGTCCTAGCAGTGTGAGGATATTTTTCAAGGTTTTCAAGGCTGGTTGTCGCGCAGATGTTGACACTTGATTTGCTGTGTGAGGTAGCCCTCCCGTGTGACGCTCATGGAACGTCAAGCGCTGGAGAAAGGTGACGTGTCGATGTTAGCCACGCTTCGTGTAGGTGGCCTTACCTCGCTGTCGCGCGATGGCTTTCGCGACATTAACATCTCCGACGTCCGTGTGTGCAGATTGGCGAGCTTGACAAGCTGGTCGCTGCAATGCGGCAAAAGCAAGCTATCACACAGGCAGCAATTGATCATTATGAAAGCGAAATAGGTCACATCGACCGCGAGGTGGCCAACATCATGGTGCGGTACACTCCAATGTGCAAGCGTCTCGAAGCTCGTCGCCAAGAACGAAGTGACTTGCAACGCCAGCTGGATGATATGAGGCGGCAATTCGGAGACGTTCTAGCCGCGACGAAGAAGCGATTGCGTGCTAGCTCTCACGAGCACGTACAACATATCCGTCATGAAGCCTCTGCAGAACTTGCTGGTGCCCGTGGCTATTCACTAGGTCGCAACAGTACTGTGTACCAGAAGTCTCGCAAGTAGTTCGATTCGACAAGTTCTTGTCAAATAGAAATATTACTGCATTACACCTTCCTCCTCTCCTGCTGCTGTCTACTGGCTTTACCGTTATTGAAGCACAGCCGAGAAGGCTACGGCGTCGAAGCCTTTCCATCGTCTTCATCGTCGTCATCCAACCTGTTTCGAAAGCCACTGGGTGGTGGGGTCGACTCCTTGGACTCCTTTGACTCAGCCAAGTTCGCAAGGGAGGAAGCTCGTGTAGATGCTACATTCCCCGTGCTCTCCATATTTGCGTTGGTATTTAAGCCGCTAGAGCCAACAACAACAGGAGCTGTGTCTTGATTAAGCTTCTTGAAGTTGACGATCTTCTGGAAGATAAACTCGAGGACGTGTTTGGCATCGCTGCGCTCTGGATCGAGCCGCGGCAGAATGCCCAGAATGTCGGCACTTTCGCGGACGTAGTACTCCAGGTCGTCGTCGGAGCACTTATTCGTAAGCTGCGCAAGACGCAATGACTCACTGGCGAAGTGCTCATCGAGATCGAATTGGTCCAGTGCCGGCGGAGGTGGTTCTCGCAGTGCAGGTGGAAAAACTGCTGACTTCAATGGAGGCAATGGGCATTCAAATTGCGGTGGAATGAGAGTGAGAGGTTCATGTTTGACACCGAGCTCACGGTAGAGGTTTACTGCTTCAGGAATGAGAGACGTGTCAAACTTGAAAAGTGAGTCATCAAATAGTCGTGTAAAGTCCTTGGGGAGCTCTTCGCTCTCTTGCATGCATGATCGCAGCCTGTCACTGAGCGCTTGTGTGTCAGGCAACCGGACATACTCGTTCAAATCTGGGTCCTCTGCGTCCTGGTGGTTTAACTTGATACCCTTGTCTTTCAGGAGCCAGCGAAAAATGATCTCTTGAAGTTTGGCGTTTTCCTCTTTGTCAATCCACTCGTCCACAAAGCACTGCGCTGATCCAAAAACAATAAGCCGACCTGATTTTGACGCAGGTGCAGCAACGCCCCCCTCCTGCCATGCTGCTACAACTGGTCTGTTCACTGGGTACGAAATGAAACCTGAAGATAGTAGCGGTGCTGCTGGCTTTTTAACAGTCAGCGTCGCGCCGTAGGGGTATACGAACGTGAGACCCTTCTGGTCCTTCTCTAGTGCACCACCGGGTCCTATCGGCTTCGCTACTCCAGGAATTGAATCACGTCCCGAAACCAGCAAATCTTTCCTGCCGTATAGCTCATTCACCTGTGACGTCATGCAGCAAAATCAACCGCGTAAGCTCACTCGTTCAGCAAGAACAAAGATCACCGAAAACTGAAAGCTCTACCATGCGTGCGAGCTCCCTGTTCACCACGCCGCTCGAAATGAGCACCTCCTTTGGGTGGTGGTATTTGTGGTAAACCGTCCGGATGACTGCATCCGGGTTCACGAAGATACCGAAGCTGCAGCAATTGCCATTGCAACGTCACGTCAGTCCCTACAAAAGCCCACTCACTGCCACTGCAGCACGCACTCCTTGAGCCAGCCGTTGAGGTTCGTGTCGAACGTCTGCTCGCCGCCCTCGCCCAGCATGAGCAGGATGCTGCCGCCGCCGTTCAGGAACTCCTTGAGCGTGGCGAACTCGGTGGAGCTGAAGCGCTCGCGCACGCCGGCGAACACCAGCACGCTGGCGTCCTTTATCCGGTCGCGCGACAGGTCGTCCTTGTTGACGTCCACGCGGCACAGCGGCTTGAGCTTGCGCGCGAGCTTCTTGAGCCCGCTGGTGGGGTAGAACTGCTCCTTCTTGGACGCGTCGAACAGCACGGTGGCCGACTTGCCGGCCGCGGCGCCGCGCGCGTCGTCCTGGCCTTCCATCGGTCGGTCCGGGGCGCCAATGCGCCTCGCGATCCTGAAACGTCGCGTCCGCCGGCGCGATCGTGGTGTGGCGCACTCAAGTTCATGTGCGCCACACCACGCCGTTCCAAATCAGGTGCGATTTACCGCCAGTCACTGACTGGGGATCTCGTCGGAAGGGGGACGACCATGGTGCGTAATGCTGGGGCGGTGTATGTGGCGGCGAGGACTGACTGACGCTGGCGCAGGCGGAGTTCCGGCAGGCCAAGCACACCATCATCCTGGTGCAGTACACGCGCGACCCGAACTCGCGCACGTACCTGGACTTCGAGTCGGTGAACGGCGGCATGGACGGCGTGGTCAAGATGTACGAGGCCAAGCTCAAGCAGCTCAACCCCAACATGAAGAACATCACGTACGACATCCAGGACCTGTACACGTACATCGACTCGCTCACGGACCTGAGCGCGCTCGTGCTGGACCTCGAGACCAAGACGTACCTGCCCTGCGGCAAGGAGTGGATCAAGAAGAAGGTCTTCCAGGTGCTCAAGAACCAGGCCGGCTAAGCAACCCCCACCCGGTCCGCACGGACCTTGTTAACAAGACACTTCAATTGCTGAGCTCGGTCTCTATTGGTGTTATGCTGCGGGGAGTCTCGTGAGCTGGTGCGTGGCCGCTTGGTACAGGTACAGGAGCTGCACGGCCACCAGGCCAATGAGCGTCGCTCGCAGGAACGTGCTGGGCCCCAGTCGAGTGGCCGACGTCACTGCGGACAGCGCTACCGCCGCCGCCAGTGCGCACAGGACGGCCACCGCCACGTCGAACGCAGGTGCTGGAAGCTCCATTATGCTCGAGATCAAAGATCGCGTAGCTGCTCAAATGCTGCAATCATTCCCATGTGTTTATACCGCCTCCACTATGCACACATATCTCGAAGTGCAGGTTTTCGGTTTGTAACCGCCCACTTGCAATTGCTCGAGACACCCGCCGCCAAGTCGAGGGACGTGAAGCATGGCGCAGGAAGGCGGCGACGCGGCTCCGGCGCTCGACATGGTCAAGCTCATCAGGTAGAGCGCTCACTGACGCGTCTACCACCCAAGAACCGGCTCGTGGTTGCGTCTGGGGGCATGGCTACAGGCGACGGAAGGTCTGACGTGGGTTTATCGCTGCTGTCCGCTTCGCAGCGCCGAGGGCCACGAGATCTACATCAGCAGGAAGTGCGCCATGGTGTCGGGCACCATCCGCGCCATGCTGAGTGGTGCGTGCATTGCGACGCTGGTGCTGGCCACGTGCATTGGTGCTGACTGTGTTTGTGCAGGCCAATTCACTGAAAGCAAGGGCGAGATCACGTTCACCGACATCAGCGCCCCCATCCTGGAGAAGGTGTCGCAGTACATGTACTACAAGACTCAGTACTCGGACAGCACGTCCAGGCTGCCCGAGTTCGTCATCGAGCCGGAGATCGCCATGGAGCTGCTGATGGCCGCCAACTACCTCGACTGCTAACTAGCTACACTAGTGCGCAGCAGCCACGCAACATCTAATACAGTCCACCCCATTGCATCCTCTCGTCGTCGTCCAAAGTGCTGGTTCATGCCTGTTGAGCCTGCCTGCTTGGCTATTCTCAGGCCGACTCGTCATCCACGGATCGTCGAAGTGGATGCTTCTTGCCAAGCAGCGACGACGCGCACGCCTCGTGCTCCAACAGGCAATTTGCTTCGAGGCCTGGTTCGGCCTGCTCTTCTACCCGATCTCCTGTCTTCTTCTACGTGACAAGGTGAGCAACTGTAGCTTGTTTGGGCAGAATTATCTGCCTTTGAGCTGACAGTGCTGTGTCGCTTGCATGAAAGCTGCTTGCACTGAAGTACAGCTCGTCACTTTCGCGCGCATTGCCTGCCTGCTGCTTGGTGGTGCTAATTCCCGCAGATGTGGTTCGATACTACTTAGGCACGCGTGGAAACTTACGATCGCAGGTGTTCCCCCTCACCGCCTTCATGTTTCTGTCAGCGTGTCCGCTGTTTCCTGGCCTGGTGTACCTGAGCTTTTTCGCAGAGCATCGCCTCCCGTTTGATGTCGTTGCGGGAACGTGCTTTGTATTCCTGCTCCTCGCGGAGTGTGCTGCTGGTTTCATTGTGCTACGAGAATTGCTCAGACAGGAAGCGGCTCGCTTTCTCAAAATGCGCGAATTCAGCGACATGACCGCGAGCGAAGACGACGATGAGCGCACTAGGTTCTTGCAAGGACAAGATAGGAAAGCGATGGCCAGGTCGTGGCAGTAACTTGAAACACGGTTGTTGTGATCGTAAAGCTTATCGATCTGCATTTGGAAGCGACGACCGCTCACCTTGGGGGTGTCTTTTCAAGATCATTCACACACAGGACTTAGCAGAACGAGCCAAAGCGATCATGTCGGCGCTGCGTAGTATGGAGACGACCCACAAGAGCACGGTGAGAGTTCGTCAGGCCGATATTAACACAAACGGCACAGCTCAATGTTAGCTTTAACCTTGCACGCAGACCGTGCTGCGATGTAAGGTGGCCATTGTTGGGGATGCCACGGTGGGCAAGACAGCGCTGCTGCAGGTTCTCAAGAGCAACGGTCACGAGTATCCAAAGAACTACGTAATGGTGAGATATACGTTCTACAAGGCGAGGTCCTTCGAGCGTGAACTGAGTTGGAGTTTGCAGACGTCCGACGTAGAGCTCTCGACAAAGAGCGTTGCAATCCCCGACACGAATGTCGTCGTGGAACTATACCTGTTTGACTGTGCCGGCCAGAGCATTTTCAACCAGCTCGACTTCGGGACAGTTCACGTACGTTATCGATGCCATCTCGTTTCATGTATGAGGCACTCATAGCTGTGTATAAATTCCAGTACAAAGGAGCATCGATGGCTCTTGTGGTGTTCGATGTGAACAATAAAGAGTCATTTAAGTCGTGTAGCAAGTGGTATCAAGATGTTCGAGATGCGTCACCGAACCACAACATCCCTGGTATTAACATACTCCGCATCGCAATTTGTCAGGATCGCCTAACACGAGTTGCTGCTGGTTGTAGGTGTCTTGTTGGCCAACAAGACGGACCTCCGCTACAACAACCGCGACGCAATTTCTACTAAAGAAGCCGAGGAATTTGCAGAGCGCAATGACCTCAAGTACTTCGAATGCTCTGCGGTGGGAAGCATTTGTCGGGCATGACAGACTAATACGTCTTACTTACATTTTCAATGATTCATGTTTGATCTATTCAGCAACAAAACTCGGGAGTCGAGGCACCCTTCGCGTACATTGCTGACTGGTTTCATAAGAAGTATCAGGCAGCGACGCAGCGAGCTTAAGAAATGACCGAAGCGGTCACATCAAGCCCGTCCTCCATCTTGTTCTCCTTGTTTTCACTTCATTTTTGCTTATGCAAAGAATTTGAAGTCTACCTATTGTTTTTTCCAGAGCTTCATTCGCTTGAAGATCGAACACCTGATGCGTGCTCTCCAAGAGAACCTTTCTTATACTGCTGATAGGGGCTGTGGACGTGCCTCTTTCTTCTGGACGCCTCGGAACGTCCACAGAATTACCCAGATGCAAACCACTTGAAGGGCATGCAGCAAATTGAGACTAGACTTGACGCTGTCGCAGCCAATGCCGTTGGCGCAAGAGAGCTCTTTCGGCGTAGTAAGTGTCCGTACAACCGCCATGTACATTTGTCCAGCAATTACGATAAGCGATAAGCTCACGGCGACGAAAAGTATCTTCTTGATCTTGGTGGCGTGACCATTTTCCGGGCGGTGACGAACATACTTCGGCTCGTGGACGACTGGCACACCATCTTCACTCATCACTAAGAGTCTCCATGTTGAATGATCGGTTCATCATCCGTTCCGATAGCATGCTAGGCATGCGGATTTTCTTCTGATTCTCAAAGTCCTGCAAGCGCGACAGTACTCGAAGTCCGTAAATGAGGAAAACAGCACAAATGATAGTACGACAGCGCTGACTGTCAACTGCATGTAGGATAGCCCACATAGCATGTAGGATAGGATAGTTGCATTGAAGCCGTTGTACATGAAAAGGTCGTACACGATGTAAAATGCCCAAATAAAGGCAATCACAGCGCTTTCCAGGCATTTCAAGCGTGTTTGCTTGTTCACCACGCCGGCACCTTGCTGAATAATCAGTGCCCAGTAACCCAGAGCAAGCACACTGCATCAGCAAATTGTCAGTTAAAAAAAAATGTAGGAAGGAGAACAATGCGAAGCTGGCTACGTACTAGCAGGAGTATAACGGCGGTGCACGAGTCGCTAAAGAACGAGCTGATGGGGCGAGGGATAACATTGCCGTAACTCGATGGATCAACACCCCGGATAATCAGGGTGAACGAAGTGTAGCTGCAGAACATGAAATTGTATCGCTGCAGCTTCGATCCGTCATGCTTGAATGCGCGCAGCGTCATGACAGCGCTCGCGATGAGGCTCACCACACCGGTGACGCTGTAGCCAATTTTTTGATACGCGTGGTAGCTGCTCGCGTCGTAGGAAGCCAGCGTTCGCACGCACCCTTCCTCGGTTTGCGCTAAGCCGTACCAGCAGGTTGAGTCCGTAATGTTCAGCATCGTGACACGACACTTAGGAAATGATTGCCCCGCATAGAGCTTAGCTCACCACTGAATTGTCAACGAATCCTCGACATCATACTCCATCCCCAGTCGCGATCCAGGCACGTTGTAGCGACCGCGGTGTAGGAGTGCGACCGCCGACTGCAACGGTGGCAGGCAGTAACAGGTCCGATGTCCATTCCTTATAGTCCAGGGCTCCGATATCAACCGACAAGTAGGACTTTGGTATCCAGTACGACATCTTGTAAGCCAGCAGGCCTGCAACGCGTGACAAGAGGTGCATTGTTGTAGTGGTGGTCGAGCTCGAACAAGCGCCACCGATTTGCGATTTCGTTTGGGTGAGGAGACCACCCTTGGTGGGCGGCCGAGCGGACAACGAAGCAAGCACAGGATGCAATATCGACGCTCTAGGATTCCTTTACTCATCTTGATTTACTGTGTACCAGCGGGACCCTGGTGTTTCTAACATTGATTTCTATGACGAACCGCTTTCGACAACTAACCTAGACAATTAACTAACATTCACATCACTACGCCATGGAATACGTCTGCGGCTGAGGGATCACCTCCTTCTTCTTGATGGTTCGGAAGGCCCACAGCACCACCCATACACATATCACCTGCAGCACATTTAGATAGCTAAGACCAGCCTTGATGGATTCGCATCTGACACCGTTGGCACACTGAAGCTCGTCGGACTCGCTTGCAGTGTGTGTCACCGCCATGTACATTTGGGCACCGATCACAATAAGCGACACCGATTCCGTCACGTACAGGATTTTGCGGATCTTTCTCGAGTGTCCCTCCTTCGGTTTTCCGCGATTAGCGAACTTTGGCTCCTGTACGACAGGAACGCCGTCCTCGTCATCACTCAGGCTTCCCATGTTGAAAGAATGGTTCATCATGCGGTCCGACATCAGGGTTGGTATACGCAGCTTCTTCTCGCGCTCGTACGCCTGTAGTCGCGACAGTACTCGCAACCCGTAGATTAGGAAAACCGTGCTAATGATCCCCAGCATGATCGCGCTCCACATCAAATGCAGGTACGTGATGCCGGTGCGATTGAAGCCCTTCGACAAGAAGAGGCACACGTTGTAGAGAATGTAGAATGCCCATACAACCGCGATGGCAATGCTTTCCAAGCAAATGAGTTGTGGCGGCCGCTCGCCTACGGCAGCTCCCCGTTGAATAATGGTAGCCCAGTACCCCAAGGTGAGAATGCTGCAAGTACACACAACGACCAAGTTAGAGCAATTCGTATGCTCAGTCTGTGATTCCAAGAGACACATACTACACGGAGTAGAGCGCAGCGGTGAGCGAGTCGGACAAGAAGCTGCTGATGGGGCGAGGGATGATGTGGCCATAGCTCTTTGGGTCGGCTCCGCTCAGTACCATTGTGAGCGACGCGTAGCAGCAGAAGAGAAAGTTGTACTGCTGCAGCTTGGAGCCTTCGTACTTGAGGGACCGGATGTACATGACCCCGCTGGCGACGGTGGTCACGCATCCCAGCGAGAGGTAGATAATCTGCACGCGCAAGTACGCGTCCGGGTTGTACGAGGACAGCGTGCGCACGCAGCCGTCCTCCGTCTGCGCGAGGCCGTAGTCGCACGTCGCGTCCGTGATGTTCGACATGCTGCTCGCAGATTGCAAAGTGAATACTGCAGCAAAGGCCCGCCAGCTGGCCGCATCGAGGGCCCCATCCCGTGAACGAAGAGCTCCGCTGCAACACCCCAGCTGGCAAACTGCTCTTGGACCGACTCACATCTTTCATAGCCGAGCTTGCGCTGGTGCACAGCCGCTTCAAGCTACCACGCAACAGAAGCACCTGCAGATTTGCTCGCGTTGCAGTTGGTAGTCGTGCGCTGCTCCAAGGAGTCTTGCGCGGGGTGTGTCATGCCTCGCACACTTGACAACTTCAGCTTTCAGCCGCGAGCCCAGCGAGCATCTCCGTGTGCGGCAGCGTCATCCTGAGCACCGAAGAAAGTCGCCGCGCATGCCAAGACAACGGCAGCAGCGACCATCGAAGCAAGGGGCTGAAATGTTCGTCTTGTCCATCTGATAGAATGCATGGGCACGACTCGCCGGTGTCCTTTCGACATGGCGGGGCCTAACGTGTTTCCGTGCTGCATCGTGTCGCGAAATGGGCAACTGTTTTACGGTCGCTGAAAGTTGCGGCGTCGAGGCCCCTCACCAACGGAGCACTACGAAAGCAGTTCAAGATTTTTAGTAGCATTACAGCTTCTCGCTTTTGTAGAGAGTTCGAGCTATGGCAGATGGTGTTCGTAATCGACATGAGGACGACCCACGTTGTGTGGACATCCTTGAGACTTTTGCAACTCGCGATTCGCATTACAAAACGCGCAGTAAAGATGGAGTTGCAAAAAGCGACAATACGAAAGAATTCATAACGTTCCTCTTCTGTTTTCTGTATCTAAGCGAACGGTCATGTTGTGTAATGGTGCGTACTGGCGCATTGCCTTCGTACACGATCGCAAACTGAGCACCCTTGGTAATTATGTCAGGCTCTGCATCGAACCCAGGCGTCGATGTTCGCGATGACGCCATGCTGGTTCTGTAGTGATCTTTCTGGTAGCGGGCTCAACAGCATGAGCAATGGTGCGACGAAGCTGTTTCATGAAGTGCGGGCAGCAGAGCAATTGCCATTTGCAGAAGTACCGGCGTCTGCGACTATTTAGTAGTGTCGCTTTTTGCAACTCCATTCTTTATTGCTCCGCGTTTTGCAATGAGAGTCGCGTGATGCAAAAAGTCTCAAGGATGTCACCGCGTTTTGCAATAAAAACCTACAGCAAGCGAAATTGCACTAACCAGCTGTCCGCGGATGCCTGCACGATGAGCGTTCGTTGATCCAGACTACAAGCACTTGAGATCTTTAGCGCTACGTGATACATGCATTACCCCAAAGTCAAAGCCTGCCTTCTTGTTACAGTAGTTCATTAGCATTTTTCCTTACTCAAGTTACACTTTTACACGACACATACATACACATCAAGCTGAGAGGTTTTGCAGCGTGCGACTCGGCCTTGCTTCCTCAAAACTCGTATCCTGCTGCTAGACAATCGGTTGTGGTACTACAGTTTTCTTCTTCATACCTCTGAAAGTCCACAGTAATACCCAGACGCAAGCACACTGGAATAGGTGCAGGAGGCTCACGCTGGACTTGACTGTGTCACACAGAAAACCATTTGCGCACGAGAGCTCCACGGGAGTGTTTGACGCACGTATTACTGCCATATAGAGCTGGCCTGCCATGACGACGAGGGAGACCGACTCCGCAACAAGCAGGATTTTCTTGATTTTGGTAGCGTGCCCTTCTTTCGGTCGGCGACGTGCAAACCTGGGCTCGGGGACAATGGGGATGCCTCCGTCGTCGCTGCTGAGGGCCAAATCCAAATTGAAGGACTCGTTTGGCATCATGCGCTCGCAAAGGACGCTGGACATTCTCAGTTTTGCCTCGCGCTCGTATGCCTGAAGCCGCGATAGCACCCGAAGCCCGTAAACGAGAAACGTCGTACTGATCGCCCCAAGGATGCACGCACTGATAACCAGTTGCATGTAAACCATCCACAGCGGTTGAAAGCCCTTGAATGCAAAGAGGGACATATCGTAGGCCGTGTAGAATGCCCACACGAATGCGATCGTCGAAGACTCCAGGCATTTCAGCCTCGCAGGCTTGTCAACGACGGCCGCCCCTTGCTGAATGATCAACGCCCAGTACCCGAGAGCCAAGATACTGCGCAGACATCAAACGCACCGTTAGTCCTTGTCGCTAGGCTCAGTGATAGACCAGAGCGCAGCCACTCACTACACAGAATACAGCGCTGCAGTGCAGGAATCGGCGAGGAACGCCGTGATCGGCCGAGGCAGAAAGTGTCCATAGCTGCTGGGGTCTGCTGCACGGATGATGACCGTGACGGAGGCGTACATGCACAGCAGGAAGCAGTAGTTCTGCAGCGCTGAGCCCTCGTACTTGACGGCCCGCCAGTACATGACCCCACTAGCGACCACGCTCACCCCGCCCAAGACGCAGTAGATGATCTGGCTGCGCAGGAAGGCGTCCGGGTTGTACGACGCCAGCGTCTGCACGCACCCGTCCTCCGTCTGCGCGAGGCCGTACCAGCACGTCGCGTCGGTGACGTTGAGCCCCATGCTCGCGGCGGTGCTGTCGCTCTCAATTCGAACCTCTATCTGAGGTGGAGCCCAGCGCTGGCTCACATCCCGCGCGGCTCAGCGGAGACCGTCCGCATCGCAGACAGGATCAAGTAGGGACGGGTCTGCACGAACTGATCGGGATCCACGACGAGCACCAGATGGCCAAGGTGTGTGAATTGAAAAGCGCCGCTGTCACAGCGCCGCAATACTAGCAGACTGAACTGCTATTAGCAGTGCACCTCGATCGAGCCTTGGATAGGCATGCGAGGCTCCAGCATCAGCGCTGTACCCGAAGCTAGGGACGAGCAGCGCGTGCTGAGTCATGGTGGATCAGACAGATCGACTCAACTGATCACTCAAGGCTGTGAACGGAAGGCATGAACACTAGGCACTTATAAGATTGGCGGGGCTCCATCGGCCCCGATTCGGCTAACAAACTAAACTACAAGGGACCCTCGCGGCTGCGGCACCACACTCTTCATCTGCACGCCGCGGAAGACCCACAGGATGATCCACACGCATATTACCTGCAGTGTGTGCAGCAGACTCCACTTGGCCTTGATCGTGCTGCACAGCATCCCGTTGGCGCACGAAAGCTCCACGAGCGAGTTCGTCACGTTGGTGACCGCCATGTAGAGCTGGCCGGCGATGACCACGACGGAGATCGCCTCTGCGGCCATCAGGATCTTCTTGATCTTGTCTGAATGACCGTCGTTTGGCCGGCGCCTCGCGTATCGGGGTTCTGTCACCACTGGTACACCTTCTTCGTCATCGCTCAGCATTAGGCTGAACGACTGGTTCGGCGCCATGCGCTCACAGACCATGGTCGACATCCTCAACTTCATCTCCTGCTCGTACGCCCGTAGCGCGACAGCACGCGTAACCCGTAGAAGAGGAATGTCAGCGCAACGACGGCTAGCACGAAGGCGCTGACCGATAGCTGTATGTAGTTTAGCGTTGCAGGCTGGAACCCTTTGAAGGCGAAGAGCGACATGTTGTAGGCGATGTAAAAAGCCCACACGAAAGAGATCGCCGCGGCCTCCATGCATCTTAAATGTGTCGGTCGGCCCATCAAAGCTGCGCCCTGCTGAATGACGAGCGCCCAATACCCCAATACGAGGATGCTGAGCACGGACAGCGGTTAGTGTCGTTCCAAGTCAATGCGGCGAATGAGCGCACTTACAACACGGAGTAGAGGGAAGCCGTGCACGAATCGGTCAGGAACGCCCCAAAGGGCCGTGGAATAATGTGCCCATAGCTCGTTGGATCGGCGCCACGGATGATCATTGTCAAGGACGCGTAGCTGCACAGCATGAAGGAATATTGCTGCAGCGGCGAGCCGTCGTACTTCACGGCTCTCCAGTACATGATGGCGCTGGCGAAGACCCCGACGATGCAGTAAACGATCTGCAAGGTCAGGTAGCCGCTCTGGTCGTACGACGCGAGCGTTCGCACACACCCAGCCGACGTTTGTGCGAGGCCGAAATCGCACGTGGCGTCGGTGACGTGCATGCCCAGCCCCATGGCTCTCGAGCTCGTGGACTCCGCGAGGTCGGCGCGAAATCGGCAACTAATACCGTCGAGAAGAACTAGGTCGCAAACACGCCAGGATCCACCCAGCATCGGTAAGGGCGCGGCCAGCGCTCGATGACACGCATCGTGAGTAGGATGTCGTTGAGCATCTGTCGAAGGCTTGAGGGGATCCACTTCAGTTCAAACTGTCCGATAACAACGAGTCGATGTGATCTCGTCGAACAAGGTGAGAGCACGCTCAAGTAGCCGCGGCGTCGAGCCCCCAACGGCAACTGCCTTGTGAGAGCTGACCAGATGTCCGCGTGCTGGTCTCTGTCAGCGTTGGTGCGCTGCGGGATGGCATTCATAGAGCACGAGGTGTCAAAGGGTTTCGTCACATCATATGAAAGTGAAGGCTATGCAGCGAAGTGCTGCAGCGGTAGGTTAATATCCTCATGAGCAACCTCTCTTTTTTTTTTTTTTGCAAGAATTCAGTGGCGGAATCGATATAGAGTAACACGTCATGAGTGAGCTACCGCGAAAGTAAAGGCAGGTGCTCTGCTTCAGGTCTCCACGTCTGCCTGACCTGCGGTCGAACTCGCGACACGGCGAAAATACTGCAGAGACCCTTGTCCACTTCGAGCTGTAGCAGCACTTGCAGCGTTGGACCTGAGCTCATTGAAGCCGGCCGTCTACACAACAACCTCTGTCCGAGTCTCCTCGATCAAAATGGAGACGATAGGTGGTTTATAGTTTATGACAAGCGGCTGAACTAGTATCCTGCGCTACCCCGTGGATGCGGGATCACGCTCTTCTTTTGAACACCGCGGAATACATACAAAATGGCCCACACGCACACCACCTGGAAGACGTGCAGCAGACTCCACTTGGATTTCACTGTACTGCACAACTTGCCGTTTGCACATGATAGCTCGACGGGCGAGCTTGAAACTTGGCTAACCATATACATTTGACCTGCAATGACGACGACCGAGACGGTCTCGGCCACGAGAAGGATTCTCTTGATCTGGGCGGTGTGTCCTTCCTGTGGACGACGGGGAGCAAAATGGCGTTCTTGTGCTACTAGTGTGTTGTCCTCGCTGTCGCTCACGTTGAGATCGAACGAGTGGTTCGACATCATATAGTCCGAATCCATGGGTAACCGCAGCTTGAGCTGTCGCTCGTACTCCTGCAGCCGTGTCATCACGCGAAGTCCGTAGAGAAGGAACGTCAACGCGATGATAGCCAACACGCCGGCGCTCACACCAAGCTGGATGTAGTTAAGCGTCGGAGGGATAAACCCTTGGAACAGGAAGAGTGACATGTCGTACGCGATGTAGAATACCCAGACGAACGCGATGGCTGAGTACTCCATGCACTTGAGATGCGCCGGCTTGTGGATCACCGCAGCCCCCTGTTGAATAATGGTCGCCCAGTACCCGAGCGCAAGCACACTGGAAAGTGTAGACAACACCGCAAAGGTCAGAAAGTGAACGAACGGCAGCATCGAGCTCCAAAACTTCACGTACTACACGGAGTAGAGCGCAGCTGTGCACGAGTCCGAAAGGAAGGCGCCGACCGGGCGCGGCACGATGTGTCCGTAGCTGGCCGGGTCTGCTCCGCGGATGATCATCGTGAGTGCCGCGTAGCAGCAGAATAGGAAGCTGTGCAACTGCAGCGGCGAGCCGTCGTACTTGTCGGCTCGGTAGTACATCACGGCGCTCATGATGAGCGTCACCGAGCCCACGACGCAGTAGCCGATCTGGAAGTGCAGGTACGCGCTGGTGTCGTAGGACGCCAAGGTGCGGACGCAGCCCGCCGCCGTCTGCGCGAGCCCGTACTCGCACGTGGCGTCGGTGATGTTAAGCCCCAACGTCGTCATGACAGTCGTAGGCTATCGAGGCGATTTCGGAAGTGCCATCCACCGCCAGTCTGCACTGACCGCCAGTTTCCTGCGGATCCCTCCGCGTCTTTGTGGGCCGCCGACATTGCCGCTCGACTTGATGTCAAGCAATCGCTTTCGCGACGCTGAAACCCATGCCAGCCAAGTTGACCCCGCCGAGAGAGATACCCGGGTCTCTGAAATACGATTTCCGCACTGCACACCGAGAATGACGTGTGCAGTCACTCAGATAGTCAGCAGTCTTTGAACTCGAATAATATAACCCTAAGGAAAACTTGATAATATAGGATTATAGGAGATGTCTTCAACTAAAAGACGCCGAACCGGATACACCGTCCCACTTGCTATGCCGAGCGAGGGGACGCGACTTGGGCTCACTTGCACGGCGCGTGCAGGACGAGACTTTCGCACACAAGACGCCACGCTTCATTAACAGATAATGCACACACGCTACCAGATACATTCGCGAGCCCTTTATCAGTTGTTCCTGTCCTGAGCAGCGCCTTCGCGATTAGACTGCTCATTACGACGCTGGCCGCCGATTTACGCCACGGCGTGCGGCCTCGGCACGACGGCCTTCTTCTGGATCTTGCGGAACGTCCACAGTATGACCCAGATGCACATGACCTGCACAAGACGAAGTGCTGGTTAGACTGGGGCGAACGCGACACCAACGCGGAAAGCATGACGACGGTACCTGGAAGATGTGGAGCAGGTTCACGCTGCACTTGACGTCCTCGCAGAGGTGGCCGTTCGCGCAGGACAGCTCGATCGGAGTGTCGCTCGTGCGGTCGATGGCCATGTACATTTGCGCGGCGACGACGACGAGCGAGCAAGTTTCCACCACGAACAGGATCTTCTTGATCTTAGCGGCGTGGCCGTCCTGGGGGCGAGGACGCACCTTGCGATCCCGCATCACGGGCGTGCCGTCCTCGTCGTCGCTCATGTTCATGTCGAAGGACCGGTTCGACATCATGCGGTCCGAGTGCATGCTCGGCATGCGCAGCTTCAGCTGCCGCTCGTACTGCTGCAAACGACTGAGCACGCGCAGGCCGTAGATGAGGAAGACAGTGCTGATGATTCCCAGCATGCAGGCGCTCACGGTGAGCTGCATGTAGACCAGACCCTGCGGATTGAAGCCCTTGGACAGGAAGAGACACATGTCGTAGAGGACCTGGAACGTCCAGACCACCGCGATGGCAATGCTCTCGAGGCAAACCAGATGCGGGGGTTTATCTGTTACTGCAGCACCGCGCTGGATGATGGTGGCCCAGTAACCCAGAGCCATGATGCTGCAGAAGCAAGATGCAAAGCAACACCGAAGCCGGTTAGTTGACGCAGCTCGCGGCAATATGGAGAACGCAGGCAAAACTTACTACACGGAGTAAAGTGCGGCGGTGCATGTGTCGGCGAGGAATGCGCTAATCGGGCGTGGGATGACATATCCGTAGCTGAGTGGATCCGCTCCTCGGATGACCAAGGTCACGGCGCCGTAGCAGCAAAACAAGAAGCTGTACTGCTGGAGAAGAGCGCCCTCGTGCTTAACGGAGCGAACGTAAAGCAGGACGCTCGCCGCGACGCTGATGCCACCCAACGCCAAGTAGATAGCCTGCACTGTGTGATACGAGCTGGGATGGTACGATGCCAGTGTCCGCACGCATCCGTCCTCGGTCTGTGCGAGTCCAAAGTCGCACGTTGAGTCGGTGATGTTCGCCATCGCGCGCTGTGCTGAGTCTGCTCACGCGTTTCCTGTTGGCTGGTGGGGGTAACTATCGCCCCGCGCTAGCTGTAACTGGAACCTGTCTGTCGATTGCCGCCGGTCCTGTACGTCGCGATATCGCTGTCTGAGGCCTGCTGCTACCGACTTCGACACCCGCGCGCTGATCACGGGCCTCTTTGCGAAATGGCCACTTCCTCACAGCAAACCATCGTGACCAAACGCTGGCGGCTATCCAGAATGTACAGAGCGCAATAGGGCAGTCATGTCCTAAAAACCACATGTGATCCCACGATGGGGAGCGCCGCGATGGCGGCCAATCCAAGGCCCCGTAAAAGACTGCGAGTGCAAGACACGGTGCATGGCAGTAAAAGAGAGAGATGTGGCGCTGTACACTGCGAGGCTCGCCGGTGCCGCAGTAGATTATCCTGGCGAGACGGCGGTGCGCCGCCGAGACCACCATCTCACTTCGACCAGGGGCCGATCAGCTCGCGCAACTGACGCGGTGCAAGCCGGGCAGATACCGCTCGCACCAAGCCGGAGGCGCCCTGCGCGGGACGATCCTCGGATGTGCTGTGCGCTGCAATCGGGGCCGGCGCTGCTTGCGGCGAAATTTTACAACTGCGCCGCTACGGTGCCTGCGGCTGTGGCGGGCGTTCAGTCGTCGTTTGTCGTGCCGGGACGGTGCGAGCGAAACGAAGTCAACACGCTGTCGCGGCGAAAGTGATCGCCCACGTCGTGTCTTCCGGCACAACGTAGATCTCCTGGTGACAGCCGTCAGCGGAGACAATGGAAACCTTGATGCTGAAGAGTGCAACAGCTTGAACAGCAAGTATCCATCGCACTTAGTAAAGAGCCAGTCACGCGTTAAGTGCGCAGTCCGCCCTGCGATGTGGTCCACACCGCTCCCTCGGAATAGCTCGGCCAAGAAGGCGCCCATTCCATTCCTGTCTCCTGCCCTCGGCGCCAACTTTAGCTGCGCCGCTCGCTCCGCCCGCCCGCAGACCAGTCGAGAATAGGCCGCCGACCGCTGACCCCGCCCCAGACGACCGCCATGATGAACACCACGAGCGTGACCATCAATACCGATAGCGTGGGCGGCGACATGGCGCCCGCCGCGCCGCCCAAGCGCAACTTCATCCAGAAGGTGAACGACGTGAACAAGATGGAGCTGCCCAAGCTGCTGCGCTACATGCGGCTGGGCAACGTGGCCTGCTCCATCCTGCAGGTGATCGCCGGCATCGTGGGCATCACGTCCTTCATCACGCTCAACATCACGGGCACGCTCGTGTCCATCTACGTCATCATGTTCGGCATCCTGTTCCTGCTGTTCGAGTGCCGCCTCTCGCGCATGGAGACGGCCATCCGCGCCAACTTCGGCTTCCTGTACAGCTACAAGGGGCGCGCCGCCTTCATCTTCTTCATCGGCTTCCTGGACTTCGGCATCGGCTCGGCGCTGGCCACCATCGCCGGCGTGCTCATGTGCTTTAACGCCTTCATCAACCTGCTGGTCATGTGCCGCCACCCGCAGTTCAAGTCCACGCTCAGCGCCGACGCCGACCCCACGGCCGGGTACACCACGGGCAGCCAGGAGGCCGCCAGCTTCATGAGCAAGAACCCGGAGCTCGCGGCCAAGGCCGGCCAGTTCGCCTTCCAGCAGGCGGCCAACACGCGCCACTAAGCGCCGCACGCGCGGGCCGAAGATCCGCCAGCCAGGAGCCACTTTTCGCTCTGTTCGATGCAGCAGCAGGCACAGGAGGCACCTGACCAGCGGACTTCGGACTCGGCGATATTCCTAAGCTAATGCCATTTCCATTCTCGAAGTCTCATGTTGAGCGTCTTGTGTTGCGCTTTGTTTGATGTGCTAGCTGTTGTTGCTGTCTGTAGTTGATGGCCACGAGCTATTTCCAGGCGGCGCGATCTTGAAAGGTTCGGCCTGTCGCGACCCTCGGCGCCTGGCTTCCGGTGCTGTCGGCTTGCAACGCACTCGACAACAGGGCAAGTGGAAGCGATGCGCAGTTTGAGCTGCATCTCGACTGGAGACGGGAACGCCAGCGCCGACAAGCAGGGAAGCAGCCGAGTGCCCAAGACGAGCGAGTGGAGACGCCAGTGGAGCAGCATGCTCGATGTCGTCACGAATCCTTTCAGAGCGAGCGCGTTGCCACAGTCGACGCCAAAATACGTGCCCGGTCTTGCAGGTGCTGCGGGTAGATCGAGGTCCAGGCATCACGCACACCAGACGGTTCCTGTGAACAAAATGGCGAGGTACGCCTCCTTCTTCTCGCGGCATTGAGGCAAGATGGTAGCCACTGAGACTAGAGACGCCGACACCAATAGAAGCTAAACATTAATAGACTTAGAGAGCAGTTCAATTTTACTTTTCGGAGTCTCCTTACACTGCGAGCTTGTTGGATTATAAGCTGCACGGAAGACTTGGCGTTCTTGCCTTTAGCTGCTAGCTGCAGCGACGACGGAGCGGTCGTGGATGTTAGCCATCAAGGGGCCCTTAACGGGGATGACGAGAGAGAAGTCGTACGTGATGTCGAACGGATTCTCGACGGTCTCAATGTCGAAGCGACTGAGAAGCACGGCCATCACTGTCTGCATTTCCAGTAGGGCGAAGCGCATACCCAAACACTGGTGAGGGCCAGCCAAGAAGCTGAAAAACTTGAACGGCGATATCTTCATAACCCGTCCGTCCTCGCCAATCCAGCGCTCCGGTCGGTACTCGGCGGCGTCTTCACCCCACACGGTTGGCATTCGCCCCATCGCGTAGGTTGGCACGATCACGTGTGTGCCAAATGGGACGTGCAGGCCACTACTGAGTGTGGTGGATTTGTTTGGTGCGCGGTGCACGGTAGCCATGTACAGTCGAAGGCTTTCTCTCATAGCTGCTTCAAGGTATGGCAGCTTTTGCAGATCCGACATCGATGGGGCCTCCAGCTCACCAGTGATCAGTTCAGGTAGGTTGGCGTTGATCTCAGCGCGGATTTTGTCCAGGACACGCGGGTAACGATTCATGTTGACAATCATCCACGACATGCTGAAGGAGGTTGTGTCCTTGCCTGCCAAGAAGAAGTTCATGACGGTGTCGCGGACCTCCATCACATCGGCCGTGCTGTCCATTGACTCCATGAAGAGCGTGATCAGATCCTTTTGCTGCTTCGAGCTGGTTGACGAATTCTTGTTATCGATCGATTTTTTCATGATTTCCCTCACGAGGTCGTGCACAATCTTCTGAGCCTTCCGTAGCTCACCCTCCTCTGCCAAGCCAAAGCGCTTCTTCAGTCGCCAGAGCCACATCGGAGACTGCAGGCGCGACTGGAAGACGAATCCGAAAATCTCGATAGCCTTGATGAACGGGTGTTCCATTTCAACATCAACGTCACCGCCCAATCCGTTGAGGTCTACACCGAAGCCGATCTTCGTGAACACGTCACTTGACAACTTGGCCAGCAGCGATTTCATGCTCACGGGCTTATTCAAGCGAGCACACTCGGCTAGAACGTCGCGCAGTTGCAGCGACTTCTCCATCACCACAGCATCCATGACATCGCGAAGCATGGTCATTGAAAACAAGTGGCTCGCAGTCCGTCGCTGTTTCAACCACTTCTCGCCGTCCACGCCGACAATCCCTTCCCCAAAGAAATCGTAGCCGATCTCGCAAATGTCGGGACCCTTCTCGAAGATGTCCACCTGCGCCTTGAAGACATCTTCAATCTCTTGTGGCGAGGTGAGTACCAACGTAGGTGGGCGCCCGACAATTCGCAGGACCCACGGTCGGCCTCGTGCAGCTAGGCACTGCTCGGTGAACCAGTCGTGGAAGCGGTCCTTGTGGTGGATCATCAAGTCCAGCGTCTGGCCCAGCACGGGCAGCGACGGAGGTTCATGAAGCCCCTGCTTGGCGAGGGCCCGGTTCACGGCACGCCTCGCCACGACGGCCGACAGCACATTGCAACCGACGTACACCGCAGTCACGAACGCAACTGCAGCCGCGGCCTTGTCGGCGTGCTGGCTGGGAGTCCACATTGCGCGCTCGGCCCGCCGGAATGCGCGATCGAGTAGAGGAGACCAACAGAGTGCGAGCGCCATCAGCTGGACTTTCGTGGAGGTCCTGCGGTAAGCAGCTTCAACAGATGCCGCGTCGCCATCGGATGACGCCTTGATCAAGTGCATCATATTGAAGCAAAATGCCCGCACGCTCAAGTGAGCAAAATACTGTACAACCGGAGACGAGTACATCGATTAAGCTCTCCACCACCATTTCCATCGACGCCACCTTCAGTGATGAAGGCAACCTCGACGGATAGTGATCAATCGCCACACTCGCTAAACGAGGAAGAAACAATGTGTAAGACGTCTAAAACCACTTGAACGCTACCGCGGCAAGCAACTCCTGAATTCACAAATATCCTTGGATGTGAGGAATAAACCATTTGAAAGCAACCGCGTACGAATTCCCGTCTTGGACAGCCTCATTACGCAACTTGCAATCGAAGCAAAAGTTAAATCGGGTATTCATTCATAAAGTTTTCATAGTTGGTGCAAGTTGCTAGCTTAGAACGCGGGGGCACTCGCCTCGTGCACCGTGCACTCGAGCGGGCCCTTGACAGGCAGCGTCACGCTGTAGTCATACGTGATCTTGAAGGGGTCCTCGACAGTCTTGATGTCGAAGCGGCTGAACAGCACGGCCATGACAGTCTGCATCTCCAGCAGGGCGAACCGCATGCCCAGGCATTGGTGCGGGCCTCCGCCGAACGTGATAAACTGGAACGGGTTGATGAACTTGACCTTGCCAGTCTCCTCGTCGATCCATCGGTCGGGGTTGAACTCAGCGGCATCCTCGCCCCACACCTGTTTCACGCGGGCGGCGGCATACACCGACATCACCACGTACGATCCGAACGGCACGAATGTGCCTTCACGCAGCGTCGTAGATCGCATGGGCGTGCGGTGGACGCCCGTCATGTACAAACGCAGACTCTCCTTGAGCACGGCCTCAATGTACGGGATCTTGTGCAGATCCTCCATCGTCGGGACCTGGAGCTGACCAGTTAGAAGCTCTGGCAGGTTTTCGCGGATCTGAGCGCGAAGCTTGGCCAGCACGCGTGGGTGGCGGTTGAGGTTCACGATGACCCACGCCATGCTGAAGCTGGTGGTTTCCTTGCCAGCCAGGAAGAAGTTCATCATGGCGTCGCGCAAGTCGGACGAGTCCGTCTTGCCGGTGGAGTCAACAAACAACGTCAGCAGATCGGTCTTCGTGTTCCAATCTTCGGCCGTTTTGCTCGCCATGGACTTGAGCATGACCTCGTTCAGCAGGTCCGTGGCAACCTTGATGCACCGCTTGAGCATGCGCTCGTCGCCAATGTTCAGGAAGCGCTTCAGCTTCCAATACCACATCGGTGACTGCAAACGTGCACCGAACACCTCGGCGTACCCGTCGACGGCCTCAATGAACGGGTGGTCCATTTCGGAGTTGATGTCGCCGTCTAAGCCGTGCAGATCGACACCGAAGCCAATCTTGGTGAAAACGTCGCTGGAGAACTTGCCCAACAGCGACTTCATCGGGACAACGCGGCCCTCCTTCGCGCACTGAGCGAGCACGTCACGCAGCTTCATAGTCTTCTCGATAATGACCTCGTCCATGACGTCGCGCAGCATTTTCATGGAGAACATGTGACTGGCGATGCGGCGCTGCTTGAGCCATTTCTCACCGTCCACACCGGCAACACCCTCGCCGAAGATATCGTGCTGCAGGTCTACCAGTTCATCACCGCGTCCGAAGTTGTCAAACTGCGTCTTGAACACGTCCTCGCACGCTTCGGGCGACGTGATAATAAGCGTCTGCGGACGGCCGATGATGCTGAGCACCCAGGGCCTGCCTTCACTGATTTGGCTCTGCTCGGCCATCCAGTCCTGCAGGCGGTCCTTCTGGAAGAACATGACGTCGAGCGTGTTTCCGAGGATCGGCAGCGTCGACTTCGGGCGGTGGAGCCCCTGGGAGTCCAGCGCCCGGGTGATCTTCATCTCCTTGTACACTGCCACGAGTAGCTTGTAGCCCAGATACAGACCACTGAGCGTGCCCGCAGCGAGCACTGCCTGCCGTTCGTTCACTTGGTGCTGCGCGATGCCCCACATGCTTGAGTCCGCTTGCCACACGCGAGGAGAATTTTGAAATGAAGGCGACGGAGCTCCCGGCGCTGTGGGTGGAGGGCGGCACGAGGATCACCGCACCACCGCAAGGATCAGCTCGACTTCGCCGAGCTGTACCGAACCGCAGCATGACCGCCGGATGGCAATACAGGCAACCCACTCGCATCGTCTGCGGCATGTCTCCTTATCTAATCGCGGCAGGAAGGAGCGACCACCTCCGATTTGAAGCGATGCATGCGCTGCTCATTGGCCCTGGTGGTCTCGCCACTTCAACTACAGCGCACTGCTGGAGAAGAGCCGCCGAGCCGCGCGTTGTCCACGCTCAACGTACATGCCCGGGGTCCAGCCCGCAGCTGCGTGTCGCTAACAACGCCGCGCTGGGAAAGAGGAAGCGGCTCGGCACTCGACGCACGACTCGGTGCTCGGGCGGCTCGAACAAATTGCGATGAATCATGATGAAGCACTTCTGGCACCTTTCCCGATCACGCGCGAGGTGAACGGCTACGACCGCGACCGCGAGGTGAGAACTCGAAAAGGACACTCCAAACTCAAACGGACATGGCTGTAAGGATGTATGTACAAAGATTAAGGCTAGTGCTGCCGCCTAGAAAGCGGCGGGCGTGATCTCGCGCACGGTGACGTTGAGCGGGCCCTTCACGGGCAACGTGATGGCAAAGTCGTACGTGAGGTCGAACGGGTCTTCCTGCGTCTTCAGGTCGAAGTGACTGAAGAGCACAGCGATGGTCGTCTGAATTTGCAGCAGCGCAAAGCGCATGCCGAGGCACTGGCGTGGGCCAGCACCGAACGTGACGAACTTATACGGCGACACGGGCTTGACCTTGCCAGTCGCCGGGTCGATCCATCGGCTCGGATTGAACTCGCCTGCATCCTCGCCCCACACGTACTTTACGCGAGCAGCGGCGTACATGGGGATCATGACGGCGCAGCCCTCCGGCACGAAAGTGCCATCGCTGAGCGTCGTCGAAGTGTTGGCCATGCGGTTGGATGCTGTCATGTGTAGGCGGAGGCTCTCCTTCACCACAGCTTCCAAGTACGGCAGCTTCTGCAGGTCTTCCATCTTCGGGACCTTGATCTCGCCCGTCATGAGCCCCGGCAGCTTCTCGCGGATCTCGTCGCGAAGCTTGGCAAGCACGGCCGGATATCGGTTTAAGTTGATGAGGACCCACGACAGACTGAAGCTCGTGGTGTCCTTGCTCGCCAGGAGGAAACTCATCAGCGTGTCGTGAACTGCCTTCGGATCGATAGTTGTGTTCGTCTCGACAAACAACGTCAGCAGATCCGTTCTCTTCACCTCGTTACTGTCGCGACGCCGGACTTCCAGTGATTTGGCCAGCACTTCCTGGGTGAGACCTTCTGCCACCTTGGCGCTTTGCTTTAGTCTGCCCTCATCACCGATGCTTAAGAAGCGCTTTAACTTCCAGAACCACGCAGGGGACTGGACACGGGCTCCGAAAACCTCGGCGTACACATCGACCGCCTTGATGAACGCGTTGTTGGAGTCTGAGCAAGGGTCACTTTCCAAGCTGTGAAGGTCGACACCAAAGCCAATCTTCGTGAATACCTCGCTCGTGAACTTGCCAAACAGCGACTTCATTGGGACGACCTTGCCCTCCTTCGCGCAATCAGCAAGAACCTCCTTCAACTTGGTCACTTTCTCAATGATAACTTCATCCATGACATCTCGCAGCATTTTCATCGAAAAGAGGTGACTAGCGATGCGACGCTGCTTGAGCCATTCCTCGCCGTCCACACCGGCGATACCGTCGCCGAAGATGTCGTAGATTACATCGCGAAGCTCGGTGCCGCGCCCGAAGTTGTCGAACTGCGTCTTGAAGACATCCTCACACGCTTCGGGGGATGTGATAACGAGCGCATCAGGACGACCCACAATGCTGAGTACCCAGGGCTTGCCGTCGCTGAGATTGCTCTGCTCAGCCATCCAGTCCCATAGCCGCTTCTTCTGGAAGAACATGACATCGAGCGTGTTCCCAAGAATGGGCATGGTCGATTTTGGACGGTGGAGACCTTGGGCATCGAATGCGCGAGCCATGCTTCCCGACTTGTACATGGCCGAAAGCATTTTGTAGCTCAGGTAGAGTGCCCCTAGAGCCCCGACAGCCATCGTAGCCTCTCGTTGGTTCACTTGGTGCTGTGTCAATCCCCACATGATCGCAGTTCGTATTGGACGTATGAATCTCGCTGCAAATTCGGGAATGGCGGTTGGCGCCCGGGTTGCTAGGTACGCATAGCATTCACACCACCGCAACCATCTTGCCCGCACGAGGCAGCACTTTCATGCAGCGAGGGGGCCTCGTCTGAAGGCCTCGACACCATGCCTTTTTTTTCGCGATGTCTGCCAAGCTGGTTACCAAGTGCATAGACGATAGCCCGCAACGAGTGACGAAGATGCCCAGCAATCAGTGCGATCTTGTCCACGCAACCCCTGCAGCTCTTGAGTTTCAGCGCTGCCCTGCTGTTCATGAAGGGCCTCGTTAATTCGTGTCCACGGTAGCGATGCCATGAGATCACTGCAGTTCATCCACCGGTTTTAGATGACTGAAAGCATGCAAAAGGGGACTTGCGCGAAGCCGCTGTGCTGATTCGGGCGATTCAGTGCTGCTTGTCAGCGCTCATCCTTTGCTCCGTGGGTTCGTACTGTACATCGTGCCACAACGCTCGCCGCGAAACTTGATCA
The DNA here is from genome assembly GCA_033558005.1 of Phytophthora taxon juncus. Lineage (NCBI taxonomy): Eukaryota > Oomycota > Peronosporomycetes > Peronosporales > Peronosporaceae > Phytophthora > Phytophthora taxon juncus. The sequence goes on from JAUCEE010000003.1 coordinate 3,304,751, forward strand.
CAACCCCAAAACTATCATTGCGACGGATAGGCTTGAGTCCATACAAAATCTTTTAATAATACGATGGGTCACATTTTGTCTTTAGCAGTGCTCTGCTGAACATTGAATTTCAAGTTGGTGCACGGTGTATCCACTCAAAGTGAAAACGAGTAGTCGATTCCTATTCAATTCAACGTAAAATATGTGCTGTGTTAGGTGCCATCCCTGTGAAATGCAAAATGGATGCCATAGCTTACCGAAATGAGGAACTTGTAACCCAGCCAAAGCTATCATCCACACAACCAGTTTTGTTTGAATGACGGCGGGTTGTGTCTCCAGTACGAATGCGAGATGAGACAGCGCGCTGAGTCGGCAATTTCGTTGTAGTACTACAGCAAACATCATGAACGATGCTAACTCCAGCAAACCATAGAGGAATACCATACCAAGTTTGCCTTCCAGGCCGGCGTCAATCATCGCGTTTAAGTTCACCGTGATATTGAGCGACTGGGAGTTGCAACATGAGAAGAAGATAAACACCATACACGATCGGTATAACTGCCTCCAAATACTCTGCAATCACAAAGCACTCCGATGTAAAAAGAGCCGCCAGTGCGTCTTCGAGTACTTTTATCGAGTTAAGGATGACGAGTTTGCTTGCATTGCGTTCTGCACTTTGAACCTGTGCTGGTTCTTTCGAATGTTTTTTTACTTTGTTGTGCTGCCGATGAAACGATTTCCGACTGCGGAATTAATGCAACATTTGGCCCTCTCAGCACTCGATGTTGACTACAAAACTGAGAAAAACGGCGTAGTCTCCAGCTTATCTATGAGTGAAAATGCACCTGGAGATAGCTTGTGCTGTGTGCACGATCGCAAATGAAGTCGTCCACAGTAATTGCTTGCGGTGGAGCTTGTTACCAGCTGCTGGCATGCAGTATATGCAACTCCTAGAAGTGTAGACTGAACGGCTATAAAATGTTTTGGATCCGTCTCACAGAATGCACTGCGTGTTTGTGGAGTTCGTACAGCGCGTGAATCGTGTGTAGAACGTCGATAGCAAGTATTGACAGCATCGTAAAAATCGACGGGGTAATTTGTAAGCACATTGCGATGTAAATTGTGTTGAAAAGCTCGACAGTGAACATGACCGACTCCGAGCCACAAAACGTGCAACGACATTTTTCATGATAAGCTTGATGACAGGCAGTACACATATTAGCGGCAACTCAAATAACGTGCCATTTGCTGCTCGAAACGCGGCGCTGTAACCCTGGTAGCGTTGTGGCTTGAGCACTCAAGAGTAACAGAAGTCGAATAATCAGCTCAGGTTTCTTTATGATCTGTTTCCATGTTCGATATCCGCAAATGACTCGGAGAAGGATCACAAAAACTAGAGCCCCCGGCGAGGAGATCAATAAGGCCAGGAATGATACAGGGAATCCCCACGAGTCGCTAGCGCAATTCCAATCGCACAATATGCTAAGCCCATACAACAAGCCAAGATAAATAGATGCCACGCAGAGATTTTGACCCCTTCAACTCGATGTTGCATCTCCAACACAATTGTAAATGCGACCGCAACGCCAAGTAGAGCTGTTCGAGTCCAAATACCATAGTTTGCACGCCAACCTTCGTCGGGCGATGCCAGGGGCACATTCTCCTGAAGTATTACAATCGCGATCATTGGTATTGGCGTGGCTAAACATACACACACGACATAGAGATGTCGATCGCGTGTACTCGCCCAACGCTAGCATTCTCTCGACAGAATATCTCCCACTGCGGCTTACCTGAAGACTTGTCACAGTCGACGAATATGTGAGCCGCGTGTAATACAATACTTGGTGGCCGATCTGATCTTTTAACGCGTGGTGTAGTGACCGACGCGAACATCGGACGTGCGCGGTGGCAGAGCAATCGGGTGCTGTTTCGCTCGTCGAGGAAGTTCATCCGTCTCTGTGAGTGCACATAAGATAAAGCTGATGCTGTTGGGCAATAAATCGGACGGGCATTTATAGCGATGAGCTTCGCTGGGGTGAAGTGCTATGAGAACAGTACAAACGCTTAATGTGCTGGCCATGATGGCATTGTACGACTACCATCTCTTTTACGTCTTACGTCTGCTACGCAGTCTCGCGCGAGTCCTTGACGATCATGTAGGGTGAGGCTCCGACAATAGGAGGGGCTGCTTCGGCCACCATCACCACACCGCTGTCCACGGTTCTGATCTCGCGCACCTCCGCTGCTTCGGCCGCTGCTGCCTCAGCTGCCTTCTCCTCCTCGGTCTTCCAGCCGCACACGTTGGCGACACAACCCAGCAAGCAGCACAAGACGACAATGCTACCGATGGCGATCCCGATGATCTCCCAGACATACGTACCCCAGTCACCGATGACGATAATGGCACGGGCCATGGTTACAGGTTGAGCGTGTTGCTGGCGGCTTGGAGAATCGAAAAGTGAGGACCATGGGCTCCGGTCAAGGTCAGCCGGCTACGGTTGCACTGCGGGCGCAAAATCACAGCCGAGTACTGTCCGATCGAGATTGTGCACCCAAAATCACGTGATGAGTAGTGAGCTCCTCATCGCCTTGCTGCGGCGATTTATATCGCTAGCCAGCAGTGAAGCCTCTTCCAGTGCTGCTGTATCTTTCCTCTTCGTCGTTCGTTGGTCTCGTGACTGAGGAGTGTCTGTCAGCTGCTGCCAGCGGGAAGTGAAATCGGCATGACTTACGTCTGCATCGTGCATTGCACAATTCGTGCAATGCTTTGCCGTTGTAGAGCTTGTTCAGGCAGGGCGACATCGACGCGAACGCAGAATCTTATGGCTACATGTACTTGGCTACACGTTTGTAGCCTTCAAGACTTGCGCTAAGCGAAGTCTCCGTGGACACCAAGGCAAGATGGAAGGCTACACTTCATTGCTTGACACGCGCGAGAGCAAGTTGTACGTACACTTAGCAGACAGAAAAGTGGTAAGTTGAGGTTGCACTTCACCAGTCGAGTTTGGTGCTAAGGCCAAGACTCTGAAAGAGCTTCACAACGCTGCGTCGCCCCCACTTAAGGCATCCGTTGCACGACTCGAGTTATCCATGCTGGTGCGATCCTTGGCTATTTATTTCCCTCTATCTATGAGCTGCACCGTCGCACTCTTCATCGCAGGATGCTCCCTGCTTTGATCCTTCGCCACTACCACACATAGCTTCACGGGGACAGGAGTTCCAGAAAAAATGGTGCTTCAGTTGTTTGTGAATGGGCCACCGGGTTCTGGCAAGACGACGCTCGCCAAACTCCTGTGCGAGGAGTTTAACTTGGAGCTAGTCGCGACAGGGGAACTGCTGCGCGAAAACATGAAAGCGCAGACGACTTCTGGACGCAGGGCCCAGCGATGCATCGCCGCTAAGAAAATGGTTCCTGACCGTGTTGTGCTCGACATGGTGGAGGCCAAGGTGGCGAATGGTATGTTACGTGGTCGTTCTGGTTGGGTTCTCGACAGCTTTCCACGCACCACCGACCAAGCTGAGGCATTGATGGCCAAACCAAACCTGTGTCCTGCTATCGTACTGTTGCTCGAGCTACCCGAAGATGAATGCGTTGCGCGCATCAGCGGCCGTCGATTTGACCCAGTAACCGGCGCCATTTTCCACTCACCAACGAACCTTCCTCGCGATGCGGTAGTTCGGGCGAGACTTACAAAGCGGCGGGATGACACCAGCGACCGCCTCTCACCACGATTTGAGGCGTATCGAACATTTGGAAAGGCCACCAACAAGCTATTTGCTAGCTCTCAGGGTGTTGTGCATCAAATTAGCGCTTCGAGGCCCCCGCCCGTGATTTTAGAGGAAGTATCAGCGCTTCTGCACTCACTTGTAGCGAAGCCACGGCAGATTCAATCGCAAGGAATCAGTACCAACAACAACCAGACCCACCAAATCGATAAACCCAGTGTGAAATCATTGTTTCGACAACGGCCAGAAACTATCCTCGAAACATCGGAGGAAAACGAAGACGACGATATGCAGCAGTACCAATACGATTGGGAAGATGACGAGACTTCTGTCGGCCACAACCAGCGCGAAAGTCCGCAGAAGAAGCAACCTCTGAAGAACGAGCAGACGCAAGAGAAAAAAGCTCATCCTCGAGTTGAGCGTGGCAAGAATACGCAACTTTCGTCAGCTCTAATGGCGGCTTTGCCACTACCTATTCTGCCGCCCCGGTCAGCCAGTCCAAACAACGATGAGGCATGCCCTCCTCCCCCGGCACCAATGCTGCGACCGCTGCCAACACCAACCGGCAAATTCAAAGGGCTCAACGCGCCAGCTGACGCTCTGAATTCATCAGCTCAGTCAGTTCTTGTGCGTGATTCTGTCAGTGTTCGAAGCAGTAGCTGCAGTAGTGTACGCAGCAATAGCAGTACTACAAGCCTGGAGACAGCAGCAGCTTCTGTTGATATGGAGACATTCAAAGAATTATTGTTGGACGGATTTGAGGCTGTAAAGCATGGCCGACGGGGTCGGCCGCACCCGCGACTCATTTTTACAGATCTGAGCTTCAAGCGAGTGTTCTGGCAGAAGGCTATGGGTGCTGCTGATCGAGTAGGCAAAGGCAAGCACGCGCGGTTAGAACAGAGCGTTGTACTGGGTGACGTTATTCAGGTGGCTCGAGGCATGAAGACCGCTGTGCTAAAAAGATCTGGAAATGTGGCCCGATATGAATGCTACGTGTCGCTTGTTACACCCACGCGCACGCTAGACCTAGAGTTGCCGAATGCTCAGCTTGCAGACTTCTTGCAACGAGGCTTCGACCAGCTCCTGCACAACTAGTTCGGGTGTTATTCCGTTTATCTTAATGAAATGCGTGCCAAAATCTAGATTGAGTTTTCATTTTCTTTGTTTCTGGCATGTTGGCAAGAATGAGGCTGATGCAGTGCACTCTTGCAGATTAGTATCTGTTGGTGAAGCGCAAGTATCCTTTCTGCGACGGCAACTTCTCCACAACTAGGTCCGGAAACTCCTCCTTCGCCTCCAGATCTGTCAGCTCCCCTGGGGCCACACAAACGCGTTCACCTTGTTTCCAATTTACTGGCGTGGAGAGCTTTTTACCATCAGTGAGCTTCAGAGAGTCCAACACTCGCAGCACTTCCACAAAGTTGCGGCCCGTGCTTGCCGGGTATGTTATCATTAACCGCACTCGCACCTGTGGGTCTAGCACGAACAGCGTCCGCACAGTGAGCGGCATGCCTTCTGCGTTAAGGTCGTCCTGCGAGAGCATGCCCAGCTGCGCAGCAATGCGACGAGTGGGGTCCGCCACGATCGGAAAGTTCACTGTGGCACCCGAGTACTCCTCGATGTCGGCGATCCATCGCCTGTGGCTCTCCACGTCGTTGCAAGACAGCGCCAGCAGCTTGACGTCGCGGCGGGCGAATTCGCCGGCGTTCTCCAGGCGCGCCACCTCGCCCAGTTCAGTGGTGCAGATGGGCGTGAAGTCGTCCGGGTGCGAGAACAGCAGCCCCCACTCGCCGCGGAAGTACGCGTGCAGCGAGCTGGAGCGACCGTCACTGGCTTCAAAGTGAAGGTCTGGCAGCACGTCCAGAAGCGTGAACCCGACGAGGTTGCGCGTACTCGTCATGGCCAGCAGATACGTTACGAAGTGAGCTTCAGCCGGCAAAGTTCAAAGTGATCGTCATCAAGTTGAGCGCAGCACAAGTTGTTGCCGTACTTACGCGAAGTCCAAGTGTACCCGATTCGATCAATCCGTGAGTGTCGTTGGTGTGCGCCGATCTCCCGCCGTAGGTGCGACTGACCTTTGGTCCACACATTCGACGGCATTGCGTCTCCCTCAATAAGCGGTCGGTGATGTGGAGTCTCAAGGCGCTGGAGCGCGCGCTGCCTGCCACTCGCGGGGCCCGCGTGGCCTTCGCCAGCTCGGCGGCCGCCGTACCGGCCTTCGAGGGCGTGCGCCTCAACAACCTGCGCGACAACGACGGCGCGCACAAGCGCGGCAAGCGGCTTGGCCGCGGTATCGGCTCGGGCAAGGGCAAGACCTCGGGCCGCGGACACAAGGGCCAGAAGGCGCGCTCGGGCGGCGGCGCCGGCCGCGGCCCCGGCTTCGAGGGCGGCCAGACGCCGCTGTACCAGCGCGTGCCCAAGCGCGGCTTCAACAACAAGTTCGCGACGCCCATGGAGACGCTGAACCTGGACAAGCTGCAGCTCTTCGTGGACATGGGTCGTCTGGACGCTGGCAGCAAGATCACCATGAAGGAGCTCGTGGACTCGGGCATCGTCACCTGCTCGCGCGTCAAGCACGGCATTAAGCTGCTGGGCAACGGCGCGCAGCACCTCACGGCCAAGCTGGACATCGAGGTCTCGCAGGCCTCCGAGTCCGCCATCAAGGCCGTGGAGGCGGCCGGCGGCAGCATCACGTCGGTCTACCACAACCGCCTCGCGCTGCGCGCGCTGCTCAAGCCGCACAAGTTCGAGACGCTCCCGCAGCCGGCGCGTCCGACCCCCAAGAAGCTCACGTACTACACCAACTATGAGAAGCGTGGCTACCTGTCGCCGGAGATTCAGCTTAAGAAGGCGCTGGCGAGTGCCGGCGGCGACAGCAGCTCGCAATAGACGATATGTGAGAGTGACGACGGAGAGAAGCAGAAAAGCGGAAGAGAGGTGTGTACTACGATGTGTAACGAGCTGAATGGAGTGCTGCGCCTCTCTTTTGGAACTAGTGCTCGGTTTCTGTTGTTGCGTGCGGACTAACACCTACTGATCCTTCTTCTCATTTCTGCGTTGCTTTGCGGTTTGCCAACGTGAATACTCCACCACAGCGTCCATGAAAACGAGGAAGGCCGTCTGGATAACGATGACCAGGGGCAATGTTGCAGCCTCAAGTACCGTGTTGTGTCTCGGCGTGACTCCGTTCGACAAGATCCGCAGTAGGTACACGAGCGGGTCTGTCGTAATGCTGAAATGGCCCTTGGCAACCCCGTTTATCAGCGTCTGCGCAGCAGCCTCAGCCGAGAGAGGGTTGCTCACACCCTCAATCGTTAAGGTCTCCGGCGGCGTGAGTGCCAGCTCCCGCTCAAGCATCGGAGTGTCGACGTTACCAGGGTAGAAAATGCTTACGCGGATATCGTACAGCTTCAGTTCGTTGCGCAGCGACTCGGCCAGACCGCGCAGCGCGTACTTCGAGGACGAGTATTGTGTGGATCCAATGCAAGCCATCAGCGAGAACGCAGATCCCACCAGCACAATCTGTCCCCCGCTCTCACCCCTTTCAGTCTCACGCTGCTTGATCATGGCGGGCAATGCGGCGTGGACAACGTGGAGGCAGCCGAAGTAGTTGATGTCCATCGAGCGCCTGAACCCCTCTACGTCCTGGTCCATGAAGTAGCCGGGCTCCACAGTGCCTGCACTGCAAACCACGTGGTCCGCAGCACGATTGTGGAATGCATTAGCGGCCTCCAGAGCCTTCTTCACTGCCTCAGAGTCGACCACGTCGCAGGACTGCGTGAACACGGGTGCGTCCGCGTGCTTGCGCACGGCTTCAATCTCCCGCTTGGCAGCATCGAGCTTCTTGCCGTCGCGAGCGATGATGGAGACCTTGGCCCCCGCCGCCGCGTACTTCTTGGCCGTCGCCAGCCCGATGCCAGAGCTGCCGCCAGTCACGAAGACGTGCTTCCCGTCCATGCGGAAGCCGGGCGCACGCAGCTTTGTCAAAGCGAACGACTGCACAGGCCACCAACACGTTAAGACCTCGGTCGCTGCCACTGCAGCGCAGCACGCACCAAGAACGAGCAGCCCGCCACCGCGCACAGCACCGTCCACAAGTCCATCGCGGCGTCGAGCGGGTTCAGCAATGGCCTCCCCCGTCACAACGCCCATCACCTTTGCCGAATCTGTAGCCATGTCGCTCTGGGCCAATCCACGCTCGCGTCGCTTCACGTGCCGGCGGATCTTGGGCCAGCGGTCGAGGCGGCGAGTGGCCTCGCGGCGCAGGCCATTGCAAGATCGCAGCCGAAGAGTCCGCGATGGTGGAGAAGCGAGGGAGCACGACCGCGTCGGCGCCGCACACGCTCGAGTTCGCGCCGGCGTGCAAGCAGCTGTCGCTGGTGCTGCTCGGCGTCTTCGTCATCAGCTTCACGGTCACCTGGTACAAGGTCTGGTGGGACTCGCTCATCAGCATCGGCGTCATGGCCTACGGCTACTGGGCGCTCCGAGACACCAACCCGGCGCACCTCAACGCGGCTCGAGTTCGACACGTGCGTGCTGCTTGGTGACAGGCTCAGGATAGCGAGGTACTGACCACTGCTTGGACTTTTGACGGCGCAGTTCCACTACGGCACCGTTTTGAGTCTAGTCTGCCACGTGATCGCAGTAGCCGAGATCACCTACTTCGTGATCAAGATCCACTTGCTGGACAAGATCGTCAGCATCGAGTCCGACCCGGGCACCCCGCTCTTCGTGTTCCTCTACTTGTACCTGCTGGTTGAGATCGGCGTCACGGTACGCGCGTGCAGGACAAAAGAAAGTGGAGTACCTGACCACTAAGCTCGCCTCTTGATGTGTGCTTGGGCAGGCCTTCGCCGTGGAGAGGACGCACAACCTCTGCGCGGAGATCTCGCGGAACGAGTACTTCCTGCAGAGTGAGGCCCGCGTGTGAGTCGACAGTGCAGCAGCGTGCACCGAGCAAAGTTGCAACTCGCTTAAGCAGCGGCATCGTAGTTGCAGGCTCGTCGTCGAGGAGTGTGCTAGTTTCCCCAGATAATATCCATTTTATGCTGTACTCTTTTTAGTCCTACTCTGTTAGGACTAAACGCTGCACCAAATCACAAATGGACTTAAATTCGAACATGGAGTCGCCGACGGACGGCGCAGCGGAGCCGCCGTCGACGCCGGTCCGAGACGGCAGCGAGCCGGCCACGCCCCAGATCTCGGCCAGACAGTCGTCGGAGCAGCAGCAGGAGCGCGAGGAGTATCTGGCAGGGGTGCAGCGCCGCATCGAGGCGTACGAGAACTGCGCGGCGGCCATCACCGCGGCGACGACGTCTCTGCAGGAGCTCAGCGCTCACTTGGACGCCATGCAGCAGGCGACGCAGCAGCTGAACGCGTTCACCGGCGGCTGGCTGGCGGTGTGGAAGCGGCCGTCGGCCTAGACGCGACCGCGCCAAGCAGTATTTAAGGGGATGCACGGCGCCAGGCGGCGGTGCGGAGTTGGAACCATAATACAATGCAGCCAAACGACCGAGGTGTCGATGCAGCAGCAGGTGTTGAGTTTGTAAGCGTTAGATCGGGCGACTGTTCATTGTGTTGCTAGAATTTGGCTTTGCTGGTAGCCATGTCGGCGGAGCAGGAGCACGCAGACGAACGACCGAAGCGGTCGTGGAACTCGTCCACGAAGCTGGCACAACCGCGGCGCGCAAAACCAGTGGCAACAAGAACTCGAGAAAGGCAAGCAAAAGACGGCCCTGGACAAGGTGGAGCTGGGCGAGCAAGGCCTGAAGGAAGGACGCAGTTACCTCGTACGACGAGAAACAACGGGCATCGTGGAGAAGAGCTCGTAGATGGCAATGACAATGAGCAGCAGACTCTGACGCGAGAGTTACTGGAACGTGCTGTCTCGACTGCTTTCGGTGGACTACTGCAGGACTCAACTCTTGATGCAACAGCTTTCCCTGACGTTAATGATTCTCATTCGAGTGAGGTGTCGAGCGTGCACGGCAAAGAAAATGTTAGAAGACGTAGGGTCTGTCGTTGCTCTCAGCAGATGCTGACTTTGTTCATGCCTCACTACAGACACCTCCAGTAAATAACCCCATGGCCGACATTGAAGCAAAGCTGCGCAAAACGTTAGAGGCGGGTACGTCGTTCTCAGCGATCCACCGCCAGAGACGACGAGAGCACGCTGAAGCGTTGCAACACGATGCAGAGGACACTCACGCAATTAGAGAATTTCAACGGCGTATGAAGCACGCAGCGTTTGAACACCGCGAGCGTAAAATGGCTGTACAAGCACTGCAAGCGCGCATCCAACGTGAAATACAGTTCTTGTCTGCCACAGCTGCAGATCTAGAGAAACGGGTGAGCATTCGTCGTCCTATCTAAATGAGATAGGAAGATTTGCAATCGATGAAGAGGACTAATTGTATATTGTCTGTTCCATACTATAGGAGTTCCTTCTTGACGACGCATTCGAGACTTACAAGCACGCATTGAGGCTTGAGCTTGGTCTAGGCGAGAACGCATGCTCGACAAGTAAACAGAAGCAGACTGAAGCGAGTCCCGGGCGCTTCTACTAAAATCGTTGAAAGCGAGATAAACATGCTCACTGATCAAAACGAGTTACCTCGCAACCATCGGATGCCACGCAGCCCATTGCCAGTTGCAACATTGTTCTCGAGACCGTTTATGATGTATCCCGCCGCTATATCCCAACATCAACAGACAGCTCAGAAGGTAAGTACAAAGCGCCACATAGCGGAAAGCATCGACGCGGTACCTGTGTTGGTTTCGCCATGGTGATGCAGCACGACAGTCGGCGCCTTGTTTGGGTCGTAGTCCGGCGTTTGCATCAGCAGCGAGTCCTTACGCAACATTTCTCGCTGTTGTGCGGTCAGCTCTTGCTTTGCTGGGATTTCTCGGGTTCGGCTGGGGTCCAACAATCTTAACTCGCTGGCTGACACTTCGCCCTCTCGGTTCATATCTTCGTCGTACTCGATCTCGTAGCAGTCGCTATTTGGTTCAGCATCAGTGATGGTGCCAGGAAACCAAAGTCCGTCCAATTCGCGCTCGACACGAGAGCCCACGCGGAAGACGGTAGGTCTCCTGTGCTTATCCTCATCGTTCGCCTCTGCCCGCTCGCTTTCCTCAAACTTGAGGTTCTCCACGTTTCCGTCAGCCCCACGGTCTAAATGTCCATCGTCGCTCGAACTGTAGGCACTCGTGGCTGTCTTCATGCTCCCCGGGTTGAACCTGCTGCCACCTTCATCGACACCTGGATGGAGGCGGACAGCACTTTTAGCGCAGCTAGTCTGGGCGGCCCTAAATAGGATGAACTTGAATACGAAATTTGTTGTGTGTTATCTACCTGTCTATTGATTGCTGTGCCGGTGGCCCACTACGCCTGCACGTACGGCGTCTGGATCTCCTTTTCGACCGCGTGGGCACCGCCTGCATTTTCACTCTCGCTGCTGTCGTCCGCAATGGTCGCGTCGTCCCCAGATGTGGCCGGCATCTGGCTGGGGGTCAGGTAGAAGTCGTCCTTGATCTCGAATTTAATGTACTTTGCGACGACGCGTGCGAGGGCGTCGACGGCACGGTGCATGCCTCTCCAGCGGATGAAGAAGAAGTACGCGACTCCCAGCACAAGTCCATCGGCAGATCCGACCGCGACCTGCAGCGCTGTGTGGTCGCCGAGGAAGTAGCGGCTGTACGGCACGGGCACCATGACGAGCGTCGCGAAGAACACAACCACGGCCTTGCGGCCCACGGACCAGTGGCGGACACGCTGTCCGACGCCGACGATGGCCTCGAGCACGATCCAGATCCACAGTCCGATGGCGTTGGTGGCGTGGCCCGACGGCAGTCCGTTGCTGACGAGGCAGGAGCCCGCGGGGCGCGGACACTCGTCGCAGTCGCCCAGCAGCTTGACGAGGATGACGGTGTTGAGCACCGTGAGGATGATCGGCAGCAGGATGGCGAACACGCGCGTGTAGCGGCGCGAGCGCAGCAGCGCCTCGACAATGATGGTGATGAGCACCAGGTACGGCACCATGCTGTAGACCGTGCACACGACCTCCCAGAACGTGACGCTGTAGAGCGGCATGCTGAGCGAGAAGAACTTGCGCATGATCCACGTGCCCGTGCACGGCCCGCGCTCGCAGCGCTTCGAGTCCTCACCCCACATCTCGCAGCACTGCGCGAAGCTGGTGCAGCGCACGTAGTCCACGCTGTCGTCGCTGTCGGAGCTGGCGAGCGCCGGCGCGACCAGCCACGCGGCGGCGCTGAGCAGCAGCGGCCAGTGGGCGGGCAGTCCGGACGGCTTCATGGCGAGGGTCGAGCGGTGCGGCGCGCTTCTGGAGAATTTCAAAGTGCCAGCGATGGGAAAGTCAGCTTGATCTCGCCGTGCCCCCGCCGTCATGATTACGCAGGCTCATTTTGGACGTGGACGGGGCGAGCAGACCCATTTTCGACAGCAACTCGGACACCTCGACCAGAGGACAAGCAGCGGACCTGCCGTGGGTTTAACACCGCCGTCTCCATTACCACGGCGCATCTGCCATGCAGCGAGAGTAATAGCGCAGCTGAACGTGGCGACCGCCGGGTTCAGCTTTTCGTGCGCGAAGGTGCAGTCAGTATCGAGAAGGATCGGTGCATTGGTCGACGGTATTGAGCGGTGGACGCAGGCATCGCCCTACTCGTCGCAGCATCCGATCTATGCTCCAAGAAGGTTTCGTGGTTTGTATCGCGCAGGTGCGGCGAAAAGCGTCGTAAGCTGTCAAAGGCGGCATCTATTCGTGTACTGTTGAACTCCCAAAGCAAAGCGTGCACCGCAGCACCACAGGATACAAGCATTGTGCGAAAAGGCCTGGCTATCAACCACGCATTATATTAGTACAGGTTTTCAACGCTCTTCGGTAAGGTATGCCTTGAGCTGGGACCAAACACAAGTGAGGCTTCATAATGTATTGCTAATACGAAAAGTAGCAGGCACCACCCATATCTACACCTCTGGTGAGCGACATCGAGCGACGGTCATAACTCATTCGTTTTGAAATACGCTGGCCGTTGCCAGTCAGCATGAGCAATGAGAGACACGCGTGAGTAAGATGACCTCACGTCCAAGGCGCTGCATTTCGCCCGAAAATAGGTCGCATTGAGGCCCGAAATGGGTCACCGCCCCACCGCTGGTTGGGGTTCTTTTTTGCTGATGATGGCGGGCCTGTCGCATGGATGATTGCACCCGCCGGCGTGAACAATGTTCATAGGGCGTTTGCTCCACGGCTCCCGACGTCGCAGAGCGGCGGCCCCGAGCGGCGGCCTGTGCTCGAGGTCCCTCGCCCTTCAGGCGTTGTGGATCGCGTCCTCGCTGCAGAGGGAGCGGCCTCGGACAGACAGCGGCCCGCTCGCGGCGATTTGCCGTGACCTCCTCATCGACCGCCGACTCGGATTATGAGCCAGACCTCGAGGTGTCAACAGGGCTTCTTCTCGACAGGGGGGTTCTCATGCAGCGTGCGACCGAGGCTCTCGGGCGTTGCGCGCGTCAAGCGTTGCTGGACGATCAGCGCGGCGAGTTCTAGTGGACCGTCTCAGACGTTTTGCTAGCTATTACACATCGGTATCCACACGCTGCAGAGCAGATCGGGCCGAGGCTCCGCCAACTTGGCCCGAGACAAGCTCAGCGGGGCCTCTGAAATCGCCCTTGAAAGCATATGGTCATCAGCAGGCTCCGATTAGTTAACCACGTTGACTCGCCGCGATCGAGCAACGCGGCAAATGTTGCAATGTCCCATGCAGGCGCTCACGCTTCAACGCGGTTCTGCTCTTTCTCGCAGAGTCTGATCATGTGCACGTCTACATGTAATTAGGTTTGTACAAAGTAGTTTTCTAATGGCTAGCTGTAGCATCGCCTACTGCTTCGCTGAGTCGTTCTCTATCGACTCGGAGCGAACGTACTGCTGCTCGGCGGCGTTCACATGAGCGGGGCCAGCGTCGTGGGGCGGTCCTCGCCGACGATGTAGAAGTCGTTGGTCATCCTCAGGAACTGGAAGCGGCCTTGCTTCATGCGCTCCGTGGCGCGCGGCAGACGCCTCGCGACCACGTAGCGCAGCACGAAAAAGTAGACGAGTCCGAGCACGACTCCGTCGGCGCTTCCGATGCCGACCTGGAGCTCCGTGTGGTCTCCCATGTACACGCGGCTGTACGGGACCGGCACGAAGAGCAGCACGAACCCGGCGCACGCTGCCGCCTTCGCCGCCACGGTCCGCTGTTTGCCTACGCCGAGCAGCGTCTCGAGGATCAGCCACAGACACAGGCCGATCGCGTTGGTGGCGTGGCCCGAGGGCATGCCGTTGCTGGAGACGCAGCTGCCACAGGGGCGGTCGCACTCGCTGCACTCACCCAGACTCTTGACGAGGATGACCGCGTTGATAATCGCGACGATGGGGATGAAGAGGAAGGCGAAGAGCCGCGTCCAGCTGCGGCGGTGGAAGATGAACTCGAGCGCGAGCGCGATCGGCACGAGGTACGGCACCATGCCGTAGAAGGAGAAGACGACGTCCCAGAAGCCCACGTCGTCTGCGGGCACGCTGATGCTGAAGAACGTCCGCGTGATCACGTTCATGCTGCAAGGCCCGCGAGCGCAGCGTTCCGAGTCGTGGCCGCAGAGCGCGCAGCAGTCCTCGGGCGACGAGCACGGCGCGTCCTTGGCCGCCGCGCCAGACGCCGCGAGAACAGCGAGCAGCGCCAGCAAGGCCGCTGCTGCACGGGGAGAAGGTCGTCGCGGCTGCTGCATGGCTGCAAGCGGTTGCTGGGGCTCTACGCGGAGAATCAACTTATGCAACGTGGTTGCCAGGTTGCAGCGCAACTAATCGAAGCAATCAAATAGAGACAATCGTGCTGGCGCGTAATCGGATTGCATAGTGATGGTCGGTCCAGTTTTGGCCAGCAACAACAGCATGGCGTTTAGCTGTCCTTCAATCCGTCACTACGCAAGTTGAAAGTTACAATGGACGTGCTTCTTTGGTAAACGCTTTGTCTATGGTGACCGCGCTATCTTGGACAGGTTTATCTGGTTTACTCGATGGAGAAACAGCACCAGAAGTTTGAGCCGGAGATGTTTTCCCAGAATTAGGCTTCACCGAAACACTCTTTGCAGCACCTACCACCGATTTGGCTATTGGTAGAGCAGCTAGAGCTGGGGTTGCCAATGCTAGCAATTGACGTTGACGCTTTAGTTCAATCTCTACCTCAGATTTCCGCTTGGCGAGCGAGTCTACCTCGCTAACATGAAGTTGTGTTGTCGTCGCTGCCATGAAGGAATCCAATGAGTCCACCTCTTCTTGTGCGGACTCTTTGTTCGTTGTCTGATTCGCACTAGCCTTGGCCGAGGCAGCTAGCAACTCGCTATCCAGTTTTTTAAGCTCCGCTTCTAGCTTTTGGACTTGAGCTTGTATCGATTCCACAGTAAGCACCTCAGTCTTCTGTGTTCTAGACGCTGTCGTCTTGGTGGCCACCTCGGAAGTCGCAGAAGAACCAATAACTTTTTGCTTCCGCGCAGCAATCTTCTGTTGGTTGGCTTTTGTTCGATCATAGAAGTCATCTTCATCGCTGCTGTAACCGTACAGCTCCTCCTTAACATTTCGCTTTTGTCGTGAAGAGGAACTTGACGCTCCACTCGTTTTCCTCCGCTGGTCATTTTTAGCATGAATCCGTCCTTCCAGGTCGTCGATCTCCTTCATTAGGGCTTCAATACGCTGCTGATTCCGATCCAACGTACGCTGCTGTCCTTCCGACAGTCCATCCAATTGATTCTGTTTGGCGAGGATCCTCGACCGCTCCAGCTTCAAGTTCTCCATCTTCCGAATCCGTGTCTGCAACTGCTGGTAGAGTCGTTGGTCCTTCTCATTCACCTCTACCTGCTTAATACTCGACTTGTACGGTTGATCATCCTCCTCCTTCAGCTACATCCACCACAAAAATACGAATGTCAGCATCTCTTCTCTATCTCCACCACTCCGCTCTTACATTTCGGAGGTAGTCCGGCAGGTCCTCCTTGCTCTTGGCGTCCTCCTCTTCCTCGCTTCCCTCCTCCTCTTCGGCGTCCTCTCCAAAGCCCCAGGACGCGCCACGCTCCTCCTCCACCTTCTTTTTCTGCAAACTTTCCCGTTTCTTCTCCATTCGCTCCCTGAACTTGGCCAGGTTGAGCGACTCGTACTCGGCCGGCAGCAGCTCGGGCGGCCCGCACACCGCGTAGAGTCGCGTGGACTCCCCGAACACCAGCACGTCGCCAATGTGCAGCCGCACGAACTCCTCGGCCAGCACCCGCTTCTTATTCACGAAGCAGCCGTGCGTGCTGCGCAGGTCGTAGAGGAACAGGGCGCCCTGCTCGTCGAACTGCAGCGCCGCGTGCACGCGCGAGATGGACGGGTGAGCCAGCGCCAAGTCGCACGCCGTCTCCATGCGGCCGGCCACGACGTAGCTGCGGCCATCGGTGCGCGGCAGTTGCAGCTGCTCCACCACCACGCCGCCCTTGATCACCTCCAGGTAGATGCCGAACGCGTTGCGACCCGTGGCGCTCCAGTTCGGCGGCTCGTACTGCGCCATACTCGACGAATGTATGGTAATGAACAGACACGATGTACTGGAAAAAGTGCGAAGACTTGATGGAAATACATTTTATGCATGCAAAATGGACAAGTACAAACTAAATCGAGATGTGGACGTCGATTCACTGGCGAAGCGACTGCTTCGTCGACTGCTTCGTCGACTGGCCGGACGTCGATGACTTGGGGCACGGAGTCTTCGAGGTTGAAGACGTGCTGCGGAAACCAGGCTTCCACCAGTTGGTGGTGAACCATGAGCCGCCTTCAGCTGACTTGCCCGCCTGAACAGTCTTCGCTGAGGACTTGGTCGACGTTTTCGTGCTAGACTTCTTTCCTGTGGAAGTCTTCTCATTCTTCTTGTTGTACGTTGTCGAGAAGGTCTTGCTGTAGCTTGACCGCTTCTTCCCAGAAGAACATTCCACGGATGCATCACCGTTCACCGACCATCCGTACTTCATTCCAGTAAACGTCCTCGTTGACAATCCAACCTTTCCAGACACGCCCGCGCCAATGCCGCCAGACGCACCATGGATTGACTTGGTACTGGCCCAACCCATTGTTGCGGTGGGCGTTGTGGTCGGGGTTACGACGGGGGGGGGGGCTGGTCGGGACTGCAGGGGTTACCGTCGGGGTGGTAGTTGACGTTGTCGTGTACGAGTCGTCACCAGAAATGCTGGTTTGTTGGAGTATTTGCCAGCCTCCGTGAGCGAGCCCATGGTAGCAGCAATGATGGCGATGTGCGCGATAATCTTGGTGGGGTTCATCTTGGACAGGGGGGCTAGAAATTTGTACGGGACTTGGACTGAAGAACGAAGAAGAGTGAATAACACTTGACGCTGCTGAAGCCGGACTGCTGACGAGGGCAAAGCAAATTTGAAAGTGAAGTTAGCGGAGTTTCTTTGTGCGGACGCTTTCGATGAGCAAGGTGCCCCGGGTTTCGTAGTATCCGTGCCAATTCGTGAGCCGTCTCACCCCCATCTCCACACAGTTTCACCCTCTACCAAAACAATGCCGGTGGACACGACTCTCTACTACGGCAAGTTGTTTCGGCTGCCACATGATGATAACGCGGGAACGGAGGGCCATGTTCTACAGCTACTGTAGCGGGTTCAGCTATGGTCCATTAGAACCGGCAATGCCACGCTCGGATACTTTCCAGCTTCAAAGATACAGACACTGGATGGTCTATAGGAGCAGTATGCAGAGTGGATCATTGCCCGCAGGGTAGTCGCCTCGCGAACAGCTCGACCAAGTGTACCAGGAATGGCCTGGCACCAACTGGACCCATCGTCCACGATTGACCAGCTCCGGCCACAATCTCGACGGTGAAGTGCTTCCCCACCAAAATTTGTTAGTCGACGGCGGCGTGGACAGCCTCGGCGTCGACGGATCGCGCCGAGGCTGTTCGGATGATATTTAAGGGAAACCAGGGTGTCGAGGCTGTTTTTTTCTTAGTTCACGCGCGTCGGCGCCAGTTGGGGTAGGATATGAGGAGGCAGCGGGGTGGCGCGGATGCCATTGCCTTCTCCACATGGTGACAATTTTTTCGGGGCTGATTAATTTTGGTTGTGCCTCTGATAGAACCACCTGCAGGCACTGCATCTGGTTGAAGAGTTTTGGTCGCTTTTGGATACTTCACTTCTCACTAAACCGAATATTCACACACAGCAGCCCGGTCGCCCTTGCTCGTAGAGCGAATCCTGCGAGCTTAGTGCGGGTGATGCCAAAAGCTCTGGGCATTGCAGCATACCAAAAGTAGTGGGATAGCTCCACACTACGATGACTGCTGCGTCCAGCCAAAACGTCATTAGTACCTTCAGGTGAGAGCATCATGCCAATGGGGACTTAGAGTTGTTGGCCGTTGGGAGTCCAGTTTTCCTGTTGCTCGCTCGGTGTGCTTGGTTTTTTTGGTGTTGTAGCCTTCCTTGGTGTTTTAAGAGCACTATTTGGATAGTAAGCTCGCGAGTATCCAGGTTCTGGCATTAACAGTGAGCACGAACGGAATTCATCAAAGCAAATCAACGATAAAAAGCATTCATATACCTGGCTTGCTAGGTGTCGCTGGATTCGACGTCTTGGCACGTCGGCGTTGAGAATACTCGAATGCTAGCGTCATCCGATGAATGGCTTCTTCGGTAGCAATGACAGCTTCTCGCTGCCAATTTATGAGAATAGGATAATCATTATGTAGCTGCCCAAAGAAGTATCGAACAGCCAATTACGCACCATGCCATCGACTTGCGACACCACGCTTTGGTACTTTGCCTCGAGATAGTTGCATTTGGCTTGTGTTGAGCGGACTTCTTGCTCCAACATCTCAATTTTTAGGTCGCGATCTTCACGTAGCCTTCGTTCGTTGTCTAATTCTTTCTTCAGCTGGCGTTTAAACACACGCAAGCAGCACAACATAACGTCAGTCTCTCTTCCACCGCTGAACTTCATCTCGACACGCTCCTACCATTTCCATTTTGCGAGCCAGCTCCAGACCAATCTCCAACGACTTAAAGCACACGTCTCCAAGCCGTGCTTCAGCATCCAACGCTTCCTCTTCGCCCTCGTCCTCGTCCTGCACCTCCAATCTCTCCTCTTCCTGTTCGGCCTGTTGTTCATACTCGATATTCTGTGCCTCCTCCCCTCCCTCCTTCACATTTTTAAACTCCATCTCCTCTCCTTTTCTTTCGTCTCCGCTCTCGGAGACTTCCCCTGTATCTTCATCTTCTGCGGCGTCTGCTGCCAGCTGAGCCGCTCCGTCTCCGTCTCAAGCTCCCACAGCATCCTCTCCAGCACTTCCAGCTCCCCCTGCAAATTGGCCTTGTACTCCAGGTCCATCCTCTGCTCTGTGTCCTGAAAGGACACTGCATTGGCAGCTCTGGCCCGGCGTCGGGGCGTGGGCTCCTCCAGATCCATCGACACGTCGGCGAACTGTAGCCGCCGCGCCGTCCGGAGGTCCCCCGTGTCCTCCACATCCGCCAGCCGCGTGCGGCCCGCTGCACTTCCTTCTGCGGGTCTCGCGGCGTGCTCCACGCGGAGCTGTGCGCACTCGCGGCGGCCGCACGCCGCCGGGCGGCCGACGCGGCCGGACTGCGCGCCGCGAAATGCGCCGCGCTCAGCTGCTGCAACGCGCGCTGGAGCTGCTGCTGCTGGCTCAGCTTGTAGCGCGCGTCGTCTGTCAGGTACGCGTTCCACTCAGGCTTGCGGCGCGAGCTGCGGGGCCGCGAGGTGTCCGTCGCTTCATGGCGTGTGCGGAAATGATTGTGTCTTGCGACCACAGAAATCGGATCAAGTTTGGGAGTTCGCAAAGCTGGAAGACCAAATTCATGCAGCTCGACATGAAGTGTTCCCTTGTGCAATGGAGAAGACTGTCACTCAGGCAGAGGACATGGGACTTGGTCATCGCATTCGTATATTCGAAGAAGGTGTTCATAATGCACTTGCGGACTATGAAAAACGTATATTTACGCTTGGTATAAATGGGGTGCACTAGTGAATAGCGCATGAACAAACGCATTACATCGAATGGCTCTGTGGTAGCGACACTGCCGCTGTCTTCTTACCAATGAGAAGGCCGCTTAGTGGCGAAGCGAGCGACGGCCGGACTGCGTGGCCGACTGCTGCGTGGTCGATTCGTCAGAGCTGGCCGACGTCGTGGAGGTCGTGTACGTGTCCGCCGACGACGTGCCCGAGTTAGCTGCCGTTGTCGTTTTGGTGGAAACACCAGTCTTGCCCGAAGTGGTCGTGGTGGTGGAGGTGTCTGTGGATGTCGATGACGTCGTGGCGGCAGTTGTGGCGGCCGAAGTCGCAGCTGGGGCAGTCGTAGCTGGGGAAGCAGTGGCCGGAGCTGTGGTTGCCGGAGCTGTGGTGGCCGGAGCAGTAGTGGCCGGGGCGGTGGTGGCAGCAGCCGTTGTGGCCGGGGCCCTAGTGGCCGGAACCGTAGTGGCAGGAGCCGTGGTGGTTGGAGCAGTCGCCGATGTCGAGGATGTTGCAGACGAAGTCGTGTCGGTCGACTCGCCTGTCTTGCCTGAAGTCGTGTCAGTGGTAGTGCTTCCAGTGGAGGTGGTCGGGCTGTTTGTGATCTCGATCCAAGCACCCGTGGACGTGCCAGGGGTGGTTGTGTCAGTCGAGGTTCCCCAGTTTCCAGACGTGTTGTCTGATGAGCCCGAGCATGGAGTTTCGGCGCTATCCGTTGAAGTCCACGTGCCGGTCGACCCCCACGTGTCAGAGGTTTCGCTTGCAGCCGTCACTGTGCCAGCCTGCTGGATATCCGTAGTACCCCACGTGCCGCTTGTGGTGTCAGTATTCGACGTAGTAGCGCCGCTCGACTGCTGCGCCGTATCGGTCGATAGCGTTCCGGTACGGCTCGTCGCAGTTGCAGTGTTAGTCGTAGTAGTGTCCGTTCCAGTCGTAGCTGCACTGCCAGTAGTTTGCTGGGCAGTGGTGTCCGTCGATGTAGTGTCCGTCGACGTTCCCCAAGTACCCCTCGAGCTCTGGTCGCCTGAGCATGGAGTCTCGGCGGTATCAGTGGTGCCTGTCCAGGTTGTGCCAGTGCTGGTACCCCAGCCAGACGTAGCAGCAGCGTCAGTTCCAGCGCTGATGCCCCAGCCGGAGGTTGCAGCAGTGTCAGTTCCGGTACTGGTACTCCAAGTGCCAGTGTCCCAATTGCCGGCGCCGCTGGTCGTGTCGGTGCTCTACGTGGTGGCATCCGTTCCCTGCGTAGCGGTGTCTGAGTAGTAATACTTAGAACATTACGCCGGCAATTTTTTTCCTTACCGTAATTTACCACCGAGAACATTCCTGAAACCTTCTTTCGGGACAGCAGCGATTTCAACCACCTTAGAGCGAAAGCAGCGCCTTTACAAAATTAGGGTAGTTTTAGAATCGCTCAACCGCTGAGATCTAACAGCTGTTGGGTTCAAAGACGCAACTTCTCGACCACCTTAGAGCGAAAGCCACGTCTTTCGGATCTTAGGGCGTTTCGGCCGCCAACGTTCAAACTATATTGATAAAAGCAATAGAACATTACGCCGGCAAATTTTTACCTAAGGATTAGTTCGGACCAGCGCGACGTGGCGTCTCATCATTGGTTGAAAATCTATGTCACACACCTTCATGTCCGCTTAAGTACGCCAGAAATTCTCCCTCCCTTCTTCCTCATTCCAGAATCTGCCGGCTCGAGAAAAGATGGTGAAGCTCTTTTGTGCCATCGTTGGTGTTGCGGGAAGCGCGTTCCCTGTGGACATCGACGCGGCCCAGACGGTGGGAGACATGAAGAAGGTCATCAAGGCGGAGAAACCGAACGACTTCAAGGACATCGACGCAGACAAGCTGCAGCTCTGCCTGGCGAAGACGGAGGGCGGCGCGTGGCTCTCATCCAAGGATCCTGCCGTGGTTGCTATGCGGAGTGGGGGTGTTCCCGAGAAAGTTAAGGCACTGCTGGACGTGGAAATGGATCCAGCAGACGAGATTGGTGACTTGTTTGGTGATGCTCCGACGAAGAGGACGATCCACGTGCTGGTGGTTTCCGATGGGTCAAACGTCGCCAAGGATAGCTCGCTGCCCTCGGCGATAACTCACAGTGAAAATCGACGGAAGCGCTGGCGCGAACTTAACGAAATCCTCGACAAGAACAAGAAGGCTAAGACGAACGATGTGGATGGTTCGTCGACTGGGTACTCCTACGTGCGATGGAGCGATGTCAAGAGTGTGCTCGACTACGAACGGTATAAACAGGAGCGCAAGCCGATTCCCGATGATGCTTTCGACTTTTTGATCAAGTACTTAAAATACGCTGCGGAAGCTATGAACGGATACACCGACGCATCGAGGGAAGCAAAGCGTTATCACTTTATCGCGCCCGTACTCATCATGCTTTGCAGTTTGTTTGTCGACGTGAAGCTAGAGGTCGAAGAGTCGGTGGACGGCAACGAAGTTCACGCAAACGGAAATTTTGAGTTCGTGCTCACCCGTGGTAAGACGAAGATATGTATCGTGGAAGCAAAGAAGAACGACTTCGATCAAGGGAAAGCGCAGGCGCTCATCGGATGCGAAGCAGTTGCCGACCGCGAAGGACTCTTTGTCGTGTACGGCATCGTGACAGACTTCATGAAGTGGCAAATCTACCGCTGTGGTGAAAATTCTATTTTGCTGGATTCGAGCACGCTTAGTGCTAAATCGGAGGAACTGGACACCGGATCGATGCGAGATGTGTGCGAAATGATCTACGGGGCGTTGTCGGACCACGAAGAGGAATGCAAGAAAGAACAGCTTTGCATTGAATGAAAAATAAAGTATTCACCCTTCTATAATTTTGTATGTTACAAAGAAATTATATGTTTCGGTGAGATTATTGAATGTATCATGCATTTTACATCAATTGGTAGTTCTACTGGATCTCCCGAGGGTACGATTCTCAAAGCGGTCGCGGCGAGCTATCGACGCTACTGCGCAACCATTGCCTCCTGGTTTCCAAGATCACTGAGAAATGTTTGCCACCACTTATCGGAGAGGTTTTGCGCGGGTCGTGACGATCGCCAGTATGTTACGATTACTCGATATTCCCAAGTTGATTTATTTCATTGCTGCATCAATATTTTTATTATCCTGATAAATATAAAGTTAGTAATATACAAAGATGGCGTACTCACCTGAACAATACCTCGCTAACAAAGAGCGCATTAAGGCTGCGCAGAAGCGCTACTATCAGCGCACACGTGAAACTCGACTGTCGTATCAAAAGAGCTACGACGATAAGAATAGAGAGCAGATCCGTGCTCGCAAGCGTAAGCCCAAAACCGAACCTAGCGAATTTGAAACCGAACTTAATTAATTAATTTTTTTTCTCAAATAAAAAGTCAATCCCAATATAGTCAATGACACTGGCTTAAAACCGGTATAAGCCAAATATTTGAATTAATTAATTTCATAATATTTTGTAAATGACTAAGATATAAAGTCGATCCTGATACAACGTCAAATAATTATAAAGTCATATCTACGGAGAATAATATAGCCAAACATATATAGGCAACATGTTTGCATACGAACTCGAAGGATTAAAGAGATTAAATATCCAACCTATCAAATGGGGTAGTAGCTACCGTGCTAAAGTGCGTGGTAAAACGGGCAAGATAGTTTATGTTAGCAAAATTGTTTCGCGTCTAATCAACAAGAGATTAGTAGCTAAGCAGTACAATGTTTCGATTGAACCCTTGAAAGACACTTGTCGCCCGACTACAAGGCTGATCCTAAGTATCGTTGTTACAATGGTAATCACATGGAATCACATTTGTACGAGGGTTCTGAGCCTTCTGATTTCTACAACAAGCTCGAGAACGTCCTTTCGACTCAAACGAGTGCGTTTAAGATAAATATTGCTCTCGGGTACGAACTTGTAAGCAAGACCGATCCTGACGACACTCGCTACTTCTACCCAAATCTCGCTAATACTCATGTATGCAATAGTCCTATTGCTATTAATAGCAAGGCTGATATTCAAAAGAAGGTGATTTCGGAAATCCGTTCTATGGAGTTGGCTGACAAACTGAATTACCCCAGCTCTGGATATAAGCTCAAGGCTATCACTGCGTTCAAGATTTTTATCTACCATCGCGAGCATTCTCTCGGAGATAGCGAAGCTGTCGTCCCTAAGATATTTCGCGAAAACAAGCATGTAATCAACTTCACTAAGACTAACAACAAGTGCGTCTTCCACTGCATCGTCTGGCACACATTCCAGAGCACCAAGAAGGATCCTCGAAGAATTCAGGCTCAGGTGAAGGAGGCATTCAAGCGCTACTGACCTTTCAAGGGGATTAAGTATTCATTGAGCCTGTTTAGGAGTTTCAAGCCCATTGACCTACTACAGCTCGATGAGGTTGAAGACTGCTTCCAACTTGGTATTAACGTATATAAGATGGATGTAGTTTCTGAAAATGTAGAATGCATTCGGAGATCGGACAAGGGGTATGAAGCTATGGATATTTATCGTTCGAGAATCATGCTCTTTACATCAAGAACATCGATATGCTTCAGGCTAAGTATCAATGTCCTAAGTGTGAAATGGTTTTCGTCAGCGCTGAAAGGGTTAAAAACTACAAAATGAATCAGTGCGAGCTCGTGAATATCGAAAGCTTCCCAGCTGAGCCAACTATCTACAAACCAGCTCAGAACGCGATACGATCACTGCTTACGAAGTATTCAATCAAGAATGCTGACCAGTACATCGATCACTTCATCGTTTATTACATTGAGGCCATCCTTAAGCCTACTGCGACTCAACACGGGGGGGAATACTGTCTTCACGAACGAACACATTCCGGTGTCTGTATCAGTAGCTGATAGCTTAACCGAGGAGGTGCGTTGCTTTGTAAATGATGATCCGAAGATGCTACTTACAGATATGTTCAAATACATCGGTGATGTATCCGTGAAGATCCAGCAGTACAATGTCAATAAGTACAAGTCGCTTCTACAAAAAATCATTAACGCTCACGGTCTGACAGGTATGGAAATTCCAGGAGTCAATCTTGGCAAGACCTATAAGATGTCTGATGTGAAGAGTTGGATTGGAGAAGGAAAGTATGCCAGCTTCTTTGACTTTCACAGCAGTCTTGGCTCTGGTAAGCAAAGGACTGATTACGGGAAACTGAAACAGCAGCTTGATCAGGTGCCAGTATTCGGTTTCAATTCTGGTCGATACGATATTAACTTGATTAAGAAGGATTTGTTCGCTGTTATCGGTACCGACAATATTAAATCTGTTATCAAGAACCCCAGCTACATGTGCATTGCTACATCTAACATGAAAATTCTCGATATTAGCAACTATGTACCGGTTGGCATTAGCTACGATAAGTATCTTACGACATATCTCGGTGGCTGCAAATGTGGTGACAAAATTAGATGTGTCTGTGGTCTTGGCAAGGCTATTTTCCCGTATGAGTACATCACCGCGTTCAATGTACTCAACCAGACTACTATCCCGCCTAAGTCAGCTTTTGACAGCAAGCTCCGTGGAACAAGCATCACCGATGATGACTACGAGCGAGTGAAGTTCGTGTGGGGGTACTATGGGATGAAATCCATCAAGTACCTACTGGTCTGATACAACAACCTCGATGTAGTTCCATTTATCAAGACTATCAAAGCCCAGCGCGAGCTATTTCGATCTGGATATGTTCTCGGATGGAGTGTCTCTACCGAGAAGTTATGTATCAGACCTGCTTCAACAATCTCCAATATCCGGATAAGGCACCTGCTAACGCATTCCAATTTCCAGCTCAGCGTATGGGCGGCTACAAGAGTCAGGATGCTAAGGCAGAGCGGGAATTTGGTTTGACACTTAATCACTTGAATACATTGCTGCAAAAGCAAAAGTATTTGTGTGGTTTATGCTACTGCCAGCTGACCGCCGATACCACTTCAGCAGATCGTATCAACAACAAGCTTGGACACATCGATGGCAACATATTGGTCAGTTGTATCAAGTGCAACACCGGCCGTAAGGACATGTCGCTCAAGGGATTCCGCTATAAGAAGTTGCTTGAGCTCAACTCGGACAGATTGGAGTATAGCATTAATAAGGAGGAAAAAGACATCTACGCTAAGATGAAAGCCAACATTGCTGGAGGCCCATCTATTATCTTCAATCGCTACGCTAAGCGTAATGAAACGAAGATTCGCGGTGGTAAGGTCTGTAAGAAAATTATCGGATACGATGCTAACGCTCTATACCTGTGGGCACTTGGTAATGAGATGCCATGCGGTCGATTGACTACAGTGGAAGCGTATGAAGGTATCATCGACGATATCAAGGCCGATAAAATATTTGGCTTTCTCGAGTGTGATATTCACACACCAGAGAACCTCAAACAGTACTTTGGTGAGATGACTCCAATTTTCAAGAATGTGCTGATCGACTGTACAAATGAGAGCGTCATTGGTAAGCACATGTTCGATCACAATGAGGCGCGCAAGCAAGCCGAGCAAAGCCAGCTCGCAAGTTGATTGGTAGCTACTTTGGTGAAAATATCCTTTTCTATACTCCATTACTCAAATGGTACCTTTTTCCATGGTATGGAGATCATTAAGACCTACAGCGTTATCAAGGCCAACTCTCACAAGGCATTTGCACCATTTATGGAGGCTGTATTAAATGCTCGACGAGAGGGTGATGTTGATAAGTCTAAGGCGATGATTGCTGAGATGATGAAACTGGTAGGCAACAGTGCTTTTGGTCGATCTGGAATGGACAAGAGCAAGCACAAAGAGGTTAAGTATGAGTCGAGCGACAAAGCTATAAAGAACAAGATCGAAAACTTTACGTTCCATGGTCTCGAAGAGCTTAATGATGCGTGTGAAATCACGATGAAGAAGCGCTGACTCAATAATAAGAACCCAATCCATTTGTCGATTGCTATCTATCAGCTTGCTAAGCTACGCATGCTTCACTTTTACTATGACTGCATAGATTTCTACTTCGATCGCTCTGACTTTCAGTAACAGAAGATGGACACTGATTCGGCTTATATCGCTTTCAGCTGTGATAATCCGTTTCAAGACTGTATCAAGCCTGAGCTACGAACCCACTTCCAGGAGCATAAATACGATTGGTTCCCACGCGACTACAACACTGAGGTAGCTAAGTTTGATCGCCGTACGCCTGGTTTGTTCAAAGATGAATGGTCAGGTGATGCTATGGTCTCACTATCGAGTAAGAACTATATTTGCTACCTACCTGATGAGACATACAAATTAAAGGTTTCAGCCAAGGGCGTACAACAAGGTCGTGGACGAAACGAAGACGTTATTAATCCTGACGGGTTTGAGACAGTCGTTCGTGACCGTACCACACTTCAAGGTACTAATAAGGGTTTTAGACTATCGAAGGAATCTAAGTCCATTATTACTTATTCTCAAATAAAAACCGCGATTTCATATTTCTATGATAAATGACAGGTGCTCTCAGATGGAATTAGCACAACTCCACTAGCTAAGCCTTGACAAGCAACATTTTTTTAGTTTTGAATAACATATATGTATCATGGCTGAGCTACTATCAAAACTTATCGAAAATTACAATAGCACGTTTCACCGATCTATTGGGATGACCCCAAATGAAGCAAAAGACAAGGTGATGGAATCTGAGCTGAAGCATAACCAAAAGAAAGCAGTTTTTTTTTTTAATTGAAAATGAAATGGAAATCGGGTCAAACGTGCTTTACCGACTCAAAAAGCAAACGTTTGATAAGGAAGCGACCCGATGGAGTAAGGATGTCTACAAAAATGTTGGTATTGACGGGTACCGGGTTCATAAAAAAATCCGTTTAAAAAATGGTCATACGCTCTATAAGGCACCGAATGATATAAAGATGGTTCAAAGCGAGACGACAGACGCAACTATTATTCGGGGAGACATAATCGAAGCTAAGAAGATCTTAGACCATAAGAGTATGCGATCTGGTAAGTTCAAATATTTAGTCCAATGGGTTAGCAATGAACCTGATTCCTGGGAACCTCAAGATATAAGAATCGGAAGTCGACGCTAGAAAATGAGTACTGGGCAAAAAAAACGCAAATGAGTCATAATTAGCTGTGTGTAAAAAATATAGTAGAGCAATCCTCTGTAAGCTTTGACTCATTTATAGTATATTTACTATTTTTATTAGATTTTTTAAATATCTGACTTTATATATATATATATATATAAACCCATATTATAAATATGTGCCCCAGCAGCTTAAAAATTCAACGTGAGCTTGCTACGCTACGTCGAAAGCTGTGGATTATTCAAGAAGTAGATTCAAGAATGAGTTAATAAATCTTAATGCATCAGCAAACTTTCGTAAAACAGTAGTAAATCGTAAATATCGATGTGAATTGGAAGACATTTTCGGTGTCCCATTCCATTGCATTAAAGATCGCTACTTGAGTCTGATCAATGAGCGAAACCAAATCTGTCATTCTTATGCACCATTTCATCACGATTCTGTGATGCCGAGTTTGTGGTAGATGATAATATTTTTTATGTTTCTAATGATATACACGATTCACTATGTTCCCTAGTTTCGAATCGCTCGCTCAGAGAGAGCAGAAACGGCAGGAGCTTCTTGAAATAGCTCAGCGCCGAGTTCGGCAGGCAAATGTTAAGCGGCAGATGTATGCCGGTGCGTCATGGGCAAGCGATGTGGTAAGCTCTATCACTACTCTTCCGAAAAAAATACTAAATCGGCTTAAACTGATATTTCCGTTGGTCCTGATAAAGAGACACCTGATGAGTTGAAAACTCCTCTGTCTGAGATCTAAAAAAAAAGACTGAAAAGTGAAAACTCTCAAACAAACCCTGACTTATCAACAAATCCGGTGGTAGATGCTGGCGTTCAAGCCAACCCTTCAGTAGTTGATGCTGGTGTTTCGGCAAAGCCTACAGTAGTTGATGTTGGTATCAGCAGCACTCCTATCTTGAATGATACTATGAATGGAGAAGATGCTCCTAAAAAATAGACACTCGGTGATGATGAGATCGATGAAATTAAAGAGATCAAAACAAGCTGTTGCAGAGATATTTGATGTTTATCCTGTTCTTGCAGACCTACGCATTCATACAGTTGATGCTAACGGACGTCAACTAACGAAGTATTACGTCGGGAGAGAAGCAAAGACTTATAGCATTAGATTAAACAAGATTGTTTTAGTCCCAAGCATTAATTGGAGTGAGACATACGACTATATCGGTGTTATTATCACCAATGATGTTAGATTCCTCACTTATATTAATGAAAAGAGGGAACGCAACGAAATGGGAGAAGAGGATAGAAATACCCCACAACAGATATGGCAATATACTGGATCAAAAAGGAAAAAAAGTCAATGCTTCAAAAGGAGATCTTGCTGATCGTACCAACAGATAGTTTTCTATTCGATAATTCAAGTTCCACAACTTCTGATCAAACGGATAGCAAACTCAAACTGTTTTGGACCATTAGTAAAAATAAGGGATTGCTTAAAAGTAATTGATTAAAAAAAAAAGATTGTTCCTATCCTCGATGGGGCTATCAAAACATCCCCTATTGATAATGACGGATATGTATGGGCTAATGGAAATTCAATTAACGTATATGGAAAAGAAAGCAATAGGACAAAGCCAGCGATCACGAAGAAGGTAAATTGGGTACTGTCGCTACGATCATTTATCAATATGGTCGGAGACAGAGGACTTGAGTTAGAGGTAATCGGTAAGAATGAGGAGGAAATCGACGCGAAGAATTTCGCTCCAGGGGATGGTGAAGAGCAGCATGGAACAATGAGTGGTATCGATGAAGATATGAATCCAAAGCTGAGTAACGCGGACAATGATGCTAAAAGGATACTGACAGATTACTACACACAACTCCAATCGAAAGATTTTAGAATACTTTTCAGACTATTACTTGTTGTTAAAACAAAACATGGAACTAAAAAAATCACCCAACGTTCTATTTTGGTAAGCCAACTAATTCCAAACCATTTAATTCCATGACCATAGATAGAAATAAGCATACGCAAGTATCTGGTGAAGCTTGGAAGGGTTGATGAGGACTATCAGATGGATGAATACCTTTACAGTTTTACTTAATGGAATTGAGGATATATATCGGTATCTCAAGAATGTTCAATATCCATTTCCATCATCTGATGAAGAAGCGACTGAATTGGTTAAAGAGAAGAAACTGAATCAGCAACGATGAAAAAACCTTGATGCCAATATTAAAATACTAAATCAGGTCATCCTTAAGTCTGCTCATGATATTAACCGTCAAAGTAGTGAGGAGTATGATCACGATGATAATTTGCAAAAACTTCACGATGACTCAGAGGCAGCTTTTCAAGCATATGGCGAGGCTCAGAAGCGCTATGAGGAAGCTAAAAAGGCAGTGAAGGGGTCAAACTCAAAAATCAGCAAGATCAGCGTTGAAGGCAGCGACATCAACAATGAAAGCGATAAAGGCAGTCTATTCAGCGAAGTCGAAGCAATACACTCAAGCTGTACCTGGAAAAACAGATGTAGAAGACTTTGATGACCGACAAGATCAACGAAGGGTAAAAGGGGTTAATGGGAGCGGCTTGAAGGGGCGTGGTCTAAGAGGTGCTGGTGTTGCTCCATTGAAAGGTGCAGTTCGTCGCGGAAGAACCTATAATCTCAATGAGATCCAGGGTTTAGCAACTCCGTCAGCGTATACCTATAAGCAGCTCGGTAGTAAGTACATCGTTTGCCTGATCTGGATGCCAAAACGCTCGTGATTGTACAGCCCAACCGACGCAAATGCGGACCTAAGTGCCAGATCAGCGATAGTCTCCAAACCATGATTAGAACCCTCGTGTACAAGAACCATATCGACCAAGCCGCTTACGATAAGCTCCGTATCGATGATAAAAGCTGTTTAAGGAGATCCTTGCGATCACTCATCTTCAGTACTCATTTCATGATAAACTTACAGATCCTCTGGAGACTCTTCGTGCTGAGTATGATAAGCTGAAAGGAGAGATGGAGTTAGGGAATGACAATCCAAGTATCATCAGCAGCTCAAGTCTCTCACAGTAGATATGTACAGCAATCGAATGATTGGCGATAAAGAATTTAAGGAAATTATCACGCGTATATTATAAACAATGTTCTTCTTCAACCCATGCATTATTTCCAGCTCAGCTGGTAGCTATGGCGACAATAGCGATCTTAACGTTGCTGAGCTCAAATCCATTATGAAGAATCTCAACATCAATGACCGCCCACAGAAGACTCAGGCAGCTGTTTGGGCTAATGACCTTGATAAGTCTATCAGGAAGGTTGATGCATCGACTCAGACAGAGGGTGGTCGCATGTGGGCTTACCAGCCCAAGAAAAAAAAGACTGTGAAGACGTTCGCTATCTAAGCAATACCGCTTCGTACAAGCCTATTTGCATACCCTCGATAGACCGAAATTTTTTTTGTCGCTGATAGAAACCTCAAGTATGGCAGACTCTCCTTCGGGGGTTTGGGTGGGGAGGAAAGCACTATCGCGAAGAACAATAATTTTATCAGCTTGGAGCATGGTCGATCCCACAATCTGATTCGGTGCATCGGTAGTCAAATTGGTTTTGAGCTCTTTAGTCGGTAGGCAACCCATGGTTATATATAACTACCAAAGATATCTTTTCGATAGAAGTTCGGCACTATACGGAGGATAATCAACTTTGTGTCGTAGATAGTATCTCCTACGGCGCTCTGGATCGTTGTGATCAAGGTGTGAGTACGCTTTCAAAGGGGTTTGATCACGATAATGAGCATAGCCTCTCGCACCAAAATCAATCTTTCGTAGCTTTCCAGTATCAAGTCTGATCCATACTCGATATTTCTTCGTTGCTAACGGACTGATTTCCCAATGCTCTATACGCATGATATCTATAATCACTCAGAGACAATTGAGCGTAGTTCGTCTATTTGCCGCTGGAGATCTTCAATCTCAGTCATCAGATGTTGAATCATTTTCATGTTATAAGCACTAATCCGGCTGTAATCAACGTTGAGTTGTTGTCTACCAGGTTCAAGCACTGGGTCTTCTCCTTCTTCGATGTCATCGCGATAGAAGACACTGATCAAATCGGTAAGATGAGCTTTGACAAGGTCTTGAGCGATGAGGCCTACTTCTTGCCCAGGGCGATTCTCCGATTCGATCCAGTCATACAGTTTGACCTCACATTGATCATAGAGACGCTTGATTCGATCGAGTGGCGCAATCTGGATGTTCTTCTTCAGTCTGCGACCGCTCGTCATCGCCATGGCGGTACAGGCAATGTATCCGCTAAATATACCAGCGACGCTGTTTGATATTGGTCCTAATGCCGACTCTGTTGCTCCAGAGTCAATACGGAGGCGATACACAGTTAAGCCGCCTGCTCCAAACACATATGCGTTGCTCCCTACGATATGTAAAGGCGCGCTCGGTGTTGTAGTACCAACTCCTAAACGCCCTGTAGTAGTTAGGATCATCGCTGTCGAGTTATTGATACCAAAACGAAGATCGTTATTAGTGTAATTACCTATCCATGTGGCATTGCTGGGTGTGGAATTAGTACCATTATGGACCTGAATTTAGAACTGAACGGGAGTAATATTCGATCCCGAAAACGTAAGCATTCGCGTATAACTGCCATCTAAATATGATAATCCAGACCCCTTTATCGAGAAATACTCATTCGTTGCTGTAGAGTTGATACCGAGCTCTGTCAGCGATCCTACTGTCGTAATTTCCGATTGGTTGCCATATGCTAAGAACCCATTGATGAACCCATCGCAATCGATGTTTCCTGTCGTATATAGGCTTGATCAGAGAGCTCGGGACGCTGGTCAGAAAACTCGATAGATCGTAATAAGTAGAGCCCTGGCTTAGATTTGTACAAGTGATTGTGGTTGCTGATAAAGTGTTCAGATTGCTGATGTTCAGACTGGAATCACATGAAAGAAATGTATTTGCCGTAGCGCTGCCGAAACTAACTCCGGATATGTATTGTAGGAGACTCAAATCGTACGTATTCCCGTTCTGGCGATATTCCCGACAATCGACAATCGATGTAGCTTGAAGCACCTGTTATCGATATCGAGCGCGATGATCCATAGAATGATCAATTTCCAACCGAAGTGATATTCGGTTGAGAAGCTGTTTGTAGCGTGCCAGTAAGGTTAGTGGCACTTAGCGATGAAATGCCGGAGATATTACCTGAAGCACCCAGAACAAGGGCAGATCCTATCGATGCCGTTCCTGGCACTACTCCGCTTAGGTAGCTCATCCTGTAATCATCCTTACTCAAATACAGAGTTTGCGCGTAATCAAAGGTTAGATAACCACTGGCGTCCAATGTCAAATAGAACGCTGGGTTATATCCACAACCAACTTTCAATCATCGATCTATAGATCGATGATTGAAAGTTGGTTGTGGATATGAAAAACCAGAACTCATTTTGTTTAATCCTATATAGATTCAGCTATTTTCAATCATGAGTGGAATTCCAAACTACGGTGGTTCTCTACCGAAAAAACACAAGTCAGCCGCTATGGGTGAAATCCCAGCACTTGACATTAAAAAGTTATTTAGAATGGTGGTCCTTGGTCCATCGTTCAGTGGGAAGAACAATTTATGTATGTTCATACTCAAACATTCCCCACACGTATTTGATCATCTAACGATTATTGCTCGTAACCCGCACCAAGAACTGTACGAATATTTGCGCGATAAGCTCGATGGATTCATTACCTTCGCTGACCCTGATACTCCACCAAGCGTTGATCAAGTGCGACATACTCCAATCAGTTCGAACAAGCCTGAGCTCGTCATCATAGACGACTACAGCAGCGATAAGCTACTTCAGAAGAATATCTTCTCACATTACTACACCAGGGGCCGCCACTTCAAATTGAGTACCATATTCCTAAGCCACAGCTACTTTGCTACTAATAAGATGATTCGCTTGAATTCGGAGTATGTAGCGATCCTAAAGGCTAATTCAAAGCGTGATCTTCAGATGGTTGTGAAAGACGTCAATATCAAGCCGTTGATGAACGATCAATCGTCTATTACTACAATAAAGCCACGGAGCTCAAAGGCCAAATGTTGCTCATAGATTCAGTCAAAGGTCAAATCAGATACAACTTCGATAGACCAATTACGATTGAAGACTATTCCAATTTATCGATCAGAAATATGGTTAGAATCATATACTAATCAATATGGCAAGCTTTTTGAAACTTGACTCTACAAATCTCGTTCAAGATGGATACAATTCAACTTGGAAGTATTCGTTTCCTGGTTCGGCTGCTGACTTCCGGGATGTAGCTTGTGCTGTTCAAAGCATTAGCATGTACAACTCCGAATACAATATCGATGCTGCTCAGTTCTCTAACAATAGCTTTAAAATCGAAGTTCTAACCGCTGGAACCATATCCACTGTATCTGTTAGCTTACCTGATGGTCTTTACAGTTATACTGATATCAATCGAAGTATCCAGACTGCTCTCGTCAATGCTGGAGCGTATTTGATCAATCCATCTGGGGAAAATGTCTTCTACAGCCAATTATCAGAGAACAGTGTGTATTATGCTGGTCAGTTTGATTTCAGCCCTACACCATCGTCTCTACCTACTGCTGGTGGTACTTGGACAAGACCCGCGACAGGATTGTACTCTTCTGGAGGTACTGGTTTGCCGACTACTACTCGCGTTCCTCGTCTGATCATTGATAACGCCTCTTTTGGAAAGGTAGTAGGGCTGACTGCTGGTACGTATCCTTCTACCTCAGCGACTGTTGCAAGTGCTCAGCTCTCGACTATCATTCCTCAGATTTACCCTACTTCATCCTACATTGTCAGATGCGATCTTATCAAAAATGAGTATGTAGTATCTGGTGATATTCTGAGTGCATTCGATCGAGGTGATGCTCAGGTAGGTCAGCTAATTTCATACAAACCGAGTCAGTATGCTTGGATGAACTGTCTCAACGGCTCGCGTACCTCAATCACGATCAGTATCTACAATGAGAATGATCAGAAGGTCAAGTTCCGTGATACGTCAGTATCAATCATGCTACTATTGAAACCAAAAAAATAGGTAGGGTAATACTACTTTTTGTTTTAATCAAAAACTCATAATCGAAATGAACCAGCTTGCATAGGCTTCTTCCTCATAGCTCGAATCTTAGCCATATGATCCTTCGCTTCTTGAGAGCCCTTCGCAGGTCGCTTACCCTTAGCTACACCAACACCATAGCGACGACGTACTTCACCACGTACCGATTTGATAAGTGTTTCGTGCTCAGGCTTCGATGCCTTACTCAGCAGAAACTTCTCTCCAGCATCAACTGCATCGGTTAAAACTCCTTTGCGTTTTGCATAGGATAGAGCATGCTTTGCTGTCTTCCTGACATCTGCAATTGATAGACGACCACCTTCTTTCTCCATATCGCTGTCAGAGTCGTATATACCGACTCCTGTCAATGACTTAATTGCTGCTCTGGCTGAGATTGCGGCTTGAGGAGCTCCAAATGCCGTTGCAAGAGCTGGTACTGCTGCATCGAGTCCTTTGCTGAGTAATCCACTATCTCTTACAAATTTGAACGCGGAGGATAGACCAGACTTTAATCTTACCACAAATAGAGCCTCCTTGAGCGCGCTTATAACCCTTCTTAATTTCATGTCTGGTAATTTTAAGACGTACACCGCGGCCTACCTTGTGAGCTTTGATCGCCTTCTCATAAGAGCCTGGATGAAGATGGATAACAGAGCCACTGCCCTTGAGTTGATCAGCTGTCAGACTTAGCTTACCAGTCTTGAGAGCTTTGGTTAGCTTGGCCGCTGGCACATCGCTTGAAATAGTTAGTTCGCGATACATTATTGCTATATAGCTTGAAACATTTTATGAAAGAATTGTCAAATTTAGATCTTTAAACCGATTTAGGAGATTCATCTTATTGTTTTGCTTACAATATAACCAGAGCATACACCATATTCCACAATAATTGCCATACGTACCTTGGTATTGCTTGGGGTTGTATTTCCCGATACCATACTTAGTTGGTGCTGCCTCACCCATACTATCAAAGAATTCGCCATCATGAACAGCCTGCCAGTGTCCTACATCAAGATTAGGAGGTCTAAGCAAAATCAGATATGTACCTTTCTTTGGGAGCGGCTTCGTTATCTCACTTGATTCAAAGATATCATCGAGATGTACCCCAATACGCTTGGCAAGTCCAATTAGATCATGATCGGATGTGATAGGCTTGACGAGCTCCATAATAATTAATTTTGAGAAAGTATATTACATGTCATATAGAATCTCAACAATGAGTGAAACTCAACTATCTGACCCGTATTTGTACCAGAGCTCCCTCAAGAGCGACCCGGAGATCAAGGTATCCTCTGGCAAGCGCGTCCCCTTCGTTATCGACATTAACCAGGGTTCGTACCAAAATGGTGTTATTACTATCGACGCAACTGCTCAGCTAAACGGAAGTGAGGGATTTGCTTGTCTCCGTGATGCGTACATCATGGTTCCATACAAGGTATCGATGAAGAATACGCATGCCACTAATGCTCAGAGTGCTGCTAACCGATTTTGTGTCAGTCTAAAGTGTGGCAACTTTAACGTCATCGATTCGATGTCGCTTGAACTCAATGGTAAGACCATTGTCTCCATGGCAGATTAGAAGCTGTTCTGGAACAATATCCGTGCTCAGACCGGGTACAGCCCTCAGTATGTTGAGAAGCATGGTGCTGAATCGTTTCTATACCCGGATGCTGCTCAATCAACCAAGTACAGCGCTACGGCCGCTTCTACTGGAGACGGGTATTCGAATAACACGGCAATCTCTACCTCATTCCAGGCTGGTGTAATTTCTCTACTGCGTCGGTTGCAAATGATGGATTTGCGAAGCGTCTTCTATCAAACCCTCCAAATGCTGGAGCTGACTCATTTACGTCGTGGCCGTCTACTGGTGCTGCATCTGCCACCACTACCATTGCTAATCAGCTTGGGCGTGGTGCGTTCGTAGCAGGTGCTGGTACAGCTGGCCTATTATGGGTACATGGAATTACATGCTCAAAATCAAACTCGTTGACTTACATCCGATCTTCAAAGAGCTTGATCTTATGGCTAACCCACAAATTCGTCTGCGTTTCCGTGTAAATCAGGGTACTTCAGCTAATGATATTGATAGCTCCAGTAGAATGACGCTAACGAGTACTACACTTTCGAGTGGTAATGTATGTCCGGTGATGGTTGCTTCTGCGGTCAGTCCAAACCCTATGTATAGTGTAATTTCTGGTGCTGGTTCCTTGGCCGTTTCTTGGGGTGCTGTGTAAATGCGCTTGAGCCTACAATTGATGGAACCTACATGCCTTTCACTACGTCTCGTCTATACGTTCCTTTCGTTCATTTGGAGAACCCTCAGGCTATCATCTCTAAGCCGGTTAAGAAGGTTCGCTACAACGACTGTTATGCGCAGTGGTTTTACCAGCGCGCAGGTACCGGAAAGCAATCGACTCAGCTTAATGCCGCATTTGACCTACAACTATCCGCATCTGTTAAGAACGCTAAGTATGTCATTCTTCTTCCATTCGCTGAGCAGACTGGTAGTTTTGCTTCTGGAGCTGTACAGCAATTTCAGAGTCCTTTCGACTCGGCGCCTTGGACGCTCCACCCCGCTAGTTCTATTCGAAACTTCAACGTTCGTATCGGCTCGCAACAATGCTTTGATATTAGTCATGATTACGATTTTCACCAGTTTGCTAACGAAGTCTCTAAAATTGCTTCGATTAACGGTGATCTGACTCCTGAGCTCGTGAATGGACTTCTTGACTATCAGACGTGGTCGCTAACGAACCGTGTTCTAATTGCTGATGTAAGTCGTCTAACCCAACGTGATGTTCCGCAGGACATTCAGATCCAAGGAACAAACGCTGGATGCCAGGGTACTAACATGCTCGTATTGGTTGTGAGCGAACAAGAGCTAACGCTGGATCGCTTAACCGGCGAGGTTCTTGATTTTACCACAGCTTAGTAGAAAACCTTTAGTTTTCATTTGATTGAACAAAAAAAATATGAATGGTTTAGTGGTGATCAGCTAACCATTGAAGATGGACTTTTGATTTCCGAACATGGTATGATTTATTAGCTTCCTGATACGATCCACCACATTCACATTCAATGACAGCATTTCGCCGAGCTTTTAGAGCTTCTTTACGAGCTCTATCAGCATCTTCGCGGGCTTTATCACCGATATTTCTGTCATAGGCAAAAAAATATTTTTTTTTATATCTCTTAATTAAGTTCCTTGAGTAGCTTAGGACACTTCTCAATGACGAATTCGCTCTTGCGGAGGTAATCGATATAACCGGGATCCATTCGACTATTCTGTTTGAGAGTCTTACCACGATATTTCCCCAAGTCATCATATATGAGTTATCGTTGTTGAGAAACTTGGAGTGTAAGAAGATTTTGATTTCCTCACTAATATTTAGACTGGGTTGGTTGAATACCCATCGACAATAACCAGAGTCAGAAGCATATACTTCTTCGATTGGCTTGCCCTTGTATTTTCCGAAAGTGAGTTCGTACGACATGTTATGAGTTAGTGTATCTATATACATACCCCTATTAAATTTTTGAGAAAAAATTAATTAATTCTGAAATTATGACGAAACCTGTGAGAATTAAAATTATTTTCTGAATTTTAGATAATTTTCTGTCGTCTATCTCGCCAACTGAGCGGTTCTGAAACTACCCTAAGATCCGAAAGACGTCGCTCTCGCTCTAAGGTGGTCGAGAGGTTGCGTCTTTGAACCCAACAGCTGTTAGATCTCAGCGGTTGAGCGATTCTAAAACTACCCTAATTCTGTAAAGGCGCTGCTTTCGCTCTAAGGTGGTCGAGAGGTTGCGTCGTTGAAATCGCAGCTGTCCCGAAAGAAGGTTTCAGGAATGTTCTCGGTGGTAAATTACGGTAAGGAAAAAATTGCCGGCGTAATGTTCTAAGTATTACTACTTGTCTGTACCCTGCGTAGTGCCCTGGGTCGTGGTGTCCGTCGATGTGGTCGATCCGATCGAGACGGTCGAAGTAGACGGCGACGATGCCGTGTCCGTCGAAGTAGTTGACGCCGTCGTGTCAGGCGACGGGAAGTTGGCGGTCGTCGAGCTTTGCTGGGTACTCTGCTGGGTAGCTGAGTCGCTCGTGGTGCTCGTGGTGTACGAGTCACCGGAGGACGTGGAAGTGGTGACCCCAGTGCCAGCACCTGCCACCTTCAGGTTGCGCAAGGCGTTGCTTTGACGAACCACCGTGTTCGAGCTGGGGGCCACAGCATTAACCGATGCGTCCGCGAGAGATCCCAAAGCCAGCGACAGCAAAGCGATGTGCGCGAGGATCTTGCTGAGGTTCATCTTGCAAGTGTGGATGCTGCTGAGAGGAACAAGTAGGGAGCAAGCTCAAGTGCTCGGGTTGGATGCTTGCTTGTGTGGAGCAAAGTAAATTTTGGAATGGCAGGAATGTTCGTTTGAGTTTCGTCTCATTAGAACAGTCTTCCTGCATCTTCGTCATCGTGCAGCTTTGCTTGACCAGGCCTATTCATTCCATCTGCGATCTGAGTGCAGGTATATGCAGACGTAGACACACCGCGCCGAGAGTCGGATCGCGCCGACGATCATCCTATGCAGTGATATGCCCAGAGGCAGCCATCTGTAGGGTGATATTGCAATTAAGCTCCGCCGGCGCTAGCTACTACAGCCTAAGAAAGCGGACATCCAAGCTGGCCGGATAACCTGTGCGCCGGACTGATCGTCCACGGACACAACCAGAGTACCGGTATGAGGCGATTGAGGTGCTTATGTTGCCGTGGCAGCTGTGTCGCACTGTAGAGTTGCAGATGTCTGCAAACGCCCCTCGCGCACGTCTATCATAGCTGAGTCGGGGTTGCTTCGAGTTAATCCGCATGGACACGCCCATATGAATCTACCTGAAGGGCGTGCATCTGCAGACTTGACGCCCGCACTTAGTGAGCGTGCTCTGCAAGAGTAGAGGACGATTGGTTTCACAAA
Organism: Phytophthora taxon juncus; assembly: GCA_033558005.1. Classification (NCBI taxonomy): domain Eukaryota; phylum Oomycota; class Peronosporomycetes; order Peronosporales; family Peronosporaceae; genus Phytophthora; species Phytophthora taxon juncus. The sequence goes on from JAUCEE010000003.1 coordinate 3,344,638, forward strand.
ATTTTATTTTCACTGACGTGTCGGACGCAAAGGTACCTCGCAATGCAAGACTGGCGTTGTCATCGACGTCCGGTTCCTCAAACGTTCTGACGGGATCCCATGCGGTGAAGCAGCAACACACTGTGCCACAGATAGAACCATCAGCGGCGAAAACTGCTGCAATTAGTAAGCCGAAGGATCATCCAGCAACTTCAAAAGCATCACTGAAGTCCCTAGAGAAAGGTGATGCCGAGCCATCAGTGCCTAAGCGACGACGAGTTTCGGGACCAGCAATGGGCCCACCTCAGCAGGCAAAGCCTTCTGCAAACATAAAGCAGCAAGCAGATGATTCAAGTGTTCTGGAGGGAGGCGATCAAGTGTGGGTTCCACCATCAAATCAAACTGGAGACGGTCGTACGAAGCTGAATGACAAGTACGGCTACTGATCCCAAAGAACTCGTTCTATTGAGATATCAAAGTTCTACATTCATTAGTCATGCATTATTGTACTGGGAGTCTGGCTTTGGTAGCTCTAGTGCTTATCGGTAACTAGCGCTGCCAAGAATCTGCGCTTTTCCTTGCTGGGCCGCCATCGTGTTGAAAATGTGCTCCAGCGATGTTTCGCTCACGCCGTACTCACTCACATGCAGCTGCTCCTTGTTCTCCTCAAGCAGACCAAAAATCGCATACGGCCGAAGAGCCTGCTTGGGAACCTGAAACCGGAAGTGGCCACCTTGGTGCTCGATGAGCTCGCTTCCTGAGAATTTGGACTGGAAGAATTCCAGCAATGCAGAGCCCATGTTTTCGGTGTGCCACCAGGCACAAAATACGTCAATGGGGATGATGCCTGACGTGTCGAGGTAGCTGTTCAGCACGTTGCCATTTCCTTCACCATTTGTGATCTCGTGCGCACGGTTCGGTACTCCAAGAGAGAGCATAGGCTGATGACTTGGTCTTGGGTAATACCTGGACTGTTTCCGCCTAAAATACGATACACCTCGAGCTGCAATCTCCCCACAGAGGATGCACTAGGCTCCCTCAGCCTTACCTCCACGATGTAGCCTCGGCCAAATTTCTGCTTTAGGTGCTCGACGCTACCCAAACATTTCAGCTTGCCACTCACCAAGATTCCCACGCGGGTGCACAGGGCTTCACACTCCTCCATACTGTGCGTTGTAAGGACCACGCACGATTCCTTAGATGCGCAAACGCTGGCGATAACATCCCACATCTTCCTCCGCGAGCTCGGATCCACTCCCGTCGAAGGCTCGTCCAAGAAGATGATGCTTGGAGAACCGATCAAAGCGATAGCTGTAGAGAGTTTCCGCTTGTTGCCTCCACTTAGTCCACGCGTTAGCTTGGTTCGGTACTCGGTAAGCCCCACCTCCTCGATCTTCTCGTCCACTGCCTTCTTAACGCGGTCGCTAGGAATTCCCTTCAGCCTAGCGTACAGTTCGAGCTGTTCCTCCACAGTCAGCAGGTCATGTAATGAGTCGAACTGAGGACAGTAGCCAACTACTCGGCGCGCTTTATCACGGTCACAAGACAAATCGTAGCCTCCTAAGGTCACAAAACCGTTGGTAGGAGCAATTTCTCCTGTTAACACTTTCATTGTCGTTGATTTGCCTGCTCCACTAATGCCAAGGTAAAAAATTAAAAAAAATATTAAACAACGTTATTTATTTAAAAATTTAGAAAAAAATAGATTAACATCCAACAAACAAATACAGTAATCATAATTAAAAAAACATTAAATCATGATTGTTTTTAGTAATGATAGAGAAATCCAAGAAGGTAATTTCGTAAGAAGAACTGGTTCTATTGTTAGTGTACCAGTAGGACCTGAAGTATTAGGTAGAGTAGTTGATGCTTTAGGACAACCTATTGATGGTAAAGGTCAAAAAAAAAAAAACATTAATTTAGAAGGTTTTATACAAAAAAATGAACAAATTTTAAATTTAAATACTGAACAACGAAAAGATTCAATTATTTATAGAAAATTATATTTTGTACAACTTATTGTTTATAAAATTAATAAATTTCTTCAATTAAAAAAAGTAAAAAAAATAAAAAATCTTAAAAATTTTTCATATAAAAACTGTAAAAGACGATTACATTGATAGGTTTTAAGTGTAAGTGTTGTAAAATATTTAGCTTAAAAATACTAAACATTAATTGAAAAAAAGTAAAAAACAATTAATTATGATACAAAAAAAACAATAATAATATTTTATTTAATTTATTATATTTGATTTTAATCGTTCTAAAAATATTGAAGGTTATGTAATTAAAATTTTATATGATCCTAACCGTTCTATTTTTCAATTATTAAATTTTTTAATTTTAATTAAAAAAAGTTTATCAGAAAATACAATAATGAATGTTAATGTATTTTCTGATAAAAATTTTTTAATTAAAAAAGTGAATTGATTATTTATATAAATATAAATAATCAATTCACTTTTTTAGATATGGCAGAACCTTGGCAATTAGGTTTTCAAGATCCAGCGGTAGAGCAAATGGCTGTTAACCATTAGGTTGTAGTTATTTAATTAGAACCTAATCCTACAAACATATCTTTTGAAATATAACCAATAAAAATACTACCAAAAGCTAATAAACCTAAAGGTTGAGGTTCTCTTTGATTAATAATTGTATCAATAGCAATTTTGTTTGATCTTGTAAATCACATTCTGAAGCTTTATTATTTTTGATAAATGATATTTTTTTAATTTTTCTACTATTTTAATAATTTTATTATTATTTGGAGTTTTCATATTATGAGATGGAATAAAAAATCATTATTTGCAGTTCTTAATAATCATTTAATAGATTATCCTTCCACCCTCAAAACCTTAAAGAATTAATGATCGATAGTGAACAAGTACTGTAAAGGAAAGGTGAAGATTATAGAACCAAAACATTCTCCCTTGGAAATCGAAAGGCATAGATCATCCAGCGCGACTTTCCCACCAGCGTACTGCTGACGCAAGTTCCGAATGAACACGCTGTCGTTTTGAGTTGGGTACGAACGCTCCACTTTTTGGCGTTCTCTGGCGACATCGTCATCTTCATTGTGTGCCCACTGCTGCTGCTGTTTCCTGCTCCACGATAGGCTACGATTCTCAACAATAAACACCAGCATCATGAAAATTACGATCTCGATCACAGCGTAAGCGACTGGAGCTCCAGCTACATCAAGATCGAAAACATTCCGCACACAGCAGTCTTCACCACTGACAGCTTCCCAGCACGAAGTGCACGTGTAATCAGTCCCAAGTCCTTTCCAAAGGCCAAAGAATGATGGTGGGGCTACCGTCTCAGTACTGCTACCATAGAGTGCGTTTCGACTCAGCTTCCGAGTCGCGATTTCGTAAATACCGTTGTTCAGACTATAGCCGGGAAAAAGCAGGAAAATCCATCGAAGATAACTCCTGTCAAGCGAAGACAGCGTCAAGTTATCCGATGAGTTGCCGGGTGTCAAATCGAAGTCGATGAGCCGGCACAAGAACGAGAAGATACTCAACAATCCGCCCGTGCAGAGCGCAAATACTAGCAACGACGTTTGTGCGACAGCATGCTTCTTGAACTTAAAGGAAAACAAGTACGCCATCGGGATCACAGCCAAAGCGTGCGAGCCAACAAGACAGACAACACCCCAAACCTCCATCGAACTCGTTAACGTTCGGTCTGATAGGGGTACCATGATCATGGAAGCAATAACGGTCACCATCATGATAACAATGTCGTGCGTCCATGTCGATAACCAGTAGGCAGACACGTTGGCACCACATATCAACTGTAAGCCCTTTGCGTTTTGGTTGGGGTCCTTTTCTCGAACGATAAACGCCACAATGGCTGCAGGAACAAATGCGAACGCTAACATCACCACGACGGACGTTATGAAAGCATTTAGAGTTGCCTGAAGCTTTGCACCATTCTGGTCGAGGCAGTACTTGTTGTAGCACGGCGTTACTGGGTTTGATGACGAGGTGCCATCGCACATATTGCATGCGTAGTACGGAGATTCCACATTAGTATTGTCACAGCAAGTCGATGCACTGCAGTCAATCACACCGAGATCGCAGTAGTTAAAAGTAAAGCTATCGCAAGAGGTTGGGACAGAAACCAATGAGAAGTTGGAGCTTGAACACCTGCCTTGTCGAGCTGATGAAGCGAGCTCCGTTGCGTAGTCACTGGTGGTCATAAAACTTGCCACGTCGATTTCAGGAAGGGAAACGAGGATGATTAGGAAAAGCAGCGGGATGCACACAGCATTTAGGAGATTCTTCTTATCTCTCTTTGCAATTCGCATTCGCTTCGTAAGAAACGCACGATACTGACTCCACAGCGCCGCGCGATTAGTTATCTCAGATGAAATTCCCCCCGTCAGCGTTGGACGGGAATTCGCTGATGTTGCTGAGGTCTTACGAATTTGATCTACTGCTTCCACTCCGCACACTGCAACGCCCATCTCGGCTTCTTCTTCGCGATCTTTCGAAATGCGCAGAAACACTTCCTCTAAAGTCGTCACGGACAGACCGTATTGAACAATGCGCAGGCGACGCATTTCGTCGTCAAGCACTTGCAGCATCGTAGAAAAAACTCCAGAAGACGTCGATGGAAGCTGAAAGACTACCTCCGAACCAAAATTGCTAAGGCATTTTGCCTCCGGGACAAAGTTGCGCAAAAACGTACCAACGGCTTCGACGTCACATCCAGGTGCCTTGATCATGGTCAAGTTGTACCCAGCACCGTACCTGTTCTTCAAAAAGAGCGAGCTGCCAGCGCAGCAAAGCTGCCCATCCGCCATAATCGCAATTCTGTCACCCAATATGTCAGCTTCGTCCATAAAATGCGTCGTAAGAACGATGACGCGGTCGTCGCGGTTCCGCTGCAGCAAGTTCCACGTAAAACGACGAGAATACGGATCCATACCCGACGTAGGCTCGTCCAAAAAGACAAGCTTGCTGTCACCCATGAATGCTAACGCAACACTGAGTTTCCGCTTCTGTCCACCAGACAAGTTCCTAGCAGCAACCTTTCTTTTCTCTACGAGACCCACTTCGCGAATCATTCGCTCCACCTCTTCTTTGAGACTTGCATACGGAATGTGCTTCATCGTACCAAACAGTAGCAAGTGCTCTTCGACCGTCAACTCGTTGAAAAGAACATCGTGTTGCGGACAGATACCCATGATCTGACGTAGCTCGTTGAAGTCTTCTTGGACAGAGCGGCCGTAAAGTGTTGCATCACCTGATGTGGGTGGAATGAGTCCAGTCAACATCAAGATTGTTGTTGTTTTTCCTGCACCATTGTGGCCCAACAATGCTGAGATTTGTCCAGCATATAAGTTTAGTCCTTGCACTGCGACCTTCACCTCGCCATCATCTGATGGGAACTCCTTGCGAAGACCACGAATCTGGAGGCATGTCCCTTTTCGTTCTTGTGCTGCTAGAGTTGCATTAACAGGTTCTACGGAGGCTACGAGCCCAGGTCGGTCCTTCATCATTACGATCGAACCGTCCGAAGAAGTTTGATGCAGCAGACGCACCCCTCGTGGTGACCCAAACGAATAATTTGTCTGGGGTGATGATTCAGTACTTGGAGATTCCAGTACCATAATATCCTTTTCACTGTGGGACGCACTTAAAGGGAGCCAATAGTCCTTCACAAAAAGAAAATTCCACGGTTTCCGGACACCGAATTCTTGTGGAAGTACGTTGTCAAAGTACCAGCCAAGGGCGACCAGAATAAACGAATCCAGAATCAAAAACCAGCTCATGGCAAACGCGGTGGGGACCGTAACGGGTGATTCTACCATTCCCATCGCGTATGCTAGCCCTCTTCCAAGCTGAGCGCGGCGAACTAAATCATCAATGCCCAGCGCAAACGCAGTGGGGGGAGCGAGCGCACCCGCGTACTTGGATGAGTTTGATTTCGACATGACGGAGAAAAACGGGAAGAAAAGCACGAGCCATAAAAGAACTGACGCGATCGATGCGGCCCTGGACTTGTTGAAAAATGGCGTGATGAAGTAGCTGAAACTCACAATCGACAAACTCAAAGCCCAGAACAAGAACACTAACGTCGCGTACTCCGTCATCGGAAACACCTCGCCGTACTTGAGTTCTGCTGCAATGACGAACGCCAGCGGCGTAGCCAATATCGCTGTGGTCAGGCACCACGAGCACAACAACGTGAAGTTCGAAAGGCCCATAATCTTCATGACCTCTCGAATCCGCGTTTCCTTCTCAATCACCATCGTTGTGGTCGTCGTCGACACAAATTTGATATAACTGATCAGCAGGAACAGCCCGATCACGCTCTGTCCGCTGCTGTAGAACGTCGACATGTTGGTGCTTAAGGCACCGTAGTCCGTGTACGTCAACGAGTCCAATTCTGTGCACAATATCGTGCTGGTCAGCGTAGCCGCCTCGGACGAGCTGCTGTAGTTATCTCCCGTGCCAAAGATCGTGTCCAGGTTGGCAATAAACACCAGCGCGAGCGTGAGCCAATCCATGCACGATCATCTGGATCATGATTTTAAGCTTCTCCTCCATCAGCTCGGCCTAGACGCACTCGACGCAGTCTTCACGCTGCCACCAGAAGCGCTTGCTGCACCGACACGAGTTCAGGTAGCGTCTTCACTATTGTGGTATGATCGCGTCATAGGCACTTTCATCCGTGTCAGTCTTCTTGAAGGCCACAGCCTTGGTAACTGGCTCACATCGTCTCAGCTCACGACGGCTGCCTCCTAGACTTCTTCGACTTTTCTTTAGGCTTACTGAACAGTTGTGTCAGTACCTTCACTCAGACCATCGTTGGTTTGTTGATGCTGTATCCGCTGTACTGCTGCCTTCGTCTGTGTCAGATTGCCCCTTCAAGATTTAACCCCGTTCTTCGTCCGCCTTGGCATTTTCGAATTGCTAATCGGAAAAGCACTATTATCGGGCTGGTTTAGCAGCGAGCGCCGCCGAAATATTACCTTGAGCAGCTCAGACAACAGGTAAAACGCAGCATGAAAAAGATGGCGTCACGATAGCAAGCTGCAGCCCACGCTTGGTGAAGCAGCCGTGTGCGGAGGAGGCATATCAGCTTTCATGGCACAGGAGATCAGGTTTAAGACAGTGTGTGCTTGGACGTCTCGCGCACCTTGGGGTTGATAAGCTAGCCGATACATTGGTCAAAGACCAAGTTCGATCTGTTCTTTTTTCTTGCTGTTGTCCTTCTTGGCGTGTTTCGCGTTATTATTGCCCTTCCTTTTCTTCGTCATGACGGTGCCCTTCCTTCGAGTAGGGACTTAAATACGCCAAGATCAAGTGACCAGTCAGGTCGGCATCAGCTGCATCGACCTCGACGTAGATCTGGTTCAGTAACAGCATGGCGTTGTACTTCGCACAATCCAATACCTTCGGTCGAGCAGCGGACGCTCCACCTTTTTAAGCACCACGCGCTTCATGGTCGGGTGCTCACGCAGCAGCTCCTGCAGTATACGCTGCGCCGCAATGCGGCTGGTGCATTTCCACCATCACGTAGTACAGACTCGCGCCCGCCACGCTGCCGCACAGCAGCACCATGATCGGGATCCAGAAGTAGTGGTTGCGATCTTGCGGTCCAGGCCATGCAGTTTGTTGGCCACAATGGCCGGAAGAACAGCTTCCAGCTCCAGTTTGGCCTGCAGCAAAGCGTTAGCGACCTGCACGCGCGCGCGCTTCTTTCTTGATCGGAGATTTTCTTGTCATTGACCTGGCCTGTGGTTTCGGTTGGAGTGGATCTCCGGCTTGGTACTACTCCCCGGCAGTGGCCGACACGGCATCATCCACACCGGACGCCAGCACGCCTGCCACCTCCCGCACTCAAAGAACAACAGCCTGCATCGCTGTCCTTTGCTGGCTCGGCTACCAGGATTGGGTGAAATGAGGGCGTATGAATTCGACGATTGGCCGAAATAGCTGTCTCATCCGTAATACCATATATTGCCAAACTTAATAATAGCGAACTATTACAGAAATTTATTCAGATACTTTTTTAATGCCAATTAATACACAATATTTAATACTTTTAAAATATATATAATTCATCTGCTACGCTTAATCAACAGACAGAGGCAGTCGCGGATTGGCCGAAAAGGGGTTGTTTTGGGGGTGCAGATTCGAGCCATTCTGGCCGCTAATCTGCCAAGCCAGCCCCCGAGGAACCACCGCAGCAGCAGCAGCATGTCGTCGGGCTTCGGATTCAAGGGCCGTGAGGGCCGGTGCTACCAGTTCTGGAAGGACGTGGAGCAGTGCAGCGTACGTGTGCTCAGCTGCCGCGTGTGGCGGGCGCTGCGAGTGTCTAACGCTGCTTCTGTGTGTGTCGCTGCGGGCCCCACGTCCGCGCGAGCAGAAGGACACAGAGTACTCTGGCCAGTGCGGCAAGCAGGTCGAGGACTACATCGAGTGCCTGCACCACAGGAAGGAGGTGCGGCCGCCGAGCTGGCTGCGGCGCGGGCTGTTGGCGCCATGTCTGACCCGTCGCTCTGTGTGCACAGTTGACGCGCATGAACGTGGTGATCACGCAAAAGGAGAAGGAGGAGGCCGCGGCGCGCCACGGCGGAGACCAGGCGCACGGCGGCGGCCATTAATTAAGGGGCGGGGCCTCCGTCTCGGCAGTGGGCGCTCAGCGACAACAACAGACGCGGCCGAGCGGACAACCACCTTCCTGACGCCAGCCAGCGAGAGAGACAGCAGGAAGCAGCGCAGGCAGCTCATGATCAATACAGAGATGCCGTATGGAACATGTACAGCCATCCCTTCTGCTCCGTTGACGCCGTCGATTCGTCGGGCTGTCGACGGCCTCAAACTTCAGAGACCGACCGTCAGTTAGCTCACCTTGTTTGCTCGCCTTCGTCCATTGACCGTTGTCGTCCCCACGCAACACACACTAGCCTTCTTCGCGGCACTGGAGTCGACCCCCGCTGGCAGGATTTCTCTGCTGGAGGCGTCTAGCACGCCGGCAGTTCCGTAGAGGTCGCTAGGCGACTCTATGCAACTTTCTGCGAAACGGCCGTCTCAGCATCTTCCTGCTCGACCACTTCTCGTTCGGCGAGACTCAAGCGCGCGCCGCAGCGGCAGTAGGCAGCGAGCTCTGTAGGCGGTCGCCTGCTCGCGACGGTCTCCGCCTGACTAAAGCCTCGCCGAGAGTCTTCGCCCTTCGCCTTTCGCCCTGCGATCTTGAGGAGGCGTGAGCGAGTCCCCCTTCCTCTCTGCCGGGATGGACCGCTTCGAGGAGATTAAATGCATCGGGCGCGGCAGCTACGGCTCCGCGCACCTGGTGCGAGAGCGCACCTGTCTGCAAAACCGCTACGTGGTGAAGAAGATCCCCATGGAGCTGCTGTCAGCCAAGGAGAGGGACCAGTCCTTCCGCGAGGTGGAGCTGCTGGCCAAGCTCAAGCACCCCAACGTGGTGGAGTACAACGAGAACTTCGTGGTGGACAACGTGCTGTACATCGTCATGGCCTATTGTGACGGAGGAGATCTGGCCGACAAAATCAAGGAGCAGCAGAAGATTCGGGAGGGGGTCGTCGGACCGGACTGCAACCCTGCAGACCCGAGAGGATACTTCCCCATTAGCCAAGTGCTGGACTGGTTCGTGCAGATGGCGATGGCGATCAAGTATCTGCACGGCCAGCGGGTACTGCACCGAGATTTAAAGACCAGCAACGTTTTCCTGACGACGGAAAACGTGGTGAAGCTAGGGGATTTCGGTATCGCGAAGACGTTGGACTCTACACTGGACCAAGCCAGCACTGTAGTTGGTACACCATACTACATGAGCCCCGAAGTTTGCGAGAGCAAGCCGTACTCATACGCGAGCGACGTGTGGTCGCTAGGCTGCGTGCTGTATGAGATGCTAGCATTGCGCCACGCATTCGATGCACCCAACATTCTAACTCTCATACTCAAGATCGTGCAACAAGATTTTGCACCGGTGCCCCCACATTACGACAAGGAAGTTACCGAGCTTCTGTGCAAGTTGCTGGACAAGGATCCGGAACGAAGGCCTAGTATGGAGGAGATTTTTGCGATGCCGTACATTCGCCGGCACATGCAGGGTCTCATGGCTTCGGGGGGCTCGCTGAAAGTGAAGGTGATTAATCCAGTTGCACGACGACCGCAGCATGGCTCGGCTTCGGCCGTGGGCAGGCGACGATTGCACCCCAAAAATGTAGCTGCGCGACGATCGTCGAGTGAAAAGCGGAAATTAAGACTATCAGCGCAGTCGTCAACTTCTCAGGCAGCACCTGTAGCCCCGATGCAGTGGATGCCGATTAAACCTTTCACTGAAGATACTGATGACCGAGATGTACGAGACGAGCTTGACCTATTGGATGCAAGCATACTAGAGGAGTCACAGCTGAGCTTCCGTTTACCAGAACGAAGCACCACTCCTGAACCACTTGTGACAGAGGAGAAGCTGCACCCGACTCATATTGGTCTCTCGCACAACGAAGAGGTTAGCGAGGAGTTATCGACCTCCGTGTCGTTACCGGTAAGGCCACAACCTCGGCTAGCTTCAAGAGACAAGAAATCGATTGCGTGGGTGCGGGGCGAGAGTAATTGTAAAACAGGCACGAACGGCGCTCACTCTAATCTAAATGAAGGCGGCGATGAAGACGACGACGACGACGACTCGCGCTTTCATGCTGAGGCAGAAGAGCTCATGAACCCGAACTTTCAGAGTGAGTACAGCGAAGAGTGCATAGACAGCTTGCAGATTTACTATGGTTCCAAGGAAACCAAGGGTAGCAGTAAGCCAGGCCCCAGTGTTCGAGGAGTAAGGCAACCTGACAGCTTTCGACAAAGAGGAACCGGACGAACGAGAACGCGAGATAAGGAAGCCGATTCTCCTTGGTCAAACCCAAAAGAACCGACGGTCCCGCGGATAGCAGACGTGCAAGATAGTAGCGATGTACTTGAGCTGTCTACCCTGTCCTTGGACGATGCTGGGTCCGAGGCACCCTCACTCAGTGAAAGCTCGATGATGCGCGAGCTGGAGCTGGACGCGGATAGTGATGATGACGACGCGTCTGAAGATACATCCCTGAGTGAATACGAAGCGGAAGAGAACTTTTACAGCGACGACTCATCCGACTTCTTTGATCAAAGCGGAACGCAGTATAGCGATGACTTTGAGGACCCTGACGCTGAGATCATCGAGTATGCAGACGATGAATTCGTGAGTGAGGGCGAGGACGATGATGCCAAACATCCGAGATCGCCTAATAGTAGGGATGACGAGGAAGGCGTTACCGACCTGGATGATTTTCAGAGCACACCACCTCTATGCCCCCCTTTCAGGCCGACAGATGATGACAGTATTCGTTTTGCGCGAGTGCCCAAGCTCGAAGGTCCAGCTGAAGTGCAGTGGGTCATGCGAAACGTGGCACAGAGTCTAATGCTAACGCGAGAGGATCTGCACCCACGTCAAGCAGCGTAAGGTGACATGGGCAGAAGACAGAAGACAAGTGGGGACGGGCTGCAAGCATGGCTGGTATGGTTATATCCTCTTTCCTTTTTTGCTTGCATGTATAACATGTAAAAAAACTCCGGTGTACCTTGGGACTGGTCAGTTATCCAGGCGCTCCGAGTACGCCACTCTAGGTTCAGTTAGTCATTGCGCGATGACAAGCTTTCGTTGGGAGACGCGCGGAAAGCTAAAATGCCTTCCTCGCTGGCTTGAATCCCCAGAATCTCGCCCTTGGGCAGGAAGTACACGTGGCCCTTGGACATTTGTCGACCATCGGCAGCGCCAGAGGGCTCTACGGTGGAGCCACTACCCGAGATGACAAGCACAATGGAGTCACCCTTTCGTGCCGGCAGTGCATACCGCTGGCGAGGCTTCAGCTCCACAGCTTCCACCTCAAATTCAGGCACTGGAGAGCTGTATAGGCGCGCAACACCGTCGCTCTGAACGTCGCCCTTGTACACGCGCGGCTTGCCCGTGTGGTACGTCAGCATCGAGTGCAGCGTCTCCTTGTCAATAAACTTCGGCGTCAGCCCTGCTCGAACAACGTTGTCGGAACATGCCATACATTCCATGCAGTCACCCGAAAGATATGCGTGGGGCTCATTCGCGTCTAGGAACATGGCCTCGCCTGGCTCCAGCGTAATGTAATTGAGCAGGAACGGGCAGAAGCAGCCAATGTCACCGGGGTACTCGTTGTCGAGGCGAATGACAAGCTTTTCAACGGCGCTCAAACTCGGTGCTGCCTCGAGTCGGGCACGCAGTGTACGCAGCTGGGCAACCACGTTATCGGATTCGGCGTAGACGAAGCAGCGGAAAAACTCACGCAGTGCTGCCTCATTTTGCTGCGTCACTAACCGGTGAGCAACTGGAACGACAACACGGTCTAGTTAGTAAGCGTGGTCATTTCCTTGCACGAACCGCACAACAGCGTACCCTCAGCACCAACAAGTGCACGGAGTTCAGGAACTGCCTCAACGTGAGCGGCGATCTCGTCCATCGTACGGAACTGGCACCTGCAGTTGCCAACGTTTTCGGTTAGTGACGCGCCAGGATGGCGAGAACACAAGCCTGCTATCTACGTACAGCGCCTCAAAACGAGTGAGCGCAATGGTCATCTCGGGCTTATGATTCGGGTCCTTGTAAATCTGCGGGAACTTGGCGTGCAGCTCGCGCGCCAACTTGTTGTCCGGGTGTGCCTGGATGGAGAGCGCCTTGCGCACCGACAACACCTTGAACAAGTACGGCAGATCGCCCGTCTCATTGGCACGGAGCGCCCGGATCCAATCGCTCAGTAGCGGCGACTCGCCTCCCTCTTCACGCAGCACGCGGGACGGTCCGTTTGGATGCGTTCCCATCCTGTTGTTGCAGCGAAAGGTTAGCGACTCCGTATCCGCATTAACGCTATCCAAAGCTCCCGTCGCGCTGCCTACCAGAGCTCCGCGTACGGAGCGGCCGCGTCCGCCTTAAAGGACGCGTCTCCGGCCTCCTGCGCTCGATGGCAACAGCAGTAGGGTCAGTGCATTGGCTTTAGAGCGCCGCGCCGAGGCAGCGTGTCAATTGTGTCAATAGTGACGCGCGCACCTTGAGCTGCGCCACGGAGCTCTCGAGCCCGGACTTGCCCCACGCGTAGGACTGCGCCACGCACTGGAGCTCCTGCATCGTGGTGATCGTCGGTGACGTGGTGCGGGCGAGGCGAATGCCGTTGTGGCCAAGCAGCCAGAGAGCACCCGGCGTCCTATGCAACGGCCGACCTGAATGAATAACGGAATCCCTGCTGCGACATGGCGGTGGATTCGTGCCACACCAACGACACATACCTTAGGTGACTTGGTTTTTGTATACCAGCAGCACAGCAACAGAGCAGCAGCTGACCAGCACCAAGCAGCACTGCAGTACAGCAGCGGCACCAAGCAGCAGTACAGCAGCGGCATCAAACAGCTGACCAGCGGCGCCAAGCAGCACAGAAGCACTGCAGCGTCGCCGTGCAGAATAGCAGCGGCACTGGCTTACTGCCCATAGCTGGCAAATCAAACCTCGCATTACACCACGGTGGCAGGTTATATCGACCAGAGCAGCTGAAGGTAGCGGCTAAAACCTGTGCGGCAGTCCTCAAGGCATGGCCTAGCGTGCCGTGATGCCCGACATTTTGAGGCAGTGAGAAGGAATTATTTGATGAGTTAGTTCGCCTGGCGAACTTCGCCATGCTTCACATCACATTTACTTACTCAGTGCGCGTCGATTTCGGTTCTTCTCGAGGCGAAATCAAAAGGTGAACCTCATAAACTCAACCTCTCCGATCTTTCTCGGCTTAAAGCTCCGCCGTACAAATGTATCACACAAAATCACGACCACTAGAACGATGCACGCTACCATGTACGGACCATTCAAGGGTGATTGTGCTTGTCTTGCTTACTATTTTCTCGCCTTGGCGTCAGGATTGTTGTGTGAACGAGGATCTCTGACTCGGGTCGTATGAGCCGCAGAACACCCTTAAATACTTCAATACATAATTATCAATTACTGAAGGTTTGTCCTATAAGTAAGACCTCAATAAGGGGTACGCTCCATTATTCAGCGCTTGGCTCCAGTTGCTTGGTCTCAGTTGCTGTTGCTGCATAGTTGCTGGCGATGGCTCAGCTGTGCGCGGTGTGCGAGACGGCCGAGGCCAAGTACAAGTGCCCGACGTGCCGAGCGCCGTACTGCAGCCTGGTGTGCTGCAAGAAGCACAAGGAGACGCCCTGCGAGCCGGCGCCCGCCCCGGAGAAGCCGCAGGAGCCGACGCCAGCGCCTGCCGACGCCACCAATGCCACAGAAACGGCGGAGGACGACGCTGCCGAGAAGCTCACAGAAGAGCAGATGGGCGTGCTCAGGACGTCGGCGGGCGTGAAGGAGATGCTGGCCAACCCAGCCATCACGCAGGCGTTGACACAGGTTCGACCAGTGAATTGCCGGGCCGGCGGTGGTTGCAAAGGTGCTAACCGACTCTTGTGACATCGGCATGTGGCTGTGCAGATCGATAGTAGTCAGGACAAGATGAAGACGCTGGAGAAGGCGCTGCTGGACCCCGCGTTCGCCAAGTTCATGTACCAAGCGCTGGACGAAGTCGTCCCTGCTAAATAGTCGCTTTCATGCTGGAATCTTACGGGTTGCTATTGCTATTTGCTTTTCATGCTGCGCTATCGAACATTGCCCTGGTCTACTCGATAGGGTTTCTGTTGCTAGACTGGAAGGTATATGCGCAGTCCTACCAACATTACGCTTTTTCAGCAGTAAGTTAGTAAGACACGTGCATCGGGAGCACCGTTGTTTGCTTGCTGCTTCGCCACCCAGTTGTCTTATTCTTGCTATTGCTCAGCTACGAGTACACCTCGAGTTTGTTAGATCTGTCAGCATAGCGCTTATCTGCGACTTCATCACCTTGAAGGTACCACCACCATAATCGAAGTCATTTCACCAATAACATCAACTTTTGTCCCAGTTAGTCGTAAAAGTACCATCCAGCTGCAATTTCCAAACCGCAGATTTGACTCCGGCTCCACACTTGAAGCAGAGACCGCCAAGATGCTGCCCCGGACGTCCAAGAAGCTGCAGACGCCGCTGCGTCGGGGCCTGCACTCCGTCGTGAGCTCGCTGGTGCCCATGGTGCTGGAGCAGTCGTCGCGGGGCGAGCGCGTGTTCGACATCTACTCGCGGCTGCTCAAGGAGCGCATCGTGTTCGTGCACGGGCCCGTGAACGACGACATGGCGTCGCTCGTGACGGCGCAGCTGCTGTTCCTCGAGTCGGAGAACCCCGAGAAGGACGTGTACATGTACATCAATAGCCCCGGGGGCATCGTGAGCTCCGGCCTCGCCATCTACGACACCATGCAGTACATCCAGCCCAAGGTCAACACGCTCTGCATGGGGCAGGCCGCCTCCATGGGCTCCCTGCTGCTCGCGGGAGGCGCCCCGGGCTGTCGGTCGGCACTGCCCAACTCCCGTGTAAGTTTGCTGACGCTGAGACAACGAACGGGTTTAATAACTGCCTTTGGTGATGGTTGACGTGTTGCAGATCATGATCCACCAGCCTTCGGGAGGAGCGCAGGGTATGGCGAGTGACATCGCCATCCAGGCCGAAGAGATCATCAAGCTCCGTACTAGGTAAGCTGTTGCTGATTCTGTATTGGCCCATTGCTGGAGCAGAAGCTGACCGCGTTGCCGTTGCAGATTGAACGGGCTGTACGCGTCCCACACCGGCAAACCGATCAAGGTGATCGAGCAGGCGATGGATCGCGATCTCTTCATGGACCCGCGAGAGGCGCAGGAGTTCGGCATTATCGACACCATCGTGGCCAACCGGAAGCCCACGCAGACCTAGACTGTGATGGAGAAGCAACCTAAAGTACTGTCCCGAGCGGACAAAGTCCAAATGCCACAACAAACTTGCCGCATCATTGTTAACTCTGTCCACTGTTTGACAGTATCAGCGTGACGTTGAGAGTATCACGGATACAGCTTTACACCCGTCTCGACGAAAGCCCCTGTCTTATGTGAAAATCTGTGTTATTTGCGTGCTGTTATCTGAGCTCGGTGGTCTTCAGCTTCTAGCAGACAGATAGTCCGACAGACCTCCGTCCGCACTGCTCCACCTCCCTGCACCTGACGAAGTCTGCACTCTGCCCCCGCCAGCCAGCACCTGTCCATCTTACTCGTCCATCTCTCCTTCGGGCTCGTCGGCCTCGCCCAGCTCCCACTTGAGGTCGGGCAGGTGGTTGCCGCGCTTCGCCTGCAGCGCGCAACACACAGAGACATATACACACAGGGGTCAGCACCGCAACGGACGCCGCTCGGGCGCAGGATCCACGCACCGCCTGTCGCCACGAGTCCGGGTTGTAGAGCGTGACGACGCCCATGAGCGTGGCGAAGGCGCCCAGGCCGTAGAGCCAGTGGCGCAGCGCCTGGTACTTGGGCACGTGCGGCGCGTCGAAGTCGATGAGCGTCTCGGGGGCCACGCCGTCGTTCCAGACCAGCTCGGCCTCCTCGTGCAGCGGCTGCGCCGGCGCCCGGATGCGCGCGAACGGCGGCGGCGGCGGGCGGTGCGCGTGGCCGCCGCGCGTGGCCAGCGCCTGGCGACGCACGTTGGCGCTGAGGCCGCCGCGGAGGGCGTGGCTGAGCGTGCGGGAGCTCATGCTTCAGGTTCTGCGCTTCGCTCAAGACGGGCGGCTCTGCTGCGTCTGGACTACCGGAACGTCTGGCGGCGCGCCGATTGGCCGAAAAGGACTTTCGGCCAATCGCCAGGCATCGGCATGGCGGCGACGGCGGAGCTGCGGCGGCCCGTGCTGCGCCTGTACGCGCAGTGCCTGCGCTCGGCGCGCCGCTGCCCGCAGTGGGAGCAGCGCGAGATGATGCGCGCCTACGTGCAGATGAAGTTCCGCGCCGAGCGCGGCGCGCAGGACCCGGACCGCGTGCGCGCGCTGCTGGCGGACGGCCGCGAGGAGCTCGAGCGCATGAACTACTACCACTCGGTCTACGAGGCCAAGCAGCGGGCGGCGGCGGAGAGCGCGCCCAAGCGGCCGGACTTTTGTCCGCAGTGCCAGGCCGCGTACCCCTCGGACCAGGCCAACTTCTGCGCCAACTGCGGCACGAAGCGACCCGCGAGCGCATGACACGACCTGCACACGGACAGACATTAGAAAATAGGAGGCGGAGAGCGCTGTCAGGACAGCGAGTGAAGTGATTTTGGTTGTGGAGTCGTTGCCAGCGACGGTGACAGCGAGGTCGTGACAAGGAAAGCCGTGAATACATTTCCTGGTGCAATGTGCTGCACCAACTCGTCAAACATCTTTTTGAGGCATTAGATTAACGGACCGTGTCACGCTCGCTTTCTCTTCCCTACGTGCATTAGATCTGCGCACAGCACACCGTCAGCTCGAACCAGTCCACCAGCAAAGCACCACTGCAGCAAACGTACAATCCAAAACGGCCGCCCGATCAACAGAGCAGCAGGCACAGCACCGAAATGCCGCGAGTCAACGGAGCACGTAGGATTA
Organism: Phytophthora taxon juncus; assembly: GCA_033558005.1. Taxonomy (NCBI): domain Eukaryota; phylum Oomycota; class Peronosporomycetes; order Peronosporales; family Peronosporaceae; genus Phytophthora; species Phytophthora taxon juncus. Next base: position 3,362,157 of record JAUCEE010000003.1, read on the forward strand.
TCTCCCTCCACCCACACGTGGCCCTTGGGGATCGTGATCTTGCCCTTGCGCTCCTCGTCGAAGCGCGGCTGCAGCTCCACCACGTCTCCTTCCTGCAGCAACGAGTCCACACGACACAACACTAAGTACCGCACTTCATGCACCTGCATCACCCTCCACTGACGTCGCCTACCAGCGCCAGGATCCGCTTGGTGATGGTCTCGCCGTGGCGCCGCGTGGGCGAGCGCAGCTGCACCAGGTCCCCGCGCTCCCAGCGGCGCCACCGCCGCGACAGCCGCTCCACGAAGATGAAGGAGCCGTCGGGGATCGTGGGGCTCATGGACACGCCCATGCCGTAGTTGATGTCGAACACGAACTCCTTGGTCATGGCCGCCCAGCCCACGATGAGCACGCTGTTGCGCGCCAGCCTCAGCGCCATGTTGAGCGAAAATGCAGCAATTATTGTATTTTGCTTTTGCCAATGATTGCAGCCAATCGAAACACGACTTCAAGGGGAATCACTTGACATGCTCAAGTTCTGCTAGCTAGCTAGCAGGAGCTTCACGATAAAATGACGTAGAGAAAAAAAGCAACACTTGTGTGCGATGGGCTTCAGCTGTGCCTCAAATGCCCAACGACCAAGTTCATGTCACCAAAACTCGTTTGAATTCTTGCTGTTCAGCTTATCGAGCACCAAGTGCCTCCTGCTGCTCAGCTCTAGTTCTAGGCCACAGCTTCCGTATGCAGTTCGATTGGCGTCTCTCTCGTTCCTTCTACGGCAATCGAAAATTCTACGCCTCAGCCATGCTGCAAAGGCTGCAAACGTCCGGTCTTGGTCCTCGAAGCGCTTGCAGAAGACCAGCAGTGCCGTGTACCGATCCGTCATCTCTGCTCCTGTAGCACGCAGTATCTTAGAAAGATCTACCGGACAAAGGTATGGTGGCTGTCGTGCATCCTCGCTCAGCCCGGCAGACCCCTGCATCGAGCAGGCGTAATATACGCAGTGATCCATAGTGTCCGAGCTCGTGCGATGCCGTTTGGCAAAAGCGAGCTAACCACAAAGCTGCATCAGACTGCAACGACACAGCCGAAAAGGATTTTGCAGCAGCCTCTAACGCAGAGGACGGTGGTGGAGAGCGTATAGCTGCCTTCGTCTTCGCAGTCCTCGCTTTCTTTTTCGACGGCGCTCCTGCATCGTCAGCAGTCTTCACACAGGCGTCAATGTAGGCCTGGTGATACCGGCCATGCATGCTCCACTTCAACATTTTGAATGCCGTCCAGTGCTGGATTATACCGAGCTGAGGAAACCACAGCGACACGGCTACCTCCGTAGGCACGTCCGCAACAAAAATCGTTGTCCTCCTCCTCGTACAAGTCGTGGTCCACGAGCAGCAACAGCGCATAGGCGTCAGACGGAAGTAACGAGATTGCAGCACTCTAGATTGAGCTGGCCGGCAAAGATGCCGTCACTGGATGGACGCGCGCGAATGCGAACCGCTTCCGATCCAATGGAAAGGGCGATGTACGAGACTTTGGACCGCTTCTTGGTTTGTCGGCCATCATCCCATGACGTGAACTGAAGCTCCGGTTCGGATAGCAGCTTCACGGGAAGGTTAGTATAGAATGCAGAGAGATATTGCACGACATCCTTCGGGTCGGGTCTTGCAATTGGTTCTACGCCAGCAGACCGAGACGGGAACTTAGGTTGAGCCCATGCCTTCACGTGCTTGACCTTCGCTGCGACGGATGGGACTGGGACGACATACACCGCATTCCTGTCGTCTGTAACTGGGTTCCTGTCTGGTTCCTGCAGCCAGGACTTTAGACTCTGGGCGGTGTACTCGGGGTCCCAGGCCGGGACCGAAATTCCGAGCGCCTTTTGTGCTCGACCGCTGGGTCGCGTTGCCGCTACGAGCTGCTGCGCACTTCGACGCGCGTAACCTGCTTGTCCTGCGTGGCTCGACGGGTCGAGGCAGAGCTGCTCGTGCCCGCAGCGCGCCATAGTTGCCCTGCTGTCCGTTTCCTGATCAGCCAATCGGGGCTGTCTGCGACGTGTGAGCGGTGCTCTGTAATGATGGAGTGCAACTTGCACTCGTCCAGCGTGGGATGCCAACGATAACTCTCACGCTTACCAATGCACAGGCCAGAACCAGGTTGGCAAAGGCGCGACTTGGAGCCGAGTGCGGCGGTAGTCCAGAACCAGGTTTGCTCGATTCGTGCTAGACCACGATGAACTTGACGGACGCCACGTGCGAGTTTGGGCTGGCGCAGACTGCGGCTGCGTGCGTGCGAACGCTGGCGTCGTATGACCCGAGCGCGTACCTCCACTACCAAATCGGCTACTGTGTTGTTGGGCTGGTGTGCACGGCGGCCAGTGCCGCGATGCTCGCGAGAGCGGTCATGTATGACGGCTCGCAGCTGCAGGTCTACAATTTTCTGTTCTGCTGCTACACGTCGGCAACGGTGCTGTTTCGCGGCGTCGTTCCAGGCTCCTACGGCCATGTAATACCACGCCCGATCATAGGACTGCTGTCGGACTCAAGTACTGCTGCGCTCTACTCCGTGTAGTACGTGTCGATGCTGCTGCTAGTATCCTCGACTGGAGCTGACTTGTTACGTTCTCGAGCAGCATCCTCGCGCTTGGCTACTGGGCCACAGTTATTCAGAAGGGGGCAGGCGTGGTTGGCAGACCAACGAACTTGAAATTGCTGGAGGGTGTCGCGATCGTCGTGATTTGGTTGTTTTACATCGGCTACAACTTGTCCCTGTTCCTGTACAAGGGCTTCCAGCCGCTCTAGTTGATCTACATGGAACTGACCATCAGCGCCTGCATCCTGGGTGTGATCAGCACAGTTTTTCTGGTCTACGGTCTGGGGGTGCTGTCACGCCTGCAAGCGTTCGAGTGTCAAATGAAATTGCACATTCAAGTCTGAGCGAGCGCATGATGGCCAACCGCTCATTCGACATTGAGCTAAGTGACGAAAGTGATATCCCATGGTGGCTGAACGGCGAACGATTCAACGCAGGCCTCTCGAAGGCCATGCACAGAAAATTAAGATGATTCTACTTGTTGCGAAGAGCGTGTCACTTGTTGTCATCGCTGGTCAGATGTACATGGCAGTCTCACGCTCGACGAACGTGCCCGTAGCGCTGTCGTGTGCCAACGGCCGACTGTGCAAGACTGTGAAGACTGGGTTGAACGTGCTCCACATATTTCAAGTCGTAGGCGTCTGGGTCATCCTGTGGCCTTCCGGAAGATACAGAGGCACGAGGCTGTTCCCCGATCGAATATCGTCATGTATAGAGGATGACTGCGCTGTGGAACACGAAAGCGCGATTAGACTGCTCGTGGCGTCCAGCGCCGACAGTAGTTGCTGGCTGCTTGCGTCATATGAATATTACCCGCCACACTATAACCCTTCCTCCTATCTCTCACGGAACGCCTGCGGTGCAACCTCTTTCTTCATCCACTTGAACTGGTTCAGCGGCCAAATCTGTCCACAACGCAGCATCAGAGCAGTCAACTCGCCGTCTCCAGCACAGCATCTCCTCCTCTGGGTCTCACCCTCATGAGCACGCGTCCCTGCAGCAGCGCCACCGGCACCGGTCCGTAGTACCGCGAGTCGTGCGAGTCGTGCTTGTTGTCTCCTTCCAGCCACACGTGGCCCTTGGGGATCTGCACAAAAGCTGCGTGAGTCGAGTGCTTCCTCCACCGCCCCCGACCGCGTCCTTGCCTTGTGGAACTCCACCTCGGACGACGAGTAGCGCGGCTTGACGCACACCGTGTCGCCCTCGCGCGCGATGATGCGCTTGCACACGGTCTGGCGCGGGTTGGACACGGAGCGCGCGATCACCACCTCGCCGGGCTGCAGCGGCCACAGCCGCGGCGACAGCTTGTCCAGCAGCACGATGTCGCCGTCGCGGTTGAGCGTGGGCAGCATGGACGGGCCCACGCACTTGATGGTGTCGGCCGCCTGCATAAGGCAGTAGGCCACGCCGCCGAAGCGCGCGAAGCACGCGAGCACCACGCCCACGTCGCGCAGCGCCGCCGCCACCATGGTCTCAATAGCGATCTCGGACTGGATTGGCCGAAAGTGGTCACGCCGCTTTGACCAATGAGAGAAGGGATGCGTTGTGATAGGCTGAAACGCGAAAGGGTGCAGGTAGTTGCAGTGGCCGTTACGGTCGGAGCTGCTGGGGCTGGGCTGGTACAAACCTAACGGAGCGAAGAGCTGGGATTGAAGATGGAGACGGCTGGGCTTTCTGACGTGGAGGTGCTGGACGGTGCGTGAGGGGATTGAGGCTCAAGTGTCGTCGGGTGGGGACTCACTGGTCGATTGTGCAGATCTGCTGCAGGACGTGGACGGCGAGGGCGACGCCTTTGAAGGTTTGCGCGCTGGCTGGCTGCACGGTGCTGCAGGGATGGAGTGATTAAGGTGGGTGGTGCTGGATCCAAGCAGACGCAGAAGTTTTCTTCGATGCGGACCCTGATCAAGACGGAGAAGGTGCGATGCCGATGGTTTCCGTTATTGGTGGTGCTGTGGACTGATACGAAGCTACAGATGAAGGAGGCATGACCACCGACAATATCCTCAGTCAGCTGGATGCTGTCACAACGCTAGATGGTTGGTACTTTACTTGCAGGCATTTATTGGAGTGCATATACTAACCGTTAGTCTGCTGCTGCTCAACGCACTGTCAGAAGACGACGCGCTAGGCGACAACGCCGACGATTTTCACGACTCCACTTCGACACCTTCGTCACCGCAATCTTTCGCTGTTGGTGCGTAGGCAATAGCGTATTTGACCTGGGCAATTTCTCGCTGGTCAAACCAGTCTGACACCACGCTTTTCGTTGGCGCCTAGGTGCGAGTAAGTCCACAGAGAAGCCAGCTAACGCAGAAGGAGGAGAAGACGAATCACTTTCATCAGAATCGGGCTTTCCACAACAAGTGTCACCGATTTCAGGGGAAGACGTGGTTCGGGCTGTCCTGGATCTAGCCACGAATGCAGATAACGAGAACACAAGTGAGGATAAAAGCGAGAACGGCACTGCTCTGTCAGAACGGGTACCAGTGTCACAAGGTAGTTCTCACGACGGAGGAGGGGGACCAAGCGGTATCGATGAAACTGAACACCTGGCCGAAGTCCCAAGCGCAAACGATATAGAAAATGGCTCGGCTAAAATACTCGATGAAGCAGATCCCCCCCCTTCTTATTTAGGTGAAGCGGAAGAAGAGGAGATTGTTCGTGAAGATATACCAACTGCGCAATGTGCCTATGATGATGTTGATCCCCCAACTACGTTACCCCCTCCCGTGCCGATGAGTGTCCCTGTTATCGTTGGGTCAATGAACCCTGTGGAGGACGATAACGACGATTCTGATGAATCGCAGGGTGAAGAAGATAACGAGAAAACCCAGTTACCACCACCACTGCACTTAAATGACCTGGACGATGACGACGAAGACGTGCTGGAAGTGGATGCTGCAGTTGTGACAAGTCTCCAAATTGAAGCGAAGCAACGGCTTTCGAAGCAGGCGTTATCTACTGAACAGCAACCAGTTGCAGCAAACCAGAAGATAGACAGAACGACCGCTGAAGAAAATGCACTATTAAAGGCGCTGCCTGGTATTAATGCCAAAGACAAAAGCGGGATAGAACTCTCCTTTGGAGACGAAGTTCGCGTGGCGCACGTCACGACATTAGAACCCAGCAGCCCCTTTTCCGATATCCACAAAATGGCTGGTGGCTCTAACTCTAGTAAGTTTGGTGCAGAAACAGCATTTGGTATTTCGTACCAGAGCATGCGCAAGAAAATCGACGAAGCTCCTGGTGATGCAGATCAAGTAGGGTACTCTGTTTCTAGTGGACCAGCTTTTCCTGACGAGCGAGAATTCGAAAATGAGATGGAAATGGCAAGTGACTTGTCCTTTTCTGTTGCAGCTACAGCCGCTACAAGTCCTGACCAAGAGGGTAGCGCTACTGAAAACGCGGATGACGACGAATTTGCATTCGATGCAAAGCCTCAAGCTGAATTGAACACATTATCTGAGGACGTACTCAGAGCTAGGAGGGAGTCACTAGAGGCTCAAAAGCTTAAAGAGGAGGAAGAACTTCTAAAAGAGCTCAAGCGGGCAACTGACGAAGAGAAAAGGTTAATTGAAAGCAATAGAATTGCGGAGACAGATCAAACCGGCCTGACAACAGCAGTCTCGACCGAAGCACAAATTGACCCCGATGCATTATCGTTGACTGAGCTGCACAGTATTTACAAGAGAGGTCTTGGGGATCAAGAGGTGCTAATGGACGAAAATGACGAGAACAATGATTCTGCAAAAGCGACTGGAGATGATCGTGGTCGAGGAGTGGGCCGCTCTACGTCTGTCATGGGACGCATCTTTAGCCAGACGCAAGGAGCTACCGAGACTATAGCTGAAGAAGCTGACGGTGATAATAGTGACGGCGAAGAAAATGCGACCAACGGCGATAGTTATGATAACCATAACGCAGTTGACGACATTGGTGAAGATGCTAAGACCATAACCGAAAAAAGCGATGTTGATGAAGCATCCGAGTGGAGAGAGATTCAGTTGGTGCAGCACAGACAATCCCAGGAGGATTCTGGGGCAGGCTCAAGTTCAAAGTTAGGTAATAGTCTGGAAGCAGTACCAGTATCGCGGATAACATACGCGGAAGCAGCAGGCTATTTTGCGGAGACTCCCGAAATTATGCAACACAGAGACATCATCGTATCCGAAGACATTCCTCGTGGTTCGTGTTTGACTTGCTTGTCGCGGCCACGACTTACATTCGCTGGGGCAATCGAGGAACGAGATCGCGTGTTTTGCATCGCTGCAACAGCATTCGACGCGCATAATGACGTGGTGATAGGAATACTGCAGGCCATCTACAGGAAGGTGACAAAAAGCCCTCGGGACGTTCTCCTCATTGGCAGACACTGGGAAGATATTGGTTTTCAAGGTACTGATCCATCCACAGACTTGCGGGGGTGTGGGGTGCTTTCCCTGCTTCAAATGCTGCATTTGGTTGAGGCGTATCCTGATCTCGCCCATCGTTTCCATGCTCTCTCGCAACATCCCACTCGACACTTTCCTTTTGCCTGTGTCCTCATTAATATTACACTTCAGTGTGTTGTGGCACTGCGGGCTGGTGCACTATATCCCGAGTGTAACAAGCATGCTAGCGTGTTAACTGGAATGAATCGGGTAAGTTCTAATCAGGCATGCATATTCTGGGTTTGACCTGCCACTGATCTTGAGTATTCTTCTATTGTAGCTGCATGTTGCACTGACCTCATTGCTTCACGACGCGATACAATCCCGGTCCGATGAAATTCCTATAATTATGAAGGATGTCTTGGACCGTGGTCGGTCTAATCCATCAAAGGCTATCGACGAGGCTTTTGACGGTAGTGCGCTACGTCCTTCTCGACCAGCTGCCTCAGCCACTACGTCTTCGAAGACTAAGGCAACCGAACGCAAGACATCTGACAACAACCTGGAGTTCACTGAAATAGGACTGCACTCTGTCGATGAAGAGTAGTATCGTCACCACCAACAAATAATACAATATTTCCTCTGCTTGGTTTAGCATGACGATCGTTGAAAACTGTTTTAGTCAATTATTTAGCTAGCTAGCAGTAGATGGTCTAAGAGCTATCTGCGCGACAAACAGTTCTTCTATACAATGACATCTCGTTGATTATTCCATACAACTTTATTTTACGATAAATAAGGCTCATCTCGAGACTCTTGTACAAGGTGTCGAATCTTAAGCACCCTTGTTGTTGATCCATTTCGCGAAAGTGAAGACGAAAATGAAGCGGACGCGTTAACGGACGGGAGGTTTGCGCGGCGTGCACTTGCTCGGGACTCGCCTTGCAGTGTCGGAGGCTTTGATGGTGGAACCGGTGTGAGCCTGCATCGAAACAAATATTAGATGCCATACACCGGCCCCTACAGTCTAGCCGGTCGTACATTCGGTTGCGAACAAATGATCCGTCGGCTTTGCTAAGGATACCCTCCATCGTCTCGACTGCCTCCTGTCAGTGCAAGCCGGTGAAAACAATGTTAGTTCTGAGGCTTCGTTCACAATCCATGTGTTTGTTGTCAAGACCTGGTCCTCTAGTGTCTTCTCTAGTGTTTTTCGGAGCTCGTGCAGATCGCTTATAGAGGGAGGAGTTTTCGCAGCAGCAACCTTTCTCCGATCGTCATCAATGAGATCCTTCTCCATCTCCAAGCAACCCTGTTTCAGATAAGTGAGGCAACGGTGGCAAATCGTTGACACATTGCTGCAACCAAACCTGAATAAAATCGATATCCTCAAGCAGCAGCTGGCGTTCGTCACTGAGTGCATTTCGTAAATCTTCTATGATCCCGTCGATCTCATCAAGATTTAGTTGGCGGTGAACCTACAAAACTCAAGTTTAGATATAAGCCGGCTATCCCTTTTCCTCATCACTCTTACCTCTGGGCAATCTAGCACAGCAGTAATAGAGGAAATTGATATTGTTGAGCCTCTAGATACTGGTCGCTGAGAACCGGACGTTAGTGGACGTCGCGCACTCGCTGTGCCTGGTCTGAGAGTAACACCATCCACCGGATCGTGCGATAGTGATCTTGGCGATAGGTTCTCCATTCTAGGCGTCATCGGCTTGTTGTAGCTATTCGTGCTCGATGTATCTTCAGTCGATAGAACGTAATCTAGGATTTCAGCGTCCTTCGTAGATCGGATGGCAGCATGCCGCGAGTGTTCATGCAGATCGATTGCTAAAAGCTTCAATTTTTCGATCAGCAGAGGTCGTCCTGGGGGCTCAGGGGCGTGTGGCCGCCGTGCAAGAGCATCCTAAAAGGCAGCATGTTAGTAACTTAAGTAAGACCAGAAGCCTGAAGATTTAAAATATTGACACCCACTCGAATATCATCATTTTGCTGTTGAAATTCGGTCAGAATTTCGACCAGCACCGTCAGCTCCTGCCGCAACTCCTACGTTGCCACACAAGCTAGCAATTCAGGTGCCATCACTCAAACTAGATAAAGAGCGATAACGAACCTCGTTCCCCTCGATCAAGTAGCTTCCAATGGCACTTCGTAGTTCCTCTTCCTCTGATACGCGTACGTTGAGCTTGAGCTCGTCCCAGAGCAGCTTCCGGATCTGAAAGTACTCGCTCGCTATCGCTTCGTTGCGCACCATATCGCTCTCTGCACCCTCTGCCAGAACAACTCGGCAAATATGAAATCAAAACGCATGCTAAATTGGTCATGTTGAAGTTTGACCATCACTCTGAAAGAGTGTCCGGGAGCTTCAACTTGCCAGGAAACACCATAACTTAATTTTGAGTCTTTAACATTAACACTGTTAAATAATACCTGCAGTTTCCACCGCTGGAACCGGATCTTCCGACTGAACGCGAATATGCATCGACTGGTGGCTCCAAATCTCACCACTAACCTTCATACCTGGGGTGAGCACCCGTCCACACACAGTGATTCGATAATTACCCTCCGCCAAAAACATACACTGGATCTCATGACTCCTTGCAGTCTTACCCATCAGCTCGTCCCAGAGGATTTGTGTTTTGAGCAAGCCTACAATCACCACGTGTTCACTTATTTCACGCACAGCTTCCTCGCCTTCTTCCGTGATTACTACCTCTGCTTCCACTCCTAATGGCTGTTCCTCTGGATCGTCGGCGTTGGGTGGCCGCTGAGCCGTTATAGTGATTGGAATGTATTGAAACAGTTCAGCTTGCAGTGGTCGAGAGTCAAATCGGAAGTGTGGTGCTCGGAAGAAGAAGCTCAGCGGGTGGAGTGACCTGCCATCCTTGCGCTGAAACTGATGAGAGTTTCCGTTCTGCGATTCGTGTGCTTCCATGCGCGTGGATCCTTCTATAGGCGAATGAACTTGCAGACTAATCGGGGGTAGTAGTAACTCACGCCTTATTTGTTCCTGGTTGGCAACCGATCCAAGATGTCGCTCCTCGCAAAGCAACCGCCCACAAGTCCCGAAGTACGTTTCCCATTCCATTTCCAGGAGATCATTTAACACACCCGTTAATTTGGCAGGACCTTGCTCAGAAGTCAAGGACGGTAAACGCGGGACTTCCACCACAAATTGTCGTGAACATTGGCGACCCATTTCCGCCTCACAGGCAGCGTCGCCACTGCTGTCCATATCACGATGTAACCGGAAACAAAATGTTGTTTCTGTCGGATTGACAACATGAATTACAATGGCACAGTACAAATGATCCGTTGTAGCGACTGGAGGGCCCTTGTCATAGAGAGTGTTTTCTGTTTCATCAATTGGAATCTGCTCCACACTGTATGGTAGCACAGATATTGATCGCAGCATCAGGGATGGAAGCGACACTACCTCTAATGCTAGCTTACTTTCCCGATAGAAGATATCCGTTGAGCAAGCCTCATCAGCATAAACAAAACTCCACTCTACCTCGATATTGTCCTCGAGGGCTCCGCCTAGCTCGTTATTTCCCCGAAACACCATCTCGAAGGGAATACTTACAAAATCGCCGCTTGAGAGCGGGAGTGGTGAAGATACAACCTTTCCGCATCTCAAGGCTACAGCCTCAATGTCCACTTGCTTGGGCCCAATGGCTGCCTCACTATTCACGCTATGCGGTGATGCATTAATCGTCTTTAGGCTGCTTTCCCCTGCTGCCGCAGAGGCAGGTGGTAGGTTGTTGAAAATCACGCAAGTCTGTTTTGCTGCACGTCGGTGTTGAACGGTCACTGCAAGCCTGTAATTGGTAATTTGTTGGTTTCCGGTACTGCGTACACGAACCATACACCGCTTCGTTTCAGAGGCAAACATCGCGATACGCATCTTGGACACAGCTGACACGTTCGTTGCTGAAGCTTTATCTCCCTCCGAAAGGTTCATGGTTCCATGCTCGCGGAGAGATAGCGAAACCATAGGTAATTCTCCCACGACGCGGATACTAACAGGATCATTCAGCTTGAACGATGTCATTATGTTAAACGCTTTTAGAAAGCAACCACAAACGTGAAAGACGCCAACTTTTAAAGGTTGGAATGCCAGTATCACCGTCTTCCGTTTCTCATACGGCGCCAGCGTGAAGAAGCTCGGGTAACACTCAACACCGTCCCCTCTGCCCAAAACCGTGCTATCATCGGATTCGCGTGCCTCACCATTATCGCCTGCAAATACCACCCACGCTTTCACCTGCTGGAGTTTGATAGCGACCCCCGTTGGGTTAGACAAAATCAACTGCAGTTCAATATTTTCGTGAACAGGAAAACCTCGTTCATACATGTCAGGGGCGTCATCGCTGACATCGTCTTCGTCACTGCCGTTTCGCCCGGTTATTCGTGCCGTCTTTTGTTTCTCGAATGGTGAATAAAAGAAATCTGACTTAGCTGTTTGCTGATTGGATGTGGAATAAACACTAAACATGCCAAGAGCTGTATCTCTTGAGATAAATGGGTGCTCTAAGTTACAGCTCGAGCGTAGTTTGAGTCTCTCCACACGAAGAAAAGTAGGTAGATGAACTTGTTCGCTGGCTCGCAGTGTAGTGCAATCCGACTCCAACAGATTGAGAAGTTTCCGCTCAATTCTCGCAATATCTGCTTTCGATCTCAAATTCCACACAGTGGGGGCCTCTGCTGGCGTCCCTATACGAAGTTTTTTATCAACGTCTCCATCACCGGTATCAAGCATTCTGGCACTCTTAAGACCATTACCATCTCCATTCATTCCACCAAAATCTCTCCCATCGACTGCACTTGTTATTCTCGCTGCTCCGCGATCTTCTCCACCTGTGCGTCCTGGCGTAGCTCCGTTGGGGTGATGACTATGAGAAAATGGAGTAAAAGCTGGTGCCGCTTTTGTAGAAATTGCATTCACTGCGGCAGAAAACTGTTGCCGTGGTGTTGCTAGGATTCGCGGCGTGTTAGTCAGAGTTGATGACAAGGACGCAGCTGCGTTCGACATGGTGGCCGATGGAGAATTAATAAAGTTTCGTTTCACCCTGGTATCAATGCCTGGTGGAGGAGAGAAGTACGCGCCGCTTTTTGTATGGAGGCCTGTGGCAGCACGTTCTGCTGGCGCATGGACAGCGCGAATTGACGTAGCAGGCTGCTGAAGATGATCCACTAGTAGCATTGAGGCACTGGTCGACTTCCTTACAGCTGGTGAAGAGGAGTCCGTTGTTTGGAGCGCAATTGAATCACACCATGCCAGCATTTCAAGCAGTTGGAGACAGTACGTTCCCACGAAAAATGCATCCCCAAGCATCCTCGCAATAGTCAGGAGTTGACGCAAGACATGAAAGCGAATAATTAACCACGAGTCATCTTGGACATTCGTAGATCCATCATGTTCTGAAGTCTTCTTTCTTCTGTTCCTGCGATACTGAGTTGTGACTTCCCATGGCAACGCATTTTTCCTTGCGTTCTGCCCTTGTATGCCTAGGTGTTCTGCCGCCACTCGCTCCAGTAGGAGTGCCGCCTCTAAATCGCGTTGTCGCTGAGGTCCTTTCGTCGTACTGGATGGTGAAAGCAGTAGCCGTAGCTTTGCATCCGTAGAGGGTGCATTGCGTGCCAACAAAAGAGAAGCAGCCTCATGGAGGAAGAATGCCACACGTCGGCAGTGCCCTACTGTCTCCAGCATTCGACTCGTTTGGATTAAGAACTCTACTTGACGCTGCGTCTGGAGTTCCGGGAACAACATCAGCCCCCGCTCCAGCACATCCCACAATAAACGTTTGGCCCATACGCTTTCTAACAGCTTTGCTTCACCTGATACCGATGAACGGGTCAACGTTGCCGTAGCTACTCCTGCATAATACCAGCCAAGGTTTTCAATGAGCATACTCTCCAGCTCCACCGTACCCGCCTTCGCGTATAATGCAACCGCCTCTGATGCCTTCTCCACTAGTTCTGTCAAAAATTTGTCATGCGCTTCTGAATACAAACAAAATACATACCCCTCCAGGGCTGCTGCAAGCCACAAGGCATCCCCGGGGGCACCGCCACTGCGTCGCTCTTCTTCTCGCAGCATCTCTATTGCCACTGAGTAGTGATCCATCGCATCCGAGATGCAGCTCACCAGCACACTATAGTCCCCCAGCAGTTTCTCCCTTCTCGCAAGCTGTCTTTTCCGCCGTCGATTGCGCGGGTCCAGCGCCGCAACTCCAGCAGCCAGCGGCGACGGAATGGACGCAAACGACGGGCCCGATGTCAGCGACGAGCGCGACGTCGTCGGACTTGAAGCGGACCCGAACGCCGAGTCGGCGTCTCGCGACAGCACCACGGGGGAGGACGCCGCCTGCACCGCTTGCGTCTGCTGCGGCTCCACGTTGACGTCCAGCAGCACGCTGGCGAGGTCTCCCGCGGCCGGCAGCCCGCCGGCGGCGGAGGAAGTGGCGGAGCGGATGGCGCTCTCGAGCGACATGAGGATGTTGACGGCCAGCGTGTCCATGACGACCTGCAGGTGCAGACTGACGGTGGACTCGCCCGTGCCCTGCAGCTCGTGGTGCGCCGGGAACATGACGAGGTCGTCCAGCCCCTCGCACTCGCGCGCCGTGGCGTCGTCGAACGTGTGCTCGAAGGCGAAGAGCTTGTGCATGAGCAGGCCGGGGAAGCGCCGCACCGACGCCTCGAACTGCGCGTGCGCGGCGCGCAGCCCCCCGCGCAGCGTGAGCGACGGGCTGTGGCACACGCCGAGCGCGCCCACCACGCGGCGACAGGCGTGCGCGTCCTCTCCGTCGCACGCGTCCACGCGCTCGGCGGCGGACGCGAACAGGAAGCGCAGCGCGCCGTCTCCGGCCCAGTCCAGCGCGCGGAACGGCGACAGCTCGGGCGCGTAGCCGCCGGGCCGCGTGAGGCTGCGCAGCGGCAGCTCGCCGTGCGTCTGCAGCAGCCGCGCGTAGGCCGCGAAAAGCTCGGGCGACACGCCGCCCACGGGCACCAGGTACACGAGGAACTGCGTCGGCCGCAGCCAGCGCGGCGGCGGCGGCGGCGTCATGGCGGATACGCGGCGTTACCGTAAATGCGGGAATTGTGCCCCCGCCAGTCGATTAGCGCCCCCCCCCCCCCCCCACTCCACCATGGCCGAGACGGACGAGCCGCTGTACGTGCCGCTCAAGGTGCGGCGCCAGCGCGAGCAGGAGCGACTGCGGCGGCGGCGCGATGCGCTGCGCGAGCGCATCCAGCACGAGCGCGGCGACGGCGACGGCGACGGCGGCGGCGACAGCGACGCCAGCCACGCGGACTCGCCGCGCGCCAAGCGGCCGCGCCAGGCGCCGCCGTCCCCGGCCGCCGCGCAGGACGAGCCGCCGCAGCGCCGCTCCAGCGTCAGCCTGCTGGACCAGGCCTACGAGATGCGCAAGCAGCTGGAGGCGCAGGGCGTGAACCAGCAGAAGGCGCAGCAGGACGCGCAGGAGGTCAACATGCTCAAGGAGGCCAGCTACGTGCAGAAGGTGGCGCTGGTCTCGGCCCACGAGCGCGCCGAGGGCATCCACTACAAGGAAGCCATGAAGACCACGTGGCGCCCGCCGCGCAGCATCGCCGACATGACGCAGGACGAGTGCGACGCCGTGCGCAAGAAGTGGCACATCCTGGTGGAGGGCGAGGACGTCCCGCCGCCCATCAAGTCCTTCGAGTACATGCGCTTCCCGCCGGCCATCCTCGACGCGCTCAAGGCCAAAAACATCATGCGGCCCACGCCGATCCAGGTGCAGGCCATCCCGTGCATTCTGGCGGGTCGAGACATGATTGGCATCGCGTTCACGGGGTCCGGTAAGACTGTCACCTTCACGCTGCCGCTGGTGATGCTCGCACTCGAGGAGGAGAAAAAGATGCCGATTATAGGACATGAAGGACCGTTTGGACTCATTGTCGGACCCTCGCGCGAACTCATGAGGCAGACGTTCGATGTTGTCAAACACTTTACAACCCACCTATTTAAGGCGGGATACCCAGAGCTCCGCAGTCTGCTCTGCATCGGTGGAGAAGACAAGCGCCAACAGTCCGATTTAATCGCCAGTCGAGGTGTGCATATTGTAGTGGCTACTCCTGGTCGACTGAACCACTTCTTGAAGCTGCGCGAGATGAATTTGCGGCTGTGCAAGTACATTTGTCTGGATGAGGGCGATCGTATGTTGGACTTGGGTTTTGACGAGGAGGTAGCGACGACCTTTAATCACTTTACAAGCCAGCGGCAAACACTGCTGTTTTCAGCTACCATGCCGCAAAAGTTTCAGGATTTTGCCAAGGACGTACTTGTAAAGCCTGTACTGGTGAACGTGGGCCGTGCCGGCGCTGCCAATCTTGATGTGATTCAGGAAGTCGAGTACGTCAAGCAGGATGCCAAAATTGTGTACTTGCTGGAATGTTTACAGAAGACAAGTCCTCCTGTCGTCATTTTCTGTGAGCGCAAAGGAGACGTTGACGATATTTACGAGTATCTTATCCTAAAGGGTGTCGAAGCCGCTTCGATCCATGGTGGAAAAGATCAGGAAGAGCGTAATGAGGCGATTGATCTCTTCAAAAATGGGCAGAAAGATGTGCTGGTTGCTACAGATGTGGCCGCCAAGGGTCTTGATTTCCCAGACATTAAGCATGTTATTAACTTCGACATGCCTGCAGAGATTGAGAACTACGTGCATCGAATCGGTCGTACAGGTCGTTGCGGAAAGACTGGTGTTGCGACAACATTCATCAACAAGAGCGTTCCAGAGAGTGCACTACTGGATCTAAAACACCTTCTAGTTGAAGCCAAGCAAACTGTCCCGCCCGTGCTCAAAGCGTTGGAGGACCCATACGAAGAGTTGGAGCGCAGTGGCGATGGTCTTTCAAATGCTACAGGTACCAAGGGTTGTGCTTTTTGTGGTGGTCTGGGTCACCGTATTACCGACTGTCCGAAGGTGGACTCACAGGTGCGAAAGATCGGTGCGGGCAAGCGCGATTTCCTCGCAGGCAAAAGCGAAGGATATGGTGGAGACTCGCTCGGCTAGGTGGACAGTTAAGAAGCATGCGCACCGTCGTAAGTGCCGCAATATATTCCCACATTTCGCTCTATCCATACTTTTTACTTTTGCTGATGTTGTTTTGTTGCGGGCCAGCAGACCGGTTGGGTCGTTACCGATGTTGAAGTGCCCGGTTCAAACATGGCCGAGCTTAAAAATACAAGAAGCCAAGCAGGTGTCGCCGGACTCAGTGCCACCTCCGCACTACGCCGAACGCGTCTGCGTTGCCCACCTAGGAGCCGCTGATGCCATGGGCACCTCGCTATCTAGGAGTTTCTCGCGCTTTTGGAATCGCAATGAGCGGCGACTGCTTCTTGTGGGGTTGGATGGCGCGGGGAAGACGACGATTCTGTATCACATGCGCCTTGGTAAGGCCATCGCCAGCATTCCAACCGTAGGTTTCAACGTCGAGACAATCAAGCACGATGGCTATAAGCTGAACATTTGGGTGAGTTAGTTCAGGACAATTGCTTTCTGCCATGCTTGAGTTATCTTAGACGTTTTTCTTTTGAATAGGACGTCGGAGGGCAGGACACACTACGGCCATACTGGAGGCATCACTTCACCGGAACGCAGGTAGAGACTGTGATGCAATGTTACGTGTGTAAAATTCTACTACCAGTAGTGGAGACTAAGGCTGTGTTTCTTGGGATGATCAGGGAATCATCTTCGTCCTTGATAGTGCTGATGACCAACGACTAGAGCTCGCAAAGGCTGAACTCAATGGCATGCTCGTAGACCCTCAACTGCAAGCGGCGTGCCTACTCATTATCCTAAACAAGCGGGATCTACCAGATGCACGAGATATTGAAGAGTTGACTGAGGCGCTCGAATTCCAAGAAAGCTGCACGCAGAGCAATCGTCTCGTCAAAGTACAACCGGCAGTGGCTACAACAGGCGAGGGTCTAAACGATGGTATATCGTGGCTATGCGAGAACATGACTGCGCTGTGAGCGCTGGCGTACCACAAGTAAATAGACATTTTCATAATAAGGAGCGGCTGAAAAGTGAATACAGTCTTCATTCTTGATCCGTATGCTTGAACGGGAGGTGGGTGGGGCATGGGCCACTCTACCTGACCACTAGTCCACTGGTAGGAAGCTTCGCCCGGAGCATTGGATGCCCCGAACCTTGGTCTGTAATCTACACCTAGCTAGCTTGCACTTGCACTAGTCACTGCTCTATCTTGGATATAAGCGTGCGTGGTCCCAGTATCTGGGAGTGATTGCGAATACGGCACGAGTATTATCTAAGACCAGTCGTGCGCGAACGCAACGCCCTCGTACTTCTTCGCACCAGGGATTTCAGTTTCCTCCATAAGCACGTTGCCATCCACGTCAAACACCGTGATGAATGAGGTTTGTCTCTGCTCGTCCTCCACCTCCAAACTCTTGATGGCCACGATGACTGTATCGTCGGACCGCGGAACAAACTTAAACGAAGAGAACCCACGCAGAGGCGTGATCTTGCCGATTTCACGAACCTCAATGCTGCTGAAGTCTTCACTCGCAATAACGACCTTGTTAGAGCCACGCTTCTCATCCTCCATGTCGTTGTAGGGCTGGGTGCTGACGCGCCGCGGGAGGATAAACCACTGACGACGAACGGGACTCCACTCGATAGCCTCGTGCACCACGTATCCAGGCCACTCGCAACCCAGCGCCTTGCGCACCGCCGCGAAATTCGCAGTCCAGTCTTCGTGACGGACATCGCCTGCCCGATCCATGACAGCGACCCAGAGGTTGCCGTCACTGATAACGTTGCCGTCGTTGTCCGTGAACTCCTTGCCCACGCTGCCCATGTACAGCTCGCCGTCCTTGACCGTGGCCCACTCGTGCTTCTGACCCTTGCCAGCCACGCCGTCTCCCTCCATAACGATGTGCTCTGGAATGGCCTGCAGCGGCTTCGTCGCGCTGGAGACTTCAAAGTTCTTGAGTCGGAAGACGATGCCCGTGCGGTCGTCGAAGGCCAGCAGCTTGCCGTTGAACCAGGCCAGCTCGCTCAGCTCGAAGCCACGCCCAGCCTCGTTCATGCTCGTGGTGAACTTGGTCTCGTCCCCGAACGTGACGGAGTAGGCGTCGCGCTTCTGCTGCGCGCTGGAGCTGCCGGGTGTGACCTTGAGCGTGGCGTGCATGATGTAGGACATGAACTGCGGCTTCTTGCTGTCCTCGACCTTGGACTTCTTGTCCAGGTCGGCCACGATGACGATGCCGAAGGAGTCGGGCTTGGGCGCCGGCGCCAGCGTCGGCTCCTGCCGCATGTTGTGGTGCACCGCGTCCTGCGAGGGCAGCAGCAGCTGCGGCTTGTCGTTGCCCCAGTTGTCGGGCGTGCGCAGCCCGGCGCCGGTGTTGACGCCCGAGGCGGCGCCGCTCAGCGTGGAGCGCGACAGCGACACGTACGTGAAGATGGCGAAGGCGATGACCAGCACCAGCGCGCGCGCGTGGCGCCGCATGGCCGCCAGCGCCGCGACGGGCGGCTGCGCGCGCGCCGACGAGCCCGCCACGCCGCCGGGCAGAGGAGTGCCGCGCGCGTCCGACCACATGCTGCTGCCGTCCTCCAGGGTGCTGAGCTTGCGCTTCTTCTTGCTGTCCACGCACGACACGAGCATGCACGGGGAGGGCGGGGACTGAGGCCGGCCACGTCCGTAACGACCGCGTCGTCGCGGGAAGCCGGTTTATGCGCCAATGGCTGCGGCTCGCGAGCGCGCTTTTCGGCCAATCAAGATGTGCCGCGATGTGGTACACACACTTCGTGCCCCGCTAAGTGCGAGCGTGTCGCCTGTCCGCAGAGAGACAGACGATGGCCGGCAGCAAGAACGAGGAGGTGGCGGCGCTCGAGGCGCTGCGCGACTCGTCGGCGGAGCTGGTGCGCTACCTGGACAGCATGAACGAGAAGCTGCAGCAGATGAACCAGCAGAACGAGAGTGCGTGTCGCGCTCGCATTGGCTGTCAAGCGGCGGTCTAACCCCCCGGTTCTTCTGCTGCAGTGTCGCTGCGCGTGCTGGAGAACTGGTCCAGCGTCATCGCCATCTCCAAGGTCAGCTCGGCGTCCGCCGCAGCCACGGCGGCGGGCAAGCCCCAGGCGGAGAAGGAGCTCGTGCGCACGTCGCCCTAGCGGCCGGAACAAGCCAGAACAGTCGGGCGGCGCCAGCTATTGCTGCCAGCAGCGGCGCAGAATAGCCAGAGTATTTATACTGGGAATGAAGACGAAGCAACCTGGTCGTGCATGCATTTCCTTCACGGTGGACTGAGCAACCAGAAATAGCCGAGCGGCATAGCGCGTTGGGGACCAAGACGCGCGATGCGGGGACGACTAATTGGCAGCCTCTCACTGCAGCTATTCACCATTTGAAGCATTGGTCTGGAGCGAGACAGTGTGCAACGGTTTGAATAGAAGTCAGCCATGCGCACCAACGGGTTCGAGAAGCCCTTCTCGCGGGATCAGGCCACAAGCTGGGTCATTCAACTGACCCTGATCGGGGTATGCCTACCTTCATCGTTCTACTAGTTCCTATCGTGCAGACTTGACTTACACTCTGCTCCGCTGTGGGGAATAATCGAACAGAGCTTTATTACCTTTGTGGCAACACTCTTAAGCTGGGACAAGGTGCTTGCTTCCTGTATGCTACTTGGTCCAAAGACAGTGTCTTACCAGTGCCATTCTCCCGCTCTCAGTGTCTTGCTATTCTACTTCCAAATGCTGTTCTGGTGACCATCGTCATATCAGCGTGGTTCATCTGTGAGTCCAGAGACCCTTCCAAACCTGTAAGCTCCTGTCTGATCATATCCTGCCGCAAAAAATTATTTTATGCTAACAGCAATTCATACTTTTGTTGCTTCGACCACCTCAGAACCATGCATCGAGCTGTCCCTCCATTCTCCGAGTTCCTCATAAAGAAGCACGATATTGCGGGTTGTGCTACAAGAACAGTCCCGGGCTCGATCACCATTGCACGTGGCTGAATACGTGCATTGCAGAAAGCAACTACGAAGCGTTTTACTGCTTGGTTGTGTCGGCGACGTGCCAGACGCTATTACAGACCGTCATAGGTATCCTCATGTGCACTTTGTGGCAGTCTGAAGTGAAGGCCAATGCAGCTCACGGCTGGGACAGAACAGTCATTGCGCTGCTCTGGATCCACAACGCAGCTTGTATATCGCTCACCAACTCTTTCGTTCTGCTGGCCGGCTTTCACACGTACTTGCTGTGCGTTGGAATGGGCACGTACGACTTCATTCTGGCAAATGGATCGGATGGCTTGTGCACGCGCATGCTAAAGTGCAACTGCCTCCGCCGCAAGAAGACGCCAAACCGCAAACGCAGCCACGTTCAGCACGGCGACGTCAACGACACTAAGAGCGCCAAGGGGATTGCCACCAGGACGAGAAGAGGCTCGCCTCCTGCTGCCATCGTCCCAGCAAGTTTATCGGCCCCGTCGTCGATCCGGTCACAGACATCGCTCGAGCAAGCAGCAGCAGCGGCCGTTCTCGAGCTAAGCAAGAACAGCGACTCCAGTCGAGGCTTCATTAGCGCCGGGCGCACGAGCTCGAACCCAACTGAGATTGCTGGAGGTGCGGAGTCCTTGCCACAGCAGAACATGGAACTCAGCGTCGGCGTCAACGAGAGCGAGGGCATCTTCGAAGACGTCGATCTCAACAGTCCACCGAAGCCAGCGAAAAAGTCGACAGGAGCCGTTGTGGCTCCTGCCACGACGGATTCGTGACAACAGCGTAGCGATAGAGCTCTTGAACAAAACAACAAAACCAAGTTGAAGCCGCTTTCATGCGACGTGTGCCATGTACCCTTCCCAATGCGATAGCGAGATAGACGGGATCCTACGTCTGATTGGCGAAGTGCCGAGTGACTTGCACTTTGTATGGTCCGCGGAGTGATTGGCTATCGCTGGCCTTCCAAGCGCAGGTCCCGGCTCGGCCGCGAAGCATAGTAGCGTTGGAGACGTCGTCGGGTATTTGCCAGCAAAACCTCTTTTCACCTTAAACAAGGTGCGTCTGCCGCGAGTCTGACGCCGCTGGGGCGAACGCTTCAGCGGCGGCAAGGACCCACTGGAGCCAGCTCAACTAACAGCTCTGCCCTCTCTGCTGCCACAGATGCGTCACGTTGCTGCTTTGCTGTTGTGTGTGCTCGGCGGAAACGCCTCCCCGTCCGTGGCTGACCTCGAGAAGGTCGTGAAGGCCTTCGGCGGCGAGTTCGAGCAGGAGCAGGCCGAGAAGCTCGTCAAGGAGCTCGAGGGCAAGAACATCGAGGAGGTGGTCGCGGCCGGCAAGGCCAAGCTCGCCACCGTGTCGGTGGGCGCTGCCCCCGCTGCTGGCGCTGCCGCCGGCGGTGCCGCTCCGGCCAAGGAGGAGGAGAAGGCCGTCGAGGAGGAGGAAGAGGTCGACATGGGCGGCGGCATGGACATGTTCGGCGGAGACGAGGACTACTAAGCGTCGTTGCCTCACGTTGCGAGATGCCACGCGATCTGCTGCTCTCAGCGCATCGGGTCGGGTAGTAACTTCAGCTTAATCGAAAGCGCATGCCAGCCAAGCATGTGACGCCATTCGCACACAGCACTTTAGGTCTCTACCGCTGCTCTGTTAAAGGCAGATTTTGTTCGATGGAGTGTCCGTGCATCGCTGGTGCTGTTTATTTGGTTGCAGGTTCAGGTTGCTACGGACTACGCTAGCTATTAGTGTTCCTGACGGTCTGTCGACGGCGCTTGAGCATACAGCAGGTGAACTGTCGTCGCTGTTCAGGCAGCAGTTTAGCCCAGGAGCTTGGCACTCACGCGACGACAAATTCCGACCCACCCCATGGCCGACACAGCACCAAGCGGGAACCCGGGAAACGCCATGAGTCGCTCCACCGGCAGCATGTATCCCTGAGGCAGCACAACCAGGGGCTCGTTCCAGTAGTACAGCATAGCGAGTCCCATGAGTGCGGGCTGAAGCAATCATAACGATAGTTAGGTAACGCGGCACAAGTCGGTAGTCAGTATGTGTTCATCCAGGACGGGATCAGCCACTGCAACCTTCGCACGCACCGTTCGAACACGATCGAATTGCTTCTGCAGCTCGGACGGCGCGCTTGCAGCCAGCCGCTCCACTGCGCAATGACACAAGGAAAACATATCCAAACGGCATTAGCGTTGCACACAGACGGACGGGCAGCCCTCGGCAACTCACCCGCGAGCTCCTGCATCTCCTTCTTGAGCGCGTTCATCTTGCGCGTGGCCTTGGCCTGCTCTACGAACGTCTCGACCGAGTTGAGGCGGTTCACGAGCCGCACCTGCGCGTTGTACTCGCCCAGCAGCTTCTGCTCGGCCGGCGACAGCTGCGCGCCGCGGCCGCTCCACAGCTTCATGGCCAGGTCCACGACGAACACGACGAGCGCGAGGAGCAGCACGTCGTACACCTTGAGCGCCGTGATAGTCGGCAGCTCCGCCATCGTCTCGGTCTAAAAGGCTTTTGTACCAGGAAGACCGGAGCGCAAATCGCACTTAGACGGAACCCGGGTCAATCGCCACTCGAGCCGACGCGACGGATCACTCGGCGACGCCATGGCGCAGGACATGCGCGCGCTGCGCGACTACGTGACGGCCATGGACGGCCACCAGTACGACAACGTGCCCGAGGGCGTCGTGTGTCTGCTCATCACCCACAGCAACCTGAAGCTGCAGATGGTGGACATCCGCCTGGACTTGCACGGCACCATCGGCGAGCTGCGGCACAAGCTGTACCAGCACACGGGCACCAAGCCCGACGCCATGGAGCTGCTGGTCATGCGCGCCGACGGGTCGGTCTACACGCGGCTGGACGACGACCAGAGGATGCTGGGCTTCTACAGCGTGGAGAACGGCATGCGGCTGCACGTCGTGGACAAGGATCCGTTCTCGTTGTCGAAGGGGGGAGGCCTGGAGGACGTCTCGCTCGTCAAGAAGTACGAGATTTCAGAGGAGGACTATAACAAGCGTACGTGCTGTTGGGTGTACCGAGTTGTGTGTGTGCTAGTGACGAAAAGGTGAACTGACAGTGCGGGGCTTTGCTGGCTGACCAGGCGAGAAGACTGTGCGTGCCTACAAACGAGAGCAGCTCGCCAAGGACCCGAACTGGAAGCCCAAGACCATGATGAACGTAGCGCGACCTGCTGTCGATCCTGCGACGCTTCCAGGTGCAGAGGCTGTTGCAAAGATGAAGGTGGGCGACCGGTGCGAGGTGCAGCCTGGTGGACGTCGAGGGCAGGTGCAATACCTAGGCGAGATCCCGGAGATCGCCCCGGGCTACTGGGTAGGCGTCCAATTCGACGAACCAGTAGGCAAGGGCAACGGCTCGGTCAAAGGCGCCACGTACTTCAAGTGCGAGCAAAAGTATGGCGGCTTCGTGCGTCCGCACAACGTCGCGGTAGGCGACTTTCCGGTGCTCGACCCATTCGCAGACTTTTCAGACGACGACGAGCTGTAGTCTATCCGCGCTTCTAAGGCAACACATTGGAATTCATGCTATAACGAAAGTGCAGGTACAGCAGCAGCTGCTGTATTTGCCTGAAGCGGAGCGAATGAAGCGTTCGCTTCGCTAGTAGAAAATGGCGTCCGGCCAGCGTCGACGTAGATCTGCTTCATAAACGACCGAACCAACTCGACGCCAGACAGGAAAATCCACTCTAACTTACTTTCCACAGTGTTCTGCTCTGCTAATATGCGCGCTACCTCGTCGTCCCCTCTGCCTCCGCAGCGCTACACCTACACCGCCCGTCACCGCCAGCAGCGCCAGCCCGCGAGGCCCTCGGTTGACGCAGCGCAGCCTCCGCCGAGCCCCTCTTACACCTCGGCCTTGCGCGTGATCTCCTCCACGTTCCAGCGCTTGCGCTTGGACAGCGGGCGCGTGGCCGACAGACGCACGAAGTCGCCGATGTTGCACGTGTTCTCCTCGTCGTGGGCCATGAACTTCTTGGTCTTCTTGTAGTACTTGCCGTACTTGGGGTCCTTCACGATGCGGGCCACCTCCACCAGCACCGACTTCTGCATCTTGTTGGACACGATCTTCCCGAACAGCGGCTTCATGGCGGCGGCGACGTCGGCACTTGGCGGCGATATTTGTCTGGCCCACAGACGGCTCCACAGCCGCAGGCCCTTTCCCTCTCAAAACGGGTAGCCGTGCCGAAATGCTGGAACACCTACACAAACGTCGCTATTCGTTGAAATAATCCTAACTTTTGACCAGTAGACGACCATATCTGTGGTCGCCACGTCACACAAAATCCATTGCAGCAATCGCTCGGGAGATCGCAATGGGCGAGGGCTTCTTCGTGCCGTATCTGTACGTGCCTAGCGCCGAGGCGACGTACGTGAAGCTGGTAACGCCATGGGGCAGTCTGCACCTGAACAAGGGCTTCCTGGGGCAGCTGGTGGTGAGCGTGGCCGTGGTCGTGCTCACGGTGATGCTGTGGCGCTGCTCCACGAGGCTCAACGCGACGCTCAAGAAGCGGATTGACGAAAAGAAGGACGGGGACGAGGACGACGACGAGGAGGAAGAGGAGGAGGAAGAGGAGGAGGAAGAGGAGGAGCCGAGGTCGGCGCTGGACGAGAGCATGGTCAAGAAGGGCGAGAATAGCTACTACTACGCCCACCAGCACCGAGAGGTCAAGGACGAGGACGAGAGCGTCCAGAAGACGATGGTGTCGTCCTATGGCTGGAGCGACAGCAAGAAAACTGTCAGGTACGCAGCTCCGATTGTTGACGGTGTCTTGCGGTGACTAACATGTGCTTTGGCATTGCTTCTGTTGGCAGCATTTACCTGACGGACGATGTCGTGAAGAACATGAAGGAAGAGCAGCTGATCCTGGTAAGGTTCACTGTTGCAATGCTATATGTTGCTGTTGCAGAGTACTAATCGCACGCTTTGTTGTAGAAATGGACCAACACATCGCTGTCAATGGACTTGCTCAACGCTCCTGGTGGTGATCAGGCAAAGAGTTTGGTGATCTCGACACTTTTCCAAGAGGTTACGGATGTAACCTGGAAAGCAAAGAAGGACACTCTCACGATTACATTGACAAAGGCGAAAGAAATGCCGTGGAACTCTCTCAACGGCGCGGCCAAGAAGATGGAGGACCACATTGAGTACGATGACGCCCTCTATGATTAAGGCGTTGAGGTCTGTACAGCAGCAGCACGTATTAGAAAGGACGCGAGCACTGCGAGCACCGATTTAGGCCTGCACTGCTACCATGTAAGTAGTAGTATGACATGGAACATTACGCCGGCACTTTTTTTTACTTTCCGTAATTTACCACCAAAAACATTCCTGGAACCTTCTTTCGGGCCAGGTGCTATTTTGACGACGCAACCTCTCGACCACACCACCTGAGAGCGTATGCAACGTCTTTTCGATCTTAGGGTACCGCTCGACCACTGAGAACAGACAACCGTTAATTTCGTCTGAATTTCAGAACTAATTTATTTTTCTCTCAAAAAATTGAAGTGGCTATGTTAATAGATACCCCCGATAACATGACGAACGAACTGCTTCCAGCCACACCAACAATCTGGAATGAGGAAGAAAGAAGGAGAGAATTTCTGGCGTACTTAAGCGGAAAAGCGTGTCACATAGACTTTCAACCAATGATGAGACGCCACGCTCGCGCAACTCTGAACTATTTATTGCGGTAAAAATCTGCCGGCGTAATGTTCTATTGCTTTTATCAATATAGTGCTTCTAAAACTACCCTAAGATCCAAAAGACGTGGCTTTCGCTCTCAGGTGGTTGAGAGGTTGCGTCGTCAAAATATCACCTGGTCCGAAAGACTGCTGGTAAATTACGGAAAGTAAAAAAACTGCCGGCGTAATGTTCCAAGTATTACTACTCATGTAAGATTGCACTCTAGGCGTGTATTGAATTCGATATATTGTAGATTTCAGTATCCGTTGCTTTGAGTTGCCTAGGAATGAATTCTGAAGTGCTAGCATCGACCAGCAAATTGCGGAGAGCTAACGCTTCTCGATGTGTAGCTTATTCCGGGCTCCAAGACTTGAGATGAGCGGTGTCGTATGTGGCAGTAAAGAGGCTGTTCGTCGACGAAAACACCACTCCAGTTAACAGATCGTTCGGCACCGCCTGAGAGCTCACAAGCTTTACGCGCGGTCCTGCTCCCGGCTTGCTAGATGAGATCTCCCAGATATTCATAAAGGTATCCTCACTCACGGACACAGCGAACTCGTTGTGCGCGTCCAATGCCGTGATCGCGCGGGTATGCGCAGCAACCTCAGCATGCACGTGAAAGGTGTCGGGGTTGTACAACCGCAGACATCCGGTCAAGAATCCCGCCACCAGCCAGTTTTCAGCCATAAACGTCATGGAAGTCGCTGGGTAGCCTGTGCTCACGATCCGGTGGGTGACCTCAAAGCCTTCTTCAGGGTTACGGATCAAGATGACCCCGCTCAGATCGCTGCTCGCTAACAGTGTGCCGTCGAGAGAGCTCTCCACACAGCAGATAGCCTCATCGTGCTCAGTCAAGGTCTTGCACACTTCGAAGCTAGATCCGTCCCCAGACTTGGCCTCTTCCTCCTTACCAATTACAAGTAGCTTGCCCAGAGAGGTACCTACTCATGCAACAGCACGTTGCTGTTAGAAGACAGGAGGCTGCGGTCTGCAATCGGGGGCGTACCAACGACGAGACGTGGCGTCTTCATGTGAACAGAGCAGATGCCTTGGCAGTAGAGCGAGTCACCTACACTCGAGGATTCCGAGCACATTAGCACGAACCAAAACAGGAGGCTGCAGTCTGACTGAGATCATTGTGACTGGTACCTTCAACGTCGTTGCCCACGATGTCTTTCAGTGCGATTTCGGACAAACTTTCCTCACCCGTGGAGTCGTAGATCTATTGGCATCACAAAGGTGGTGAGACCCTAGTGCCGAACTGGCAAAGGAGACATGGATGGAAAGATACCTGGACGCCATTGTCAGAAGCTACAACGATCACCACCAAGTCTTTCAGCGTGCAGAAGCGCACTTGGTGCACTGCAGACTTCTCTGCGCACGGCAGCTTGTGGGTCATGAAGGGCGTGTGGGTCGTGTCCACGTACACGACGTCGTCGACGCTCGCATATGCCTACAGATCGACAGTCAGCACCCCAGCGACCGTCCAGCCCCGAGCAGTCCGCACCATCATGTCGCCATGCTTGGAGAGGTTGTTGCACACGTAGGACGCTGTGAAGGTCGTCGGCTTAAGCTCGGGCTCCACGAACCACGAGGTCGCCATGCTGCCAGTCTGCGTTGTCTGCTCCCCAACGCCCGTCAAGCCGTTTTCGCGTCTGCTGGGCGGCCAGGCGAAAAGTCGTCAAGATATCGACTTGGCATGTGCATCGTGTTGAAGTCGGGTATCCTGTAGTGGAGCGAGTGTGAATCTATCATGCATTTATTGATTGAAAGTTGGAGTATGATCAGGACTAGTGAGCAGCAACTTCGAGCTCCTCGATCAGCACACTTTTCGGCTGTGCAGGAGCCTCGACGCTTTTGTCTTGCTGCTCCGAAATGGTGAAGAGTTTGGATGGGGAATTAGCGCCTTCGCCCGTCAGCAATTCAGGTGAAGTGGCATCGTCTGCTACCTCTACTTCCATGGCCTTAGGTTCTTCTTCTGTGGTCTGCTGCTCGTCTGTGTGCGTCTCTGCCGAGATTGCCTCGATCACATCGTGCGCCACGGGGTACTTGTCAGCATCAGCGACCAGCGCAACAGTGATGACTGGGAATTCAACCACAGCTTTCCGCTTCAGGTTGCTCTCGAGACTTAGACAGCCGTCCAGTCGGTAGTACTGCGGCTGTGATGCGGGTGTGAACTCTTTCCGCAGTAGCAGCATAATGTGCTTTTCCCAGTCCGCTACGGCGTACTTCTTCAACTTGCCTCGGATCGCAACATTATCCTATTTGGCAGGAGCACATTAAGGTCAGTAACATACCGTATAGCATAACCAATAGGTATAACCCAACAGTATAACGCGGCGCACCTGGGTTGGAGTGAGATACTTTCCAAGCATCGAGAAGAGTGTGTCTTTCTCATCCGCGCGCTCTTCAAAATGACTCACTGGTACTTCCGCATTCGGGAACGCCCACTCCACACGCCAGTACAGCGTGTGCTTTTTGGTATCCATGTACGAAGTATTGCGCGTACGCTTGCTCATACCCGGAGCAACCAATGTCAAAGCCACGCCTCGCTTGGCGGAGTGCTCCGCAAACAATTGCACTGCAATAGGAAAGCGCGCCAGCCAGTCCGCAGGAATGTCCGGGTTGATTGGTGCCGCTGACGTGCCAGCGTTGCGGTGGTCTGCAGCCACTTTCCGCTTCTTGTTGCTGGTGTAGCGCCGCGCATTTGCGTTGAGGTGGTTCCGAGCGCGTGCGGCGCTATTTGTCGAGCGAGAGACCTCCTCCAGGAAGAAAAAATCTGCAGCGAGGTAACAAGCAGTGGACAAAGCAAGTAAGCATCAAGTTTCACTTGCCAGTAGCTGACCGGGTAATGTCCTACCGCTGGATAGATCTGCATCAGTGAACTTCTTGAGCTCCACGTACTTGGTGCGGTCGCGTTTGCCATTGCAGTCAAACTGTCGACACGGCAGCAACAAATGAACACAGCAGGTGCATTATAGTGTTAGCACTGCAGCTCACTACAACTCGCTCCTCCACAGCCAGCCAGCGGCCACTCGCCTGCTTCTTGTGGCCCACGCAGCACTGCAGCGAGCACGTGATGCGCTCGCAGCGCGGACAGCGGTACTTGACGTCGCTCTTGCCGCAGCCCACGCACACCAGCGCCGTCTCGGTGGTCGTCTGCAGTTCCGGCTGCGTGTGCGCGTCGGCGTCCCGCGCGCGCTTGGTGCCCGCGTCCGCCATCGCTCGAGGCCGCTGCAGATTGGCGAGTGGGCTGACGTCCATCCGCAGTACGCCTTTTGCCTTGCTGGCACCGACTGGGGCTAGCGCCACACAACGCGCCCCGAACCCTGGCCGCGCACTGCAACTACCAGTCATTTCCGCTTCGGAGCACTAAGTGACGCGTCATGGTGGGCGTGGACCTGGAGATCGACGAGAGCAAGCTGTGGGACCCGGCCAAGCGCCAGGCCTACATGGACGCGCTGCCCGACATGACGCTGTTCGAGGACCACCTGGTGGAGGGTGACGAGATGGTGGAGGCCATCCAGGCGCTGATCGAGGACGGTGAGACGGCCGAGAGTCTGGCGCTGCATTGGAAGAACCAGGGCAACGACATGTTCTCGGACGCCAAGAAGGCGCATCGAGGCTACTTCAAGAACGCTATGAAGTACTACAACGACGCGCTGGCCTACGCCTACAAGGCGCTGGCGCTGCCCCCCGAGGAGCGCGACCTGTCCTACGACATGAAGGAGCTCACGTCGCAGATCCTGTGCAACCGCGCGGCCGTGCAGCTCGAGCTGCGGAACTACGCCAGCTGCCGCTCGGACGCCGCCAAGGCCATCAACTTCGACCCGAGCAACATCAAGGCGTACTACCGCGGCGCCAAGGCCTCGCGGATGCTCCGCAAGCCGGCGGACACGCTGCGCTACTGCGAGGAGGGTCTCAAGCGCGACCCGGAGAACAAGCTGCTGCTGAAGCTGCAGACTGAGGGACGCAAGCTGGTGGAGGAGCTGCGCGTCGAGAAGCTCAAGAAGGAGCGAGAGCGCATGCAGCGTCGCGCGGCCACCGACAAGTACCGCAAGCTATGCGCGGCTCGTGGCGTCCGCGTCGGGCGAGCTCTGGTGGACGATGAGCGTGTGCGTCAGTTCGAAGGCAAGGCCGACTTGGACCCCGAGAGCGGCAACATGTACTGGCCGGTGCTCTTTCTGTACGACCAGCACGGCACGTCGGACTTCGTGCAGTTCTTCGGGGAGCAGGACACTGTGATCGAGCACCTGGCCAACATGTTCCCGGAGGACGGCCCGTACGCCGAGTGGGACACCAACCACGAGTTCGTGGCGTCCAAGCTGGTGGTGTACGCCGCCGCGGACATGGTGCTGCCGTACTCGTCGCCCAAGGAATGGCACGTGGGTCTCAGCGGCGAGAAGGAGGAGGACGAGGAGGAGGTGAAGCGCATCCGCCTCGAGGAGAAGCACGAGGCCAAGACGCAGTTCTGGCTCGAGGTGTCGCCCTTCTGCACGCTGCAGCAGTTGCTGACGCACAAGAAGTACGTGGTGCCGGGCATCCCCGTGCTCAACATCTTCGTGCGCGGCTCGGAGGCGCTCGGCAACTTCCTCACGCGCATCGAGCGCAAGGTCATCACGCTGGACGCGCCGCAGCGGTAGACTCAAATACACCTGTTTTATTTCTCATTCGCATTTCTGATTGGCTGAAATCGAAACTGAGGCTCCTGACTGGCTGAAAGATCCGCTCGCTTACAGCAGTCCGAAATCGACGCAGCGAGCAAGATGGTGGGTCCCGCGCCGGCAACGCCGCGCGATGCCTGCGTCTGCGGCGTCGAGTGGGCGTCGTGCGACGCTGCGGCAAGGAAGTGCTGGTAGTTCTGACTCGCTCTGTGTGTTTCCGTGCGTTATGGCGCCGCAGTCCGGCCTGATCCTCAACCCGAAGCCGTTCCTGACCAACCTCACGGGCAAGCCGGTGGTGGCGCGACTCAAGTGGGGCATGGAGTACAAGGGCGTGCTGCTGTCCGTGGACTCGTACATGAACCTGCAGCTGGCCAACACGGAGGAGTACATCAACGGAGAGCTCACGGGCAACCTGGGCGAGACGCTCGTGCGCTGCAACAACGTGCTGTTCATCCGCGGGCTGCTGGACGACGAGAAGCCGCCCGCCGAGTTGCCCAAGGACGGCGCAGAGCCGATGACGGACGCCCAATAGACGCGTACACAGACCGAGAGCAGTGCAGCGTCCGCCGCCAGAAGGAGGGGGAGGTATTATTATGGGAATACCGAAGAATGAGGGATGGACAGCCCCCAACGGATTAATTCGACGGCACTGCGTGAACGTAACCTCAGCCAACCTTCGTGTAACAATGACATAGTTCAACCTTCGTAAGACAACGGGCTAAGAACTTACATTTCGCACAATTCCGAGCGAGCCGAGGTGGCTGCCATGGTACCAGGAAGATTTGCCAGACTTATCGCCGACTGCGCGCAGTAGGCGCAAATGGCTGCACGCGCGCTTAAATTTCAGCGCTGCAATGCTATTTCGCACAAAACAAATTCAAGCCGAGGTGGCTGCCCTGCCGTCATGGTGGCGTGCGGTGGGTGCTTGCTTGAAGTGGAGAACTTCCGTGCCGTTGGCTCTTGGCTCTCGATGCAGGGCTCCCCACTTCTCGCTCATTCGCAAATTCGCCTCGAAGATGCGACCGCCTCGCAAGAAACCCCCGGACGCCGTCAAGACGACCCAGACGCAGACCGTGGAGGTCTCGGCG
The DNA here is from genome assembly GCA_033558005.1 of Phytophthora taxon juncus. Taxonomy (NCBI): domain Eukaryota; phylum Oomycota; class Peronosporomycetes; order Peronosporales; family Peronosporaceae; genus Phytophthora; species Phytophthora taxon juncus. Next base: position 3,393,574 of record JAUCEE010000003.1, read on the forward strand.
TCTCTGTCGACGTCAGTCTGCCCGCCTATCGAAGATCCGAACCCGGATGCCCCCCTCTTCCCGCCCGTCCCATCATAATGCGTAGCCACCGCGACTGGGACCCAGAGTGCTCGACACTCCACATGGGCTTGGCCTCCAAGCTACAGCTTGCAAATCATGGCATACCGGGTAGAGCCATATCGGGATAGCTCGGCAGCTGACGCTCGATAACCTGGTCGACGGACATGCTCCTGCAACGGTAATCGCGAAGGCCAAGTACCGCTTCGGTGACAGCTGGAGGAGCCTGCCGATCGAGACGTCGTCCTTTTCGTGGACTTCGCACGGGTCGCCATCCTGGCGTCCTGCAAGGGCCAGTGCCGTATTTCCTGTTTCAAGTTTCATCAATTTGCCGAGGCCTGTCACCTGTGGAGGTGGAGGCTGTGCAGTCCCGCAAGTGGGCTGCATCGATCGGAAGCCAGCACGTATTAAAACAATGCGTGCTGAGTATCCACGGTGGATCGTCCACCCTGCTGGGATTCCCAGCTAAGCAAAGCAATCTAGTTATGGACACATAGCAGTTGAGCAGCTTTTGTGACTTGCTGCTGGCAGGCTGACGCAATTAGGAGGACCAGGCCCAAGCAGGTGAAATGATGCTACTTCCTGCGGAGAAAGGAAACTGGTAAGAAAGCAGCTCCTGCCCCAATGGTGCACGTCAGTTAAAGCTCTTGCAGGACTCATACATTTCGTGAAGCTTGTCGCTCTCGTCGTCCTTTCCTCCTACTTCCCTGGTACTTCCACACGGTATATTAGTCTAGCTTCCTGCTTCATCGATGTTGGGCCACACTATCGCTGCTCCCACTCAGCAGGCGGTGAAGAGACCACTCGGCAGCGCCATGGGACATCAATACTCTTTTCATTGTTACCACACGTGCATGCACTACGTCACACCCAGAAGCGAAGCGGGAACACGGGGCTCCTCACGACTTTAGGAAACCGAATAGATCGTCGTCATCAAGCTCCACGTTGAGATCAATACGGTCCCAACGGTAGAGATCCATTCCGTCATCGTCACTCTTGGTCTCAGCTGTCGATCCTGCCGCGCTGCTTTCCGCAGCACTAGGCTGCCCGTCAGGCGCTGAAGTTGTCACGACCATAGCCTCGCTAGCTGTTGGAGCTGTAGTGCTTGCCTCAGATGATAAACTCGTTGCCGTCGCTGGTGTTGTGGCTGACGCAGGCGCAGATAACGATGGACGAGATAGCAGGTTCATCTGCTGCTGGTAGTGCTCCTGTTGCTGTCGCTGCTGTTGATGTTGCTGCTGCTGCTGTTGTTGATATTGTTGCTGCTGAATCTGTTGCGTATTGCCCCAAGTCGCATCAAAGCCTCTCTGGGCAACATGCGGGCTGGTTCTGCTATTGCTGGCCGCAACGCCGCTGGCATCAATGCTTCCCATGCTGCTGTGGCGCGCAAGATGCTGCGCCACCTCCACCTTACGCGTAAGCATCTGACGATGAAGGTTCATTTGAGCCTGCATGGCGAGGTGCATCTGCATTTGCAGATCGGTTGGCTCCTCGTGAAGCATGAATCCATCCGCACTGCCTCGATTCATCGCCTCGCTTGTAGAAACTTGAGGGGCATGAGGAAATACACTATTTTCGCCTACTGGTCCAGCCATACCTGCGAGCTGCGGCGACATGAGCGAGTTGATAATATTCCACTGTGGATCCGAAGTCTCCAGCATGGATGCAGCTCCAGAGGCAACCGGTAGCTGGCCTAAGGGATAGCGATACGCTGCCACAGCTGCCGCTACCGCTAGTTCACGTTCGTGCTCAGAGCTCTGCTTTCGGGCGTGCGCAGCAGCATATCCCGGTGGAAGGTGCTGGGGTGCAATGGGAATCAAGCCTGTAGAAGCCGGAGTAACGTTCATCAAGCGCTCGTCAGGGATGTGGGGCTGATGGCGCAGGTGGCTGCTACCATCCACCGCCGGCTGCTGAGCGCTCTGCATAAGCTGCGAATAGTTCAGGCTGCGCGCATGGGCCTCTGCGGCAGCCGCGGCAGAACTGCGCCGCCCCTGAGGCGTCGATTGACCCTTCGCATCCACATCCATTCTGCTGTCGTTGTTATTGCTATCAACGGTGTCCGAGTCGCTGTCATCGCTATCGCTGTCGCTGTCACGCCCCTTCCGGCGCTTGGAGTTGCTGATGGGGAAGACGAACATGGTGTTGGTCTCGCTGCTCGCTCCGCTAGCTCGGTGCTGGGCCTGGCGGCGACGCCGCTTGAGGTTACGCTTGGCACTGCGGTCATAGTACTCTAAGAACTCCATGCGTGAGCGCTCGTAGTTGAGGCGATATTTCTGCAGATGAGACTTGAGGTGCTCCGTCGTGAGCCCTGCGTTTGGTCCAGCCGCCTCCATCAACTGCAGCATACATGCAACATATCAGCAAAAGTTAGTGGTCAGGTACGTCTCCACTGTACTCAGGAGCAGAGCGTACAGCGAGCAGAGCCTTTGGGGACGCGTTCTTGAGACCAACTACAATATCAAAACAAACACGGAAGACAGCGTCAGTGTTGGTGCTCCACGACAGCATTCCAATCGCCTACGCACCATCGAAGATGGCGGCCACGAAGAGTCGGTGGAGGTCGTCGGGCCAGATGAAGCGCTTGGTCTTGCGCTCGTACTTGCGCTGCTTGGGGGCGGGCTTGTCGTCGCCTGCCGCCGCCGAGTCAGCCTTCCGCCGCCTCGAGGAGGAGGAGGAGGCCGCTGCGCTGGCGTCGCCGTTGCCGTTGCGGTCCTTGGCGTCGCTGCCGGGCGAGCGCGCCGGGTTCATGGAGGGCGACGTGGACGTGTCGGTGCGCGCCTCGTCGCTGCTGTCCAGCGCCGTGGGCGGCCTCTGGATGGAGAGCTGCGTCCGACTCACTGGCGGGGGCGCGCTCGCAGGGGCCAAAATTGCCATTCAGCTCCGAGCGTCGCGAGTCCGAGGCGCTCGGATGCGGCCGGCGGATGGGGAGCGAAAGCGCGAATGAAGCCGCGCCGTCTGGCTGTCAAATCTCCTGGCAGGCGCAGGCAGAAACGGAGCGCCGCGCGGGGGACCGGGCGCGTCTCGCGGCGAGATGCTTGTCAGCGTGGGTCTCGTCGCGTCCTGCCGGGCTGCTGGCGGGCTGTGGACTGAGCGCGTCTCGACGGTCTCGACTGGCGCCGCAAGATCCCGCCCGATAGCGCGCGCAAGAGGCCGGAATCTCGGCGGGAGCCGAAGCCTACAGTAGCGGAGACGGCCGTGTTGGAAAAGGTACCCACTTTGCCTTTAACGCCGAAAGAATAGCCACAACATGGTGAGCTCACCAGGAGCGAGCCAGCGCCGCCAGCGCCGCCTGACCCAACCGCTGCGAACGGGTCTCGCGCGCGAGAGTGCCCAGCATCCCGGGCGCTGCGGCTGGCGGCAGATTTTTTGCTCGCCGTTTTTGCGCGCCACCGAGACGCAAGTGAGCGCCAGCGGCAACAGCAGGCGCATTACAGCCCCTCTTTTCGTCGCCGACCCATCTGATTCGGCCTTCGGAGCGCCATACTGGCCGCGACACGAACCGCGCCGAGGAATCTCCGGCAGTTGCGGCGACAACCGAAGGCGGGCCGATGAAATGACGCCTCAGTCGCCTCGATCGCGACCACGGTGGTAATTTGCACGCGGTTGAAAGCAAGTAGTCACTGATTGCTGCAGAGACTTATGCTCAAGTCGGCTATGTGGCTTCTACTAGCCTCGCTTGCCAGTTCTGTTGGGGAAAATCTATGGAGATCGAGTTAGGGAAAAAAAGATGTCATTATCCCAGAATAGTGACCGGCCAAGCGCAGCCATTCTGAAGGTGAATGCTTCCTGTGATGACCACAATATATTCACGCTACAATTTAACCTTCAGAGCGTTGTCGCGCTAACATCACTTGCGGATGGGACAAGTTGGACAAGAACAAAGCCGTCTGACTTACACAATGACGTACTCCTGCTACCAAACTGCGCTTCCTCCGCCGGCATCCGCTGCTGGCGACCTGTTGCTGGGTAGTGCGCAAGTGCTGGCGCTAGGTGCGGATGGTGCCGTGGAAAGCCACAAGCGTGATGAGTAATACCACAGCAACTACATCACTAAGCGCGACTCAACTTTTTGTGGGAATTGCCAAATCTTTATTCTCTGCTTGGCAATTTGGGGAATGAACACCGTTCTCTCGGTCTACAAGGCCAAACCTAACGGTCGTATCTCTAAAGATTTCCTATCCCAGACTCGTCCCTGACGTTGAAGTACGCACACTTATGCTCTTGATTCTCATGCTCCCTTCTCGACTTCAAGGCCTGCTTGCCTTGCCTGCTTTTAAGTCGGACTGGTCTTGACTTCACAATTTCAAGCATCTCATTCCTCATGCCACTTCGTGACGCTTTCACTTTGCATCCCACACGTTTCTCCAGCCTTTGTTAAGACAGGCGGTTTCCCTCCCACTACATGGTCTGTCGTGTAGGAACACGTCCAAAATATGTAGGCACACTTCCCACCAACAACACTTCCCGAGTCCGCGAAGACTCGTGGAGCTTGTCGGGCAAATTGAACCTGAAGGCCCAGGATCTTGCCCTTACACCGGGTTGGCTGTTTCCACTGTCTACCGTGGTTACCACAGGCCACCGACAAAGCCCAGCACCTCTAGCCACGAGCGACGGCTAGGATGCTCTACACACGCAAATATACCCCGCAGTCCCACAGAAGGATGGGTACCAGCCAGTCACGGCCTGATACGGGGGTGCCAAAGCTTCAGCTCCGGCGGTAAGAGTCGACGGGAGTGCGCTCTCGCTCCTCCGGTCACTGGCGACAACTCGCCACACAATCCTAATACACACGGCCACTATCACTACTATCACTGTCTCTTGGCCCTGCCAGGATGAACACTCGCTACACTAGTAGGCGTGCTCACAGACAGACATAATCCTTCCTACCGGGCTTGACACAGACGCTACGTGTACTTACCGATAGCCGGACTTCACCCTTGCGTGGTTGGGAGGAAAAGCTGTTCTGTATTGGTGCCCAATGGGCATTAGTTTCTCATCTAGAGTTTCCTATAGTCTTATACAAATGTCTAATATAAACGCGTCCGTTTTGGATCTTCCCATGTCCGTTGCGATCTTTGGGTGTAACCACCGATGACTCAAAGGTCACGTCGAAGACTCGGACTAGTCGCCGAAGACTCGAACCGTCGCCGAATACTCGGCTAAGTACGGATCTTGACCGGGGGTTTCGGCTTGGAAATAGTGTCATGTCACTCGATGGGTTGACTTTGAGACATCGAAACCAGTGGATATTAGCCAATCAATGGCCAGGGAATCCTTCAACCCATATCCCGGCAACTTGTCACCGTTTGGAACTTCGGCGGCAACCGGCAACTCCGTTCCCAGCTGAGTCTCAACACCACAGGGCTGTCCTCAGCTCTAGTTGCACCTCCACCGATTTCCCGCACTCCAAGAGTGTCTCTGTGTCGCCTAAATGCATCCGCAGGCAACGGCTTAGTCATGGTGTCGGCCACATTAGCTGATCTAACTTCCACTTCTCTCTCCGCAACATACTCGCGGATCTTGAGGTCTTTGATTCTGAGCTGCTTCATACGCCGGTGTTTCCCAGCATGCTTCATTAATTCAATAGCACTGCTCGAATCACAGAACATCTTTATTCTCTCTCTTGATAGTTCTAGCTCATCTACCAATTGCTTAAGCCAGACAGCATCATGCAAGCCATCATTAGCCGCAATCAACTCCGCCTCACACGTACTCTCAGCCAAGATCCCACTCTCAGCCAAGATCCCTTGCATCCAGCTCTTCGCCGAAATCAATTGACCATTGCAGAATACTGTGAATCCACTGACTGACTTCAAGTCTTCTGGGTGTTGTGTCGGGTAGCGCACAAGCCCGTTTACACCGAGGACCTAACGGCGGCAAGTTGTCGGGACAGGTGCTAAAAGATTATCTGGCACCTGATTTGGTCCAAAATCACTAGTCCCGATGTCTCAAGCTGACCTACCGAGTGACATGCACTATTGCAAGACCCGAAACCCCCGGTAAAGATCCATACTTAACCGAGTAGTCGGCGACGGTCCGAATTATCGGCGACGGTTCTCTGGAGAGCTGGGCGCCAGCCCAGGCCGGTGCCGAACTCTGGAAATGGAAGAAGCGTCTGCGCGGAGCTTTCGGAGCAACAGCATTTAACATGGGACGTCGGCCGACAACTCATTCGACCGGCGAAACCACAGATCCATCAAACGTTCCTTTGCCTAAAACTCCCACGAAGAGTACCGATGATTTACGAGGTCGTAAGGCCCCTACGGCGGTGTTCTCAGACACTGGCGAGCGTTCGCCGTATTTGCAAGACTCCCACATGGTGACCCCGAAGTCTGCCAACCACATGGAACGCGTTCGCGCCACTGCCGATGACTCGGCGTACACTAGGCGCACGAATAAAGGCTCAGGACGGAGTTCCGTCGACGATTTCAACTCAGCGATGAATCGTCGGACGATGACGACGACTCGTACGATTTTACAGGCGACGGAGGAGGTTGAATGAACGAATACCTGTGCTATATACGTGAAGTAACGGAAACGGAGACGCAAAACGTGACCCCGAAAAAAAGTGGCTACACACCGACCACTGAAGGCGTCCTCTGGCTTGATTAACAATAGCGAGAACTCCATGCAATGGTTGCGAGCTTTCGTTTATGAAAGGAACGCGAGCGACTCCAAACGGATGGTGTATGCCCTTCCAACTGAGCCTTCGGGATGGTGCCTAACACTGGTACCGTCAACTTCCGAAGAAGACGAAGCGAGAGTGGAGCTTGCTCAGCGAGGCCTTGATCAAGTACTACTGCTCGCAATTTAACCAGTCTGCAGAATATCGCTACTATTCCGCGAAGCGCGATGACAAGGAGCATATCTGCGATTACTTGAACCGACTCAACGGCTACGCTCGAAATGCCGGCATTCTGTTCGAAAATCGAGGCCGCAAGCGCGGGATCACGTCAAACGTTTTCTCGAAAAAAACTTGTGGTGACCGAGGACTCGAACGCCGTCTGTGCCATGTCTGTGTCAAGGACATTCACGAGTTGGAAGAGATGATCACCGAGGTTTTGAAGATCGATGAGCGCAATTCTACTCGTGAGTCGTCGCAACACCACTCGCGAAGTCGTGACTCCACTCGTCGGCGTGAAGACAGACGTCGCGAAGACTCGCGAGACCATTACAGCCGTAGGAACCGGCGTGAGAGAGAATTTGACCGCCGCCGCGATGACTCGCGCAATGTTCCACGAGTTACGCTGGCTGAAGTGTGACGAGGTGCTCAGAGTTTTTCTGAGAAACCTGTCATTCAGCGCGCTCCACGAACGACCGCCGTGTATAGCGGCTGCAGCAGTCCAGAACCCCAGTCTAACCGGGACGGCGTACCACGCCCGGAAAGGTGCAGCGTGGCTGATGGCCGGACTTAAACCAAGAAGCTGAGACTCAGAGCTGAGGCTCAGGACCCAGATCCAGAAGCGGTGGTGTTGTGGCCGATGCTGAAGCGTGGATCCCAGATTCAAAGGCGATGGCCTCATATTCTGTTCACTATGGCGGTGCTCAGATCGCAAACTGTGATCCCAGAAGTGGCTAGTTTCGAAGATGCTCAGACCTGGTGCGGTGATTCCAGAGCGTGCTGGCTGTGAAAGTTCCCAGATTTGACGCTGAGATCCCGGAAGTCTACGCTGCCGACCAGTTGCTGTGACCCGGATCCCAGCATGAAGTGGTTTCCCAGAAATTGGTGGTGGTTCCCAGATCCGTCTACCTGAGATGGACACACATGGATCCCAGAGTTGGTGCCCGGGCTCAATGCTCAGACTTGTTGCTCAGAGCCCGACCCTTCACGATGGTGGCACTTGAAGATTCACAGGAAGTTGAGGCTGGCGTCATATATCAGCTTAGGCGCGCGACGGGTCAAGGTGATGCCTCACGCCCAAAGTGGGTGTTAACAGCGGCTGGAGCCTATGAGCAGCCGAGATTTTAACAAGCCGCCGCGCAGCCAACTGATCGACGAAGTCTTTTTCAAGCCATGTCAGGATGTACCCAAGTTAATAGCAGAAGTCTTAGTATTAGGCAGGTCTGTGCTTCTGCACATTATGTTTTGATTCAATCATAGTTCAATTTGCCCCGAAGAGCGCAGACCTTTGTTTCCTAAGTTTGACGGGTCGAAGGGTGCATCCAGAAAGATTCAACTCCATTACCCAGGTTGGTAACGCGCCCCCGGTGTGGAAGCGATTTGGCTACTTCATATCCCCACACCCCGGGGTCCCGGAGTGTGCTTCATATTTTGGGGGGGCAAGCGGCTCCTCTTCGGCAGGGTTTCTGTGAACGCGGCGGTCTGGGACAAGGTTGCGCGAGCGGGAGCTAGTACGACCCAAGAAAGGCGTGGTGCGCGGTAGTCACAGCGTGTTTGGAGTGCGCTGGGTATCAGGACCGGTCTAAGCCCGACATAGACCAACTCCAGCCCGACCTAGGCCTGGGTCAAAGAGAAGAGAGGAAGCAAGGCTAACGCGGATATGAGCCGGGACCGCAAGAGGAAGGAGAGGCTGTTAAGACCGAGGTCCAGGGTCTGAAAAGAAGGGGACAAAGGTGTGTGTGGTGATGTTTACCTGCATATCAACGGGGCAAGTCGGGCAAGGTCGACATCAAAACTGGATCCAAGACCTGCCAAGTCAAGAGACCAAGCTCGACTCGGATACGTCTGGGACTCCAAGGACCAAGCACAGCTGCTGTGGCTCAGACTCCTTCTACGACTGCCCAGCGGCATGTACCGACGCGGCAGCCTGTCTAAGCTGGGTGTATCGAAATGATTGGACCATTTGACAAGCACAGCGCGCCTGGCCTGTTTGATCGGACCAGTGTGCGTGTGCTGCTTCCGTGCGACTGCCCAGCGGCATGTACCGACGCGGCAGCCTGTCTAAGCTGGGTGTATCGAAATGATTGGACCATTTGACAACCACAGCGCGCCTGGCCTGTTTGATTGGACCAGTGTGCGTGTGCTGCTTCCGTGCGACTGCCCAGCAGCATGTACCGACGCGGCAGCCTGTCTAAGCTGGGTGTATCGAAATGATTGGACCATTTGACAAGCACAGCGCGCCTGGCCTGTTTGATTGGACCAGTGTGCGTGTGCTGCTTCCGTGTGACTGCCCAGCGGCATGTACCGACGCGGCAGCCTGTCTAAGCTGGGTATATCGAAATGATTGGACCATTTGACAAGCACAGCGCGCCTGGCCTGTTTGATTGGACCAGTGTGCGTGTGCTGCTTCCGTGCGACTGCCCAGCGGCTTGTACCGACGCGGCAGCCTGTCTAAGCTGGGTGTATCGAAATGATTGGACCATTTGACAAGCACAGCGCGCCTGGCCTGTTTGATTGGACCAGTGTGCGTGTGCTGCTTCCGTGCGACTGCCCAGTGTGCGTGTGCTGCTTCCGTGCGACTGCCCAGCAGCATGTACCGACGCGGCAGCCTGTCTAAGCTGGGTATACTGAAATGATTGGACCATTTGACAAGCACAGCGCGCCTGGCCTGTTTGATTGGACCAGTGTGCGTGTGCTGCTTCCGTGCGACTGCCCAGCAGCATGTACCGACGCGGCAGCCTGTCTAAGCTGGGTGTATCGAAATGATTGGACCATTTGACAAGCACAGCGCGCCTGGCCTGTTTGATCGGACCAGTGTGCGTGTGCTGCTTCCGTGTGACTGCCCAGCGGCATGTACCGACGCGGCAGCCTGTCTAAGCTGGGTGTATCGAAATGATTGGACCATTTGACAAGCACAGCGCGCCTGGCCTGTTTGATTGGACCAGTGTGCGTGTGCTGCTTCCGTGCGACTGCCCAGCGGCTTGTACCGACGCGGCAGCCTGTCTAAGCTGGGTGTATCGAAATGATTGGACCATTTGACAAGCACAGGGCGCCTGGCCTGTTTGATTGGACCAGTGTGCGTGTGCTGCTTCCGTGCGACTGCCCAGTGTGCGTGTGCTGCTTCCGTGCGACTGCCCAGCAGCATGTACCGACGCGGCAGCCTGTCTAAGCTGGGTATACTGAAATGATTGGACCATTTGACAAGCACAGCGCGCCTGGCCTGTTTGATCGGACCAGTGTGCGTGTGCTGCTTCCGTGCGACTGCCCAGCAGCATGTACCGACGCGGCAGCCTGTCTAAGCTGGGTATACTGAAATGATTGGACCATTTGACAAGCACAGCGCGCCTGGCCTGTTTGATCGGACCAGTGTGCGTGTGCTGCTTCCGTGCGACTGCCCAGCAGCATGTACCGACGCGGCAGCCTGTCTAAGCTGGGTATATCGAAATGATTGGACCATTTGACAAGCACAGCGCGCCTGGCCTGTTTGATCGGACCAGTGTGAGTGTGCTGCTTCCGTGCGACTGCCCAGCGGCTTGTACCGACGCGGCAGCCTGTCTAAGCTGGGTGTATCGAAATGATTGGACCATTTGACAAGCACAGCGCGCCTGGCCTGTTTGATCGGACCAGTGTGCGTGTGCTGCTTCCGTGCGACTGCCCAGCGGCATGTACCGACGCGGCAGCCTGTCTAAGCTGGGTATATCGAAATGATTGGACCATTTGACAAGCACAGCGCGCCTGGCCTGTTTGATCGGACCAGTGTGCGTGTGCTGCTTCCGTGCGACTGCCCAGCAGCATGTACCGACGCGGCAGCCTGTCTAAGCTGGGTATATCGAAATGATTGGACCATTTGACAAGCACAGCGCGCCTGGCCTGTTTGATTGGACCAGTGTGCGTGTGCTGCTTCCGTGCGACTGCCCAGCAGCATGTACCGACGCGGCAGCCTGTCTAAGCTGGGTATATCGAAATGATTGGACCATTTGACAAGCACAGCGCGCCTGGCCTGTTTGATCGGACCAGTGTGCGTGTGCTGCTTCCGTGCGACTGCCCAGCAGCATGTACCGACGCGGCAGCCTGTCTAAGCTGGGTATACTGAAATGATTGGACCATTTGACAAGCACAGCGCGCCTGGCCTGTTTGATTGGACCAGTGTGCGTGTGCTGCTTCCGTGCGACTGCCCAGCGGCTTGTACCGACGCGGCAGCCTGTCTAAGCTGGGTGTATCGAAATGATTGGACCATTTGACAAGCACAGCGCGCCTGGCCTGTTTGATTGGACCAGTGTGCGTGTGCTGCTTCCGTGCGACTGCCCAGTGTGCGTGTGCTGCTTCCGTGCGACTGCCCAGCAGCATGTACCGACGCGGCAGCCTGTCTAAGCTGGGTATACTGAAATGATTGGACCATTTGACAAGCACAGCGCGCCTGGCCTGTTTGATTGGACCAGTGTGCGTGTGCTGCTTCCGTGCGACTGCCCAGCAGCATGTACCGACGCGGCAGCCTGTCTAAGCTGGGTGTATCGAAATGATTGGACCATTTGACAAGCACAGCGCGCCTGGCCTGTTTGATCGGACCAGTGTGCGTGTGCTGCTTCCGTGTGACTGCCCAGCGGCATGTACCGACGCGGCAGCCTGTCTAAGCTGGGTGTATCGAAATGATTGGACCATTTGACAAGCACAGCGCGCCTGGCCTGTTTGATTGGACCAGTGTGCGTGTGCTGCTTCCGTGCGACTGCCCAGCGGCTTGTACCGACGCGGCAGCCTGTCTAAGCTGGGTGTATCGAAATGATTGGACCATTTGACAAGCACAGGGCGCCTGGCCTGTTTGATTGGACCAGTGTGCGTGTGCTGCTTCCGTGCGACTGCCCAGTGTGCGTGTGCTGCTTCCGTGCGACTGCCCAGCAGCATGTACCGACGCGGCAGCCTGTCTAAGCTGGGTATACTGAAATGATTGGACCATTTGACAAGCACAGCGCGCCTGGCCTGTTTGATCGGACCAGTGTGCGTGTGCTGCTTCCGTGCGACTGCCCAGCAGCATGTACCGACGCGGCAGCCTGTCTAAGCTGGGTATACTGAAATGATTGGACCATTTGACAAGCACAGCGCGCCTGGCCTGTTTGATCGGACCAGTGTGCGTGTGCTGCTTCCGTGCGACTGCCCAGCAGCATGTACCGACGCGGCAGCCTGTCTAAGCTGGGTATATCGAAATGATTGGACCATTTGACAAGCACAGCGCGCCTGGCCTGTTTGATCGGACCAGTGTGAGTGTGCTGCTTCCGTGCGACTGCCCAGCGGCTTGTACCGACGCGGCAGCCTGTCTAAGCTGGGTGTATCGAAATGATTGGACCATTTGACAAGCACAGCGCGCCTGGCCTGTTTGATCGGACCAGTGTGCGTGTGCTGCTTCCGTGCGACTGCCCAGCGGCATGTACCGACGCGGCAGCCTGTCTAAGCTGGGTATATCGAAATGATTGGACCATTTGACAAGCACAGCGCGCCTGGCCTGTTTGATCGGACCAGTGTGCGTGTGCTGCTTCCGTGCGACTGCCCAGCAGCATGTACCGACGCGGCAGCCTGTCTAAGCTGGGTATATCGAAATGATTGGACCATTTGACAAGCACAGCGCGCCTGGCCTGTTTGATTGGACCAGTGTGCGTGTGCTGCTTCCGTGCGACTGCCCAGCAGCATGTACCGACGCGGCAGCCTGTCTAAGCTGGGTATATCGAAATGATTGGACCATTTGACAAGCACAGCGCGCCTGGCCTGTTTGATCGGACCAGTGTGCGTGTGCTGCTTCCGTGCGACTGCCCAGCAGCATGTACCGACGCGGCAGCCTGTCTAAGCTGGGTATATCGAAATGATTGGACCATTTGACAAGCACAGCGCGCCTGGCCTGTTTGATCGGACCAGTGTGCGTGTGCTGCTTCCGTGCGACTGCCCAGCAGCATGTACCGACGCGGCAGCCTGTCTAAGCTGGGTGTATCGAAATGATTGGACCATTTGACAAGCACAGCGCGCCTGGCCTGTTTGATCGGACCAGTGTGCGTGTGCTGCTTCCGTGCGACTGCCCAGCAGCATGTACCGACGCGGCAGCCTGTCTAAGCTGGGTGTATCGAAATGATTGGACCATTTGACAAGCACAGCGCGCCTGGCCTGTTTGATCGGACCAGTGTGGGTGTGCTGCTTCCGTGCGACTGCCCAGCAGCATGTACCGACGCGGCAGCCTGTCTAAGCTGGGTGTATCGAAATGATTGGACCATTTGACAAGCACAGCGCGCCTGGCCTGTTTGATCGGACCAGTGTGCGTGTGCTGCTTCCGTGCGACTGCCCAGCGGCATGTACCGACGCGGCAGCCTGTCTAAGCTGGGTATATCGAAATGATTGGACCATTTGACAAGCACAGCGCGCCTGGCCTGTTTGATCGGACCAGTGTGCGTGTGCTGCTTCCGTGCGACTGCCCAGCAGCATGTACCGACGCGGCAGCCTGTCTAAGCTGGGTATATCGAAATGATTGGACCATTTGACAAGCACAGCGCGCCTGGCCTGTTTGATTGGACCAGTGTGCGTGTGCTGCTTCCGTGCGACTGCCCAGCAGCATGTACCGACGCGGCAGCCTGTCGAAGCTGGGTATATCGAAATGATTGGACCATTTGACAAGCACAGCGCGCCTGGCCTGTTTGATCGGACCAGTGTGCGTGTGCTGCTTCCGTGCGACTGCCCAGCAGCATGTACCGACGCGGCAGCCTGTCTAAGCTGGGTATATCGAAATGATTGGACCATTTGACAAGCACAGCGCGCCTGGCCTGTTTGATCGGACCAGTGTGCGTGTGCTGCTTCCGTGCGACTGCCCAGCAGCATGTACCGACGCGGCAGCCTGTCTAAGCTGGGTATATCGAAATGATTGGACCATTTGACAAGCACAGCGCGCCTGGCCTGTTTGATTGGACCAGTGTGCGTGTGCTGCTTCCGTGCGACTGCCCAGCAGCATGTACCGACGCGGCAGCCTGTCTAAGCTGGGTGTATCGAAATGATTGGACCATTTGACAAGCACAGCGCGCCTGGCCTGTTTGATCGGACCAGTGTGCGTGTGCTGCTTCCGTGCGACTGCCCAGCAGCATGTACCGACGCGGCAGCCTGTCTAAGCTGGGTATATCGAAATGATTGGACCATTTGACAAGCACAGCGCGCCTGGCCTGTTTGATTGGACCAGTGTGCGTGTGCTGCTTCCGTGCGACTGCCCAGCAGCATGTACCGACGCGGCAGCCTGTCTAAGCTGGGTATATCGAAATGATTGGACCATTTGACAAGCACAGCGCGCCTGGCCTGTTTGATCGGACCAGTGTGCGTGTGCTGCTTCCGTGCGACTGCCCAGCAGCATGTACCGACGCGGCAGCCTGTCTAAGCTGGGTATATCGAAATGATTGGACCATTTGACAAGCACAGCGCGCCTGGCCTGTTTGATCGGACCAGTGTGCGTGTGCTGCTTCCGTGCGACTGCCCAGCAGCATGTACCGACGCGGCAGCCTGTCTAAGCTGGGTATATCGAAATGATTGGACCATTTGACAAGCACAGCGCGCCTGGCCTGTTTGATCGGACCAGTGTGCGTGTGCTGCTTCCGTGCGACTGCCCAGCAGCATGTACCGACGCGGCAGCCTGTCGAAGCTGGGTATATCGAAATGATTGGACCATTTGACAAGCACAGCGCGCCTGGCCTGTTTGATCGGACCAGTGTGCGTGTGCTGCTTCCGTGCGACTGCCCAGCGGCATGTACCGACGCCGCAGCCTGTCGAAGCTGGGAGTATCGAAATGATTGGACCATTTGACAAGCACAGCGCGCCTGGCCTGTTTGATCGGACCAGTGTGAGTGTGCTGCTTCCGTGCGACTGCCCAGCGGCTTGTACCGACGCGGCAGCCTGTCTAAGCTGGGTGTATCGAAATGATTGGACCATTTGACAAGCACAGCGCGCCTGGCCTGTTTGATCGGACCAGTGTGGGTGTGCTGCTTCCGTGCGACTGCCCAGCAGCATGTACCGACGCGGCAGCCTGTCTAAGCTGGGTGTATCGAAATGATTGGACCATTTGACAAGCACAGCGCGCCTGGCCTGTTTGATCGGACCAGTGTGCGTGTGCTGCTTCCGTGCGACTGCCCAGCAGCATGTACCGACGCGGCAGCCTGTCTAAGCTGGGTGTATCGAAATGATTGGACCATTTGACAAGCACAGCGCGCCTGGCCTGTTTGATCGGACCAGTGTGCGTGTGCTGCTTCCGTGCGACTGCCCAGCAGCATGTACCGACGCGGCAGCCTGTCTAAGCTGGGTATATCGAAATGATTGGACCATTTGACAAGCACAGCGCGCCTGGCCTGTTTGATTGGACCAGTGTGCGTGTGCTGCTTCCGTGCGACTGCCCAGCAGCATGTACCGACGCGGCAGCCTGTCTAAGCTGGGTATATCGAAATGATTGGACCATTTGACAAGCACAGCGCGCCTGGCCTGTTTGATCGGACCAGTGTGCGTGTGCTGCTTCCGTGCGACTGCCCAGCGGCATGTACCGACGCCGCAGCCTGTCGAAGCTGGGAGTATCGAAATGATTGGACCATTTGACAAGCACAGCGCGCCTGGCCTGTTTGATCGGACCAGTGTGCGTGTGCTGCTTCCGTGCGACTGCCCAGCGGCATGTACCGACGCCGCAGCCTGTCGAAGCTGGGAGTATCGAAATGATTGGACCATTTGACAAGCACAGCGCGCCTGGCCTGTTTGATTGGACCAGTGTGCGTGTGCTGCTTCCGTGCGACTGCCCAGCAGCATGTACCGACGCGGCAGCCTGTCTAAGCTGGGTGTATCGAAATGATTGGACCATTTGACAAGCACAGCGCGCCTGGCCTGTTTGATCGGACCAGTGTGCGTGTGCTGCTTCCGTCCGACTGCCCAGCGGCATGTACCGACGCCGCAGCCTGTCGAAGCTGGGAGTATCGAAATGATTGGACCATTTGACAAGCACAGCGCGCCTGGCCTGTTTGATTGGACCAGTGTGCGTGTGCTGCTTCCGTGCGACTGCCCAGCAGCATGTACCGACGCGGCAGCCTGTCTAAGCTGGGTGTATCGAAATGATTGGACCATTTGACAAGCACAGCGCGCCTGGCCTGTTTGATCGGACCAGTGTGCGTGTGCTGCTTCCGTCCGACTGCCCAGCGGCATGTACCGACGCCGCAGCCTGTCGAAGCTGGGAGTATCGAAATGATTGGACCATTTGACAAGCACAGCGCGCCTGGCCTGTTTGATCGGACCAGTGTGAGTGTGCTGCTTCCGTGCGACTGCCCAGCGGCTTGTACCGACGCGGCAGCCTGTCTAAGCTGGGTGTATCGAAATGATTGGACCATTTGACAAGCACAGCGCGCCTGGCCTGTTTGATCGGACCAGTGTGCGTGTGCTGCTTCCGTGCGACTGCCCAGCGGCATGTACCGACGCGGCAGCCTGTCTAAGCTGGGTATATCGAAATGATTGGACCATTTGACAAGCACAGCGCGCCTGGCCTGTTTGATCGGACCAGTGTGCGTGTGCTGCTTCCGTGCGACTGCCCAGCAGCATGTACCGACGCGGCAGCCTGTCTAAGCTGGGTATATCGAAATGATTGGACCATTTGACAAGCACAGCGCGCCTGGCCTGTTTGATTGGACCAGTGTGCGTGTGCTGCTTCCGTGCGACTGCCCAGCAGCATGTACCGACGCGGCAGCCTGTCTAAGCTGGGTGTATCGAAATGATTGGACCATTTGACAAGCACAGCGCGCCTGGCCTGTTTGATCGGACCAGTGTGCGTGTGCTGCTTCCGTGCGACTGCCCAGCGGCATGTACCGACGCCGCAGCCTGTCGAAGCTGGGAGTATCGAAATGATTGGACCATTTGACAAGCACAGCGCGCCTGGCCTGTTTGATTGGACCAGTGTGCGTGTGCTGCTTCCGTGCGACTGCCCAGCGGCATGTACCGACGCGGCAGCCTGTCGAAGCTGGGTATATCGAAATGATTGGACCATTTGACAAGCACAGCGCGCCTGGCCTGTTTGATCGGACCAGTGTGCGTGTGCTGCTTCCGTGCGACTGCCCAGCGGCATGTACCGACGCGGCAGCCTGTCTAAGCTGGGTGTATCGAAATGATTGGACCATTTGACAAGCACAGCGCGCCTGGCCTGTTTGATTGGACCAGTGTGCGTGTGCTGCTTCCGTGCGACTGCCCAGCAGCATGTACCGACGCGGCAGCCTGTCTAAGCTGGGTGTATCGAAATGATTGGACCATTTGACAAGCACAGCGCGCCTGGCCTGTTTGATCGGACCAGTGTGCGTGTGCTGCTTCCGTGCGACTGCCCAGCGGCATGTACCGACGCCGCAGCCTGTCGAAGCTGGGAGTATCGAAATGATTGGACCATTTGACAAGCACAGCGCGCCTGGCCTGTTTGATTGGACCAGTGTGCGTGTGCTGCTTCCGTGCGACTGCCCAGCGGCATGTACCGACGCGGCAGCCTGTCGAAGCTGGGTATATCGAAATGATTGGACCATTTGACAAGCACAGCGCGCCTGGCCTGTTTGATCGGACCAGTGTGCGTGTGCTGCTTCCGTGCGACTGCCCAGCAGCATGTACCGACGCGGCAGCCTGTCTAAGCTGGGTGTATCGAAATGATTGGACCATTTGACAAGCACAGCGCGCCTGGCCTGTTTGATCGGACCAGTGTGCGTGTGCTGCTTCCGTGCGACTGCCCAGCGGCATGTACCGACGCGGCAGCCTGTCTAAGCTGGGTGTATCGAAATGATTGGACCATTTGACAAGCACAGCGCGCCTGGCCTGTTTGATCGGACCAGTGTGCGTGTGCTGCTTCCGTGCGACTGCCCAGCAGCATGTACCGACGCGGCAGCCTGTCTAAGCTGGGTGTATCGAAATGATTGGACCATTTGACAAGCACAGCGCGCCTGGCCTGTTTGATCGGACCAGTGTGCGTGTGCTGCTTCCGTGCGACTGCCCAGCGGCATGTACCGACGCCGCAGCCTGTCGAAGCTGGGAGTATCGAAATGATTGGACCATTTGACAAGCACAGCGCGCCTGGCCTGTTTGATTGGACCAGTGTGCGTGTGCTGCTTCCGTGCGACTGCCCAGCGGCATGTACCGACGCGGCAGCCTGTCGAAGCTGGGTATATCGAAATGATTGGACCATTTGACAAGCACAGCGCGCCTGGCCTGTTTGATCGGACCAGTGTGCGTGTGCTGCTTCCGTGCGACTGCCCAGCAGCATGTACCGACGCCGCAGCCTGTCGAAGCTGGGAGTATCGAAATGATTGGACCATTTGACAAGCACAGCGCGCCTGGCCTGTTTGATTGGACCAGTGTGCGTGTGCTGCTTCCGTGCGACTGCCCAGCGGCATGTACCGACGCGGCAGCCTGTCGAAGCTGGGTATATCGAAATGATTGGACCATTTGACAAGCACAGCGCGCCTGGCCTGTTTGATCGGACCAGTGTGCGTGTGCTGCTTCCGTGCGACTGCCCAGCAGCATGTACCGACGCGGCAGCCTGTCTAAGCTGGGTGTATCGAAATGATTGGACCATTTGACAAGCACAGCGCGCCTGGCCTGTTTGATCGGACCAGTGTGCGTGTGCTGCTTCCGTGCGACTGCCCAGCGGCTTGTACCGACGCTGCAAGCTGGGTGTATCGAAATGATTGGACCATTTGACAAGCACAGCGCGCCTGGCCTGTTTGATCGGACCAGTGTGCGTGTGCTGCTTCCGTGCGACTGCCCAGCAGCATGTACCGACGCGGCAGCCTGTCTAAGCTGGGTGTATCGAAATGATTGGACCATTTGACAAGCACAGCGCGCCTGGCCTGTTTGATCGGACCAGTGTGCGTGTGCTGCTTCCGTGCGACTGCCCAGCGGCATGTACCGACGCCGCAGCCTGTCGAAGCTGGGAGTATCGAAATGATTGGACCATTTGACAAGCACAGCGCGCCTGGCCTGTTTGATTGGACCAGTGTGCGTGTGCTGCTTCCGTGCGACTGCCCAGCGGCATGTACCGACGCGGCAGCCTGTCGAAGCTGGGTATATCGAAATGATTGGACCATTTGACAAGCACAGCGCGCCTGGCCTGTTTGATCGGACCAGTGTGCGTGTGCTGCTTCCGTGCGACTGCCCAGCAGCATGTACCGACGCGGCAGCCTGTCTAAGCTGGGTGTATCGAAATGATTGGACCATTTGACAAGCACAGCGCGCCTGGCCTGTTTGATCGGACCAGTGTGCGTGTGCTGCTTCCGTGCGACTGACCAGCAGCATGTACCGACGCGGCAGCCTGTCTAAGCTGGGTATATCGAAATGATTGGACCATTTGACAAGCACAGCGCGCCTGGCCTGTTTGATCGGACCAGTGTGCGTGTGCTGCTTCCGTGTGACTGCCCAGCGGCATGTACCGACGCGGCAGCCTGTCTAAGCTGGGTATATCGAAATGATTGGACCATTTGACAAGCACAGCGCGCCTGGCCTGTTTGATTGGACCAGTGTGCGTGTGCTGCTTCCGTGCGACTGCCCAGCAGCATGTACCGACGCGGCAGCCTGTCTAAGCTGGGTGTATCGAAATGATTGGACCATTTGACAAGCACAGCGCGCCTGGCCTGTTTGATTGGACCAGTGTGCGTGTGCTGCTTCCGTGCGACTGCCCAGTGTGCGTGTGCTGCTTCCGTGCGACTGCCCAGCGGCATGTACCGACGCGGCAGCCTGTCTAAGCTGGGTGTATCGAAATGATTGGACCATTTGACAAGCACAGCGCGCCTGGCCTGTTTGATCGGACCAGTGTGCGTGTGCTGCTTCCGTGCGACTGCCCAGCAGCATGTACCGACGCGGCAGCCTGTCGAAGCTGGGTGTATCGAAATGATTGGACCATTTGACAAGCACAGCGCGCCTGGCCTGTTTGATCGGACCAGTGTGCGTGTGCTGCTTCCGTGCGACTGCCCAGCGGCATGTACCGACGCCGCAGCCTGTCGAAGCTGGGAGTATCGAAATGATTGGACCATTTGACAAGCACAGCGCGCCTGGCCTGTTTGATTGGACCAGTGTGCGTGTGCTGCTTCCGTGCGACTGCCCAGCAGCATGTACCGACGCGGCAGCCTGTCTAAGCTGGGTGTATCGAAATGATTGGACCATTTGACAAGCACAGCGCGCCTGGCCTGTTTGATCGGACCAGTGTGCGTGTGCTGCTTCCGTGCGACTGCCCAGCAGCATGTACCGACGCGGCAGCCTGTCTAAGCTGGGTATATCGAAATGATTGGACCATTTGACAAGCACAGCGCGCCTGGCCTGTTTGATCGGACCAGTGTGCGTGTGCTGCTTCCGTGCGACTGCCCAGCGGCATGTACCGACGCGGCAGCCTGTCGAAGCTGGGTATACCGAAATGATTGGACCATTTGACAAGCACAGCGCGCCTGGCCTGTTTGATCGGACCAGTGTGCGTGTGCTGCTTCCGTGCGACTGCCCAGCAGCATGTACCGACGCGGCAGCCTGTCGAAGCTGGGTGTATCGAAATGATTGGACCATTTGACAAGCACAGCGCGCCTGGCCTGTTTGATCGGACCAGTGTGCGTGTGCTGCTTCCGTGTGACTGCCCAGCGGCATGTACCGACGCGGCAGCCTGTCTAAGCTGGGTATATCGAAATGATTGGACCATTTGACAAGCACAGCGCGCCTGGCCTGTTTGATCGGACCAGTGTGAGTGTGCTGCTTCCGTGCGACTGCCCAGCAGCATGTACCGACGCGGCAGCCTGTCTAAGCTGGGTGTATCGAAATGATTGGACCATTTGACAAGCACAGCGCGCCTGGCCTGTTTGATCGGACCAGTGTGCGTGTGCTGCTTCCGTGTGACTGCCCAGCGGCATGTACCGACGCGGCAGCCTGTCTAAGCTGGGTATATCGAAATGATTGGACCATTTGACAAGCACAGCGCGCCTGGCCTGTTTGATCGGACCAGTGTGCGTGTGCTGCTTCCGTGTGACTGCCCAGCGGCATGTACCGACGCGGCAGCCTGTCTAAGCTGGGTATATCGAAATGATTGGACCATTTGACAAGCACAGCGCGCCTGGCCTGTTTGATCGGACCAGTGTGCGTGTGCTGCTTCCGTGCGACTGACCAGCGGCATGTACCGACGCGGCAGCCTGTCTAAGCTGGGTATATCGAAATGATTGGACCATTTGACAAGCACAGCGCGCCTGGCCTGTTTGATCGGACCAGTGTGCGTGTGCTGCTTCCGTGTGACTGCCCAGCGGCATGTACCGACGCGGCAGCCTGTCTAAGCTGGGTATATCGAAATGATTGGACCATTTGACAAGCACAGCGCGCCTGGCCTGTTTGATTGGACCAGTGTGCGTGTGCTGCTTCCGTGCGACTGCCCAGCAGCATGTACCGACGCGGCAGCCTGTCTAAGCTGGGTGTATCGAAATGATTGGACCATTTGACAAGCACAGCGCGCCTGGCCTGTTTGATTGGACCAGTGTGCGTGTGCTGCTTCCGTGCGACTGCCCAGTGTGCGTGTGCTGCTTCCGTGCGACTGCCCAGCAGCATGTACCGACGCGGCAGCCTGTCTAAGCTGGGTATACTGAAATGATTGGACCATTTGACAAGCACAGCGCGCCTGGCCTGTTTGATCGGACCAGTGTGCGTGTGCTGCTTCCGTGCGACTGCCCAGCGGCATGTACCGACGCGGCAGCCTGTCTAAGCTGGGTATATCGAAATGATTGGACCATTTGACAAGCACAGCGCGCCTGGCCTGTTTGATCGGACCAGTGTGCGTGTGCTGCTTCCGTGTGACTGCCCAGCGGCATGTACCGACGCGGCAGCCTGTCTAAGCTGGGTATATCGAAATGATTGGACCATTTGACAAGCACAGCGCGCCTGGCCTGTTTGATCGGACCAGTGTGCGTGTGCTGCTTCCGTGCGACTGCCCAGCGGCATGTACCGACGCGGCAGCCTGTCTAAGCTGGGTATATCGAAATGATTGGACCATTTGACAAGCACAGCGCGCCTGGCCTGTTTGATCGGACCAGTGTGCGTGTGCTGCTTCCGTGCGACTGCCCAGCGGCATGTACCGACGCGGCAGCCTGTCGAAGCTGGGTGTATCGAAATGATTGGACCATTTGACAAGCACAGCGCGCCTGGCCTGTTTGATCGGACCAGTGTGCGTGTGCTGCTTCCGTGTGACTGCCCAGTGGCATGTACCGACGCGGCAGCCTGTCTAAGCTGGGTATATCGAAATGATTGGACCATTTGACAAGCACAGCGCGCCTGGCCTGTTTGATCGGACCAGTGTGCGTGTGCTGCTTCCGTGCGACTGCTCAGCGGCATGTACCGACGCGGCAGCCTGTCTAAGCTGGGTATATCGAAATGATTGGACCATTTGACAAGCACAGCGCGCCTGGCCTGTTTGATCAGATCAGTGTGAGTGTGCTGCTTCCGTGCGACTGCCCAGCGGCTTGTACCGACGCTGCAAGCTGGGTGTATCGAAATGATTGGACCATTTGACAAGCACAGCGCGCCTGGCCTGTTTGATCAGACCAGTGTGAGTGTGCTGCTTTCGTGCGACTGCCCAGCGGCATGTACCGACGCGGCAGCCTGTCTAAGCTGGGTGTATCGAAATGATTGGACCATTTGACAAGCACAGCGCGCCTGGCCTGTTTGATCGGACCAGTGTGCGTGTGCTGCTTCCGTGCGACTGCCCAGCAGCATGTACCGACGCGGCAGCCTGTCTAAGCTGGGTATATCGAAATGATTGGACCATTTGACAAGCACAGCGCGCCTGGCCTGTTTGATCAGATCAGTGTGAGTGTGCTGCTTCCGTGCGACTGCCCAGCGGCTTGTACCGACGCTGCAAGCTGGGTGTATCGAAATGATTGGACCATTTGACAAGCACAGCGCGCCTGGCCTGTTTGATCAGACCAGTGTGCGTGTGCTGCTTCCGTGTGACTGCCCAGCGGCATGTACCGACGCGGCAGCCTGTCTAAGCTGGGTATATCGAAATGATTGGACCATTTGACAAGCACAGCGCGCCTGGCCTGTTTGATTGGACCAGTGTGCGTGTGCTGCTTCCGTGCGACTGCCCAGCGGCATGTACCGACGCGGCAGCCTGTCTAAGCTGGGTGTATCGAAATGATTGGACCATTTGACAAGCACAGCGCGCCTGGCCTGTTTGATCGGACCAGTGTGCGTGTGCTGCTTCCGTGCGACTGCCCAGCAGCATGTACCGACGCGGCAGCCTGTCTAAGCTGGGTATATCGAAATGATTGGACCATTTGACAAGCACAGCGCGCCTGGCCTGTTTGATCAGATCAGTGTGAGTGTGCTGCTTCCGTGCGACTGCCCAGCGGCTTGTACCGACGCGGCAGCCTGTCTAAGCTGGGTGTATCGAAATGATTGGACCATTTGACAAGCACAGCGCGCCTGGCCTGTTTGATCAGAC
The DNA here is from genome assembly GCA_033558005.1 of Phytophthora taxon juncus. Lineage (NCBI taxonomy): Eukaryota > Oomycota > Peronosporomycetes > Peronosporales > Peronosporaceae > Phytophthora > Phytophthora taxon juncus. The sequence continues at coordinate 3,416,937 of JAUCEE010000003.1, forward strand.
CAGTGTGAGTGTGCTGCTTTCGTGCGACTGCCCAGCGGCATGTACCGACGCGGCAGCCTGTCTAAGCTGGGTGTATCGAAATGATTGGACCATTTGACAAGCACAGCGCGCCTGGCCTGTTTGATCGGACCAGTGTGCGTGTGCTGCTTCCGTGCGACTGCCCAGCAGCATGTACCGACGCGGCAGCCTGTCTAAGCTGGGTATATCGAAATGATTGGACCATTTGACAAGCACAGCGCGCCTGGCCTGTTTGATCAGATCAGTGTGAGTGTGCTGCTTCCGTGCGACTGCCCAGCGGCTTGTACCGACGCTGCAAGCTGGGTGTATCGAAATGATTGGACCATTTGACAAGCACAGCGCGCCTGGCCTGTTTGATCAGACCAGTGTGCGTGTGCTGCTTCCGTGTGACTGCCCAGCGGCATGTACCGACGCGGCAGCCTGTCTAAGCTGGGTATATCGAAATGATTGGACCATTTGACAAGCACAGCGCGCCTGGCCTGTTTGATTGGACCAGTGTGCGTGTGCTGCTTCCGTGCGACTGCCCAGCGGCTTGTACCGACGCTGCAAGCTGGGTGTATCGAAATGATTGGACCATTTGACAAGCACAGCGCGCCTGGCCTGTTTGATCGGACCAGTGTGAGTGTGCTGCTTTCGTGCGACTGCCCAGCGGCATGTACCGACGCGGCAGCCTGTCTAAGCTGGGTGTATCGAAATGATTGGACCATTTGACAAGCACAGCGCGCCTGGCCTGTTTGATCGGACCAGTGTGCGTGTGCTGCTTCCGTGCGACTGCCCAGCAGCATGTACCGACGCGGCAGCCTGTCTAAGCTGGGTATATCGAAATGATTGGACCATTTGACAAGCACAGCGCGCCTGGCCTGTTTGATCAGATCAGTGTGAGTGTGCTGCTTCCGTGCGACTGCCCAGCGGCTTGTACCGACGCTGCAAGCTGGGTGTATCGAAATGATTGGACCATTTGACAAGCACAGCGCGCCTGGCCTGTTTGATCAGACCAGTGTGCGTGTGCTGCTTCCGTGTGACTGCCCAGCGGCATGTACCGACGCGGCAGCCTGTCTAAGCTGGGTATATCGAAATGATTGGACCATTTGACAAGCACAGCGCGCCTGGCCTGTTTGATTGGACCAGTGTGCGTGTGCTGCTTCCGTGCGACTGCCCAGCGGCATGTACCGACGCGGCAGCCTGTCTAAGCTGGGTGTATCGAAATGATTGGACCATTTGACAAGCACAGCGCGCCTGGCCTGTTTGATCGGACCAGTGTGCGTGTGCTGCTTCCGTGTGACTGCCCAGTGGCATGTACCGACGCGGCAGCCTGTCTAAGCTGGGTATATCGAAATGATTGGACCATTTGACAAGCACAGCGCGCCTGGCCTGTTTGATCGGACCAGTGTGCGTGTGCTGCTTCCGTGCGACTGCTCAGCGGCATGTACCGACGCGGCAGCCTGTCTAAGCTGGGTGTATCGAAATGATTGGACCATTTGACAAGCACAGCGCGCCTGGCCTGTTTGATCAGATCAGTGTGAGTGTGCTGCTTCCGTGCGACTGCCCAGCGGCTTGTACCGACGCTGCAAGCTGGGTGTATCGAAATGATTGGACCATTTGACAAGCACAGCGCGCCTGGCCTGTTTGATCAGACCAGTGTGCGTGTGCTGCTTCCGTGCGACTGCTCAGCGGCATGTACCGACGCGGCAGCCTGTCTAAGCTGGGTGTATCGAAATGATTGGACCATTTGACAAGCACAGCGCGCCTGGCCTGTTTGATCAGATCAGTGTGAGTGTGCTGCTTCCGTGCGACTGCCCAGCGGCTTGTACCGACGCTGCAAGCTGGGTGTATCGAAATGATTGGACCATTTGACAAGCACAGCGCGCCTGGCCTGTTTGATGGTACCAGTGTGAGTGTGCTGCTTCCGTGCGACTGCCCAGCGGCATGTACCGACGCGGCAGCCTGTCTAAGCTGGGTATATCGAAATGATTGGACCATTTGACAAGCACAGCGCGCCTGGCCTGTTTGATCGGACCAGTGTGCGTGTGCTGCTTCCGTGCGACTGCCCAGCGGCATGTACCGACGCGGCAGCCTGTCTAAGCTGGGTATACCGAAATGATTGGACCATTTGACAAGCACAGCGCGCCTGGCCTGTTTGATCGGACCGGTGTGCGTGTGCTGCTTCCGTGCGACTGCCCAGCGGCATGTACCGACGCGGCAGCCTGTCTAAGCTGGGTGTATCGAAATGATTGGACCATTTGACAAGCACAGCGCGCCTGGCCTGTTTGATCGGACCAGTGTGCGTGTGCTGCTTCCGTGCGACTGCCCAGCGGCATGTACCGACGCGGCAGCCTGTCTAAGCTGGGTGTATCGAAATGATTGGACCATTTGACAAGCACAGCGCGCCTGGCCTGTTTGATCGGACCAGTGTGCGTGTGCTGCTTCCGTGCGACTGCCCAGCGGCATGTACCGACGCGGCAGCCTGTCTAAGCTGGGTGTATCGAAATGATTGGACCATTTGACAAGCACAGCGCGCCTGGCCTGTTTGATCGGACCAGTGTGCGTGTGCTGCTTTCGTGCGACTGCCCAGCGGCATGTACCGACGCGGCAGCCTGTCTAAGCTCGGTATACCGAAATGATTGGACCATTTGACAAGCACAGCGCGCCTGGCCTGTTTGATCGGACCGGTGTGCGTGTGCTGCTTCCGTGCGACTGCCCAGCGGCATGTACCGACGCGGCAGCCTGTCTAAGCTGGGTGTATCGAAATGATTGGACCATTTGACAAGCACAGCGCGCCTGGCCTGTTTGATCGGACCAGTGTGCGTGTGCTGCTTTCGTGCGACTGCCCAGCGGCATGTACCGACGCGGCAGCCTGTCTAAGCTGGGTGTATCGAAATGATTGGACCATTTGACAAGCACAGCGCGCCTGGCCTGTTTGATCGGACCAGTGTGCGTGTGCTGCTTCCGTGTGACTGCCCAGCGGCATGTACCGACGCGGCAGCCTGTCTAAGCTGGGTATATCGAAATGATTGGACCATTTGACAAGCACAGCGCGCCTGGCCTGTTTGATCGGACCAGTGTGCGTGTGCTGCTTCCGTGCGACTGCCCAGCGGCATGTACCGACGCGGCAGCCTGTCTAAGCTGGGTATACCGAAATGATTGGACCATTTGACAAGCACAGCGCGCCTGGCCTGTTTGATCGGACCGGTGTGCGTGTGCTGCTTCCGTGCGACTGCCCAGCGGCATGTACCGACGCGGCAGCCTGTCTAAGCTGGGTGTATCGAAATGATTGGACCATTTGACAAGCACAGCGCGCCTGGCCTGTTTGATCGGACCAGTGTGCGTGTGCTGCTTCCGTGCGACTGCCCAGCGGCATGTACCGACGCGGCAGCCTGTCTAAGCTGGGTGTATCGAAATGATTGGACCATTTGACAAGCACAGCGCGCCTGGCCTGTTTGATCGGACCAGTGTGCGTGTGCTGCTTCCGTGCGACTGCCCAGCGGCATGTACCGACGCGGCAGCCTGTCTAAGCTGGGTGTATCGAAATGATTGGACCAATTGACAAGCACAGCGCGCCTGGCCTGTTTGATCGGACCAGTGTGCGTGTGCTGCTTCCGTGCGACTGCCCAGCGGCATGTACCGACGCGGCAGCCTGTCTAAGCTGGGTGTATCGAAATGATTGGACCATTTGACAAGCACAGCGCGCCTGGCCTGTTTGATCGGACCAGTGTGCGTGTGCTGCTTTCGTGCGACTGCCCAGCGGCATGTACCGACGCGGCAGCCTGTCTAAGCTCGGTATACCGAAATGATTGGACCATTTGACAAGCACAGCGCGCCTGGCCTGTTTGATCGGACCGGTGTGCGTGTGCTGCTTCCGTGCGACTGCCCAGCGGCATGTACCGACGCGGCAGCCTGTCTAAGCTGGGTGTATCGAAATGATTGGACCATTTGACAAGCACAGCGCGCCTGGCCTGTTTGATCGGACCAGTGTGCGTGTGCTGCTTTCGTGCGACTGCCCAGCGGCATGTACCGACGCGGCAGCCTGTCTAAGCTGGGTGTATCGAAATGATTGGACCATTTGACAAGCACAGCGCGCCTGGCCTGTTTGATCGGACCAGTGTGCGTGTGCTGCTTCCGTGTGACTGCCCAGCGGCATGTACCGACGCGGCAGCCTGTCTAAGCTGGGTATATCGAAATGATTGGACCATTTGACAAGCACAGCGCGCCTGGCCTGTTTGATCGGACCAGTGTGCGTGTGCTGCTTCCGTGCGACTGCCCAGCGGCATGTACCGACGCGGCAGCCTGTCTAAGCTGGGTATACCGAAATGATTGGACCATTTGACAAGCACAGCGCGCCTGGCCTGTTTGATCGGACCGGTGTGCGTGTGCTGCTTCCGTGCGACTGCCCAGCGGCATGTACCGACGCGGCAGCCTGTCTAAGCTGGGTGTATCGAAATGATTGGACCATTTGACAAGCACAGCGCGCCTGGCCTGTTTGATCGGACCAGTGTGCGTGTGCTGCTTCCGTGCGACTGCCCAGCGGCATGTACCGACGCGGCAGCCTGTCTAAGCTGGGTGTATCGAAATGATTGGACCATTTGACAAGCACAGCGCGCCTGGCCTGTTTGATCGGACCAGTGTGCGTGTGCTGCTTCCGTGCGACTGCCCAGCGGCATGTACCGACGCGGCAGCCTGTCTAAGCTGGGTGTATCGAAATGATTGGACCAATTGACAAGCACAGCGCGCCTGGCCTGTTTGATCGGACCAGTGTGCGTGTGCTGCTTTCGTGCGACTGCCCAGCGGCATGTACCGACGCGGCAGCCTGTCTAAGCTGGGTATACCGAAATGATTGGACCATTTGACAAGCACAGCGCGCCTGGCCTGTTTGATCGGACCGGTGTGCGTGTGCTGCTTCCGTGCGACTGCCCAGCGGCATGTACCGACGCGGCAGCCTGTCTAAGCTGGGTGTATCGAAATGATTGGACCATTTGACAAGCACAGCGCGCCTGGCCTGTTTGATCGGACCAGTGTGCGTGTGCTGCTTTCGTGCGACTGCCCAGCGGCATGTACCGACGCGGCAGCCTGTCTAAGCTGGGTGTATCGAAATGATTGGACCATTTGACAAGCACAGCGCGCCTGGCCTGTTTGACCAGATCAGTGTGAGTGTGCTGCTTCCGTGCGACTGCCCAGCGGCTTGTACCGACGCGGCAGCCTGTCTAAGCTGGGTGTATCGAAATGATTGGACCATTTGACAAGCACAGCGCGCCTGGCCTGTTTGATCGGACCAGTGTGCGTGTGCTGCTTCCGTGCGACTGCCCAGCGGCATGTACCGACGCGGCAGCCTGTCTAAGCTGGGTATACCGAAATGATTGGACCATTTGACAAGCACAGCGCGCCTGGCCTGTTTGATCGGACCGGTGTGCGTGTGCTGCTTCCGTGCGACTGCCCAGCGGCATGTACCGACGCGGCAGCCTGTCTAAGCTGGGTGTATCGAAATGATTGGACCATTTGACAAGCACAGCGCGCCTGGCCTGTTTGATCGGACCAGTGTGCGTGTGCTGCTTTCGTGCGACTGCCCAGCGGCATGTACCGACGCGGCAGCCTGTCTAAGCTGGGTGTATCGAAATGATTGGACCATTTGACAAGCACAGCGCGCCTGGCCTGTTTGATCAGATCAGTGTGAGTGTGCTGCTTCCGTGCGACTGCCCAGCGGCTTGTACCGACGCGGCAGCCTGTCTAAGCTGGGTGTATCGAAATGATTGGACCATTTGACAAGCACAGCGCGCCTGGCCTGTTTGATCGGACCAGTGTGCGTGTGCTGCTTCCGTGCGACTGCCCAGCGGCATGTACCGACGCGGCAGCCTGTCTAAGCTGGGTATACCGAAATGATTGGACCATTTGACAAGCACAGCGCGCCTGGCCTGTTTGATCGGACCGGTGTGCGTGTGCTGCTTCCGTGCGACTGCCCAGCGGCATGTACCGACGCGGCAGCCTGTTTAAGCTGGGTGTATCGAAATGATTGGACCATTTGACAAGCACAGCGCGCCTGGCCTGTTTGATCGGACCAGTGTGCGTGTGCTGCTTTCGTGCGACTGCCCAGCGGCATGTACCGACGCGGCAGCCTGTCTAAGCTGGGTGTATCGAAATGATTGGACCATTTGACAAGCACAGCGCGCCTGGCCTGTTTGACCAGATCAGTGTGAGTGTGCTGCTTCCGTGCGACTGCCCAGCGGCTTGTACCGACGCGGCAGCCTGTCTAAGCTGGGTGTATCGAAATGATTGGACCATTTGACAAGCACAGCGCGCCTGGCCTGTTTGATCGGACCAGTGTGCGTGTGCTGCTTCCGTGCGACTGCCCAGCGGCATGTACCGACGCGGCAGCCTGTCTAAGCTGGGTATACCGAAATGATTGGACCATTTGACAAGCACAGCGCGCCTGGCCTGTTTGATCGGACCGGTGTGCGTGTGCTGCTTCCGTGCGACTGCCCAGCGGCATGTACCGACGCGGCAGCCTGTCTAAGCTGGGTGTATCGAAATGATTGGACCATTTGACAAGCACAGCGCGCCTGGCCTGTTTGATCGGACCAGTGTGCGTGTGCTGCTTTCGTGCGACTGCCCAGCGGCATGTACCGACGCGGCAGCCTGTCTAAGCTGGGTGTATCGAAATGATTGGACCATTTGACAAGCACAGCGCGCCTGGCCTGTTTGATCAGATCAGTGTGAGTGTGCTGCTTCCGTGCGACTGCCCAGCGGCTTGTACCGACGCGGCAGCCTGTCTAAGCTGGGTGTATCGAAATGATTGGACCATTTGACAAGCACAGCGCGCCTGGCCTGTTTGATCGGACCAGTGTGCGTGTGCTGCTTTCGTGCGACTGCCCAGCGGCATGTACCGACGCGGCAGCCTGTCTAAGCTGGGTGTATCGAAATGATTGGACCATTTGACAAGCACAGCGCGCCTGGCCTGTTTGATCGGACCGGTGTGCGTGTGCTGCTTCCGTGCGACTGCCCAGCGGCATGTACCGACGCGGCAGCCTGTCTAAGCTGGGTATATCGAAATGATTGGACCATTTGACAAGCACAGCGCGCCTGGCCTGTTTGATCGGACCGGTGTGCGTGTGCTGCTTCCGTGCGACTGCCCAGCGGCATGTACCGACGCGGCAGCCTGTTTAAGCTGGGTATATCGAAATGATTGGACCATTTGACAAGCACAGCGCGCCTGGCCTGTTTGATCGGACCAGTGTGCGTGTGCTGCTTCCGTGCGACTGCCCAGCAGCATGTACCGACGCGGCAGCCTGTCTAAGCTGGGTATATCGAAATGATTGGACCATTTGACAAGCACAGCGCGCCTGGCCTGTTTGATCGGACCGGTGTGCGTGTGCTGCTTCCGTGCGACTGCCCAGCGGCATGTACCGACGCGGCAGCCTGTCTAAGCTGGGTATACCGAAATGATTGGACCATTTGACAAGCACAGCGCGCCTGGCCTGTTTGATCGGACCAGTGTGCGTGTGCTGCTTCCGTGCGACTGCCCAGCGGCTTGTACCGACGCTGCAAGCTGGGTATACCGAAATGATTGGACCATTTGACAAGCACAGCGCGCCTGGCCTGTTTGATCGGACCAGTGTGCGTGTGCTGCTTCCGTGCGACTGCCCAGCGGCATGTACCGACGCGGCAGCCTGTCTAAGCTGGGTATATCGAAATGATTGGACCATTTGACAAGCACAGCGCGCCTGGCCTGTTTGATCGGACCGGTGTGCGTGTGCTGCTTCCGTGCGACTGCCCAGCGGCATGTACCGACGCGGCAGCCTGTTTAAGCTGGGTATATCGAAATGATTGGACCATTTGACAAGCACAGCGCGCCTGGCCTGTTTGATCGGACCAGTGTGCGTGTGCTGCTTCCGTGCGACTGCCCAGCAGCATGTACCGACGCGGCAGCCTGTCTAAGCTGGGTATATCGAAATGATTGGACCATTTGACAAGCACAGCGCGCCTGGCCTGTTTGATCGGACCGGTGTGCGTGTGCTGCTTCCGTGCGACTGCCCAGCGGCATGTACCGACGCGGCAGCCTGTCTAAGCTGGGTGTATCGAAATGATTGGACCATTTGACAAGCACAGCGCGCCTGGCCTGTTTGATCGGACCAGTGTGCGTGTGCTGCTTCCGTGCGACTGCCCAGCAGCATGTACCGACGCGGCAGCCTGTCTAAGCTGGGTGTATCGAAATGATTGGACCATTTGACAAGCACAGCGCGCCTGGCCTGTTTGATCGGACCGGTGTGCGTGTGCTGCTTCCGTGCGACTGCCCAGCGGCATGTACCGACGCGGCAGCCTGTCTAAGCTGGGTATATCGAAATGATTGGACCATTTGACAAGCACAGCGCGCCTGGCCTGTTTGATCGGACCAGTGTGCGTGTGCTGCTTCCGTGCGACTGCCCAGCGGCATGTACCGACGCGGCAGCCTGTTTAAGCTGGGTATATCGAAATGATTGGACCATTTGACAAGCACAGCGCGCCTGGCCTGTTTGATCGGACCGGTGTGCGTGTGCTGCTTCCGTGCGACTGCCCAGCGGCATGTACCGACGCGGCAGCCTGTCTAAGCTGGGTGTATCGAAATGATTGGACCATTTGACAAGCACAGCGCGCCTGGCCTGTTTGATCGGACCAGTGTGCGTGTGCTGCTTCCGTGCGACTGCCCAGCGGCATGTACCGACGCGGCAGCCTGTCTAAGCTGGGTGTATCGAAATGATTGGACCATTTGACAAGCACAGCGCGCCTGGCCTGTTTGATCGGACCAGTGTGCGTGTGCTGCTTCCGTGCGACTGCCCAGCAGCATGTACCGACGCGGCAGCCTGTCTAAGCTGGGTATACCGAAATGATTGGACCATTTGACAAGCACAGCGCGCCTGGCCTGTTTGATCGGACCGGTGTGCGTGTGCTGCTTCCGTGCGACTGCCCAGCGGCATGTACCGACGCGGCAGCCTGTCTAAGCTGGGTATATCGAAATGATTGGACCATTCGACAAGCACAGCGCGCCTGGCCTGTTTGATCGGACCAGTGTGCGTGTGCTGCTTCCGTGCGACTGCTCAGCGGCATGTACCGACGCGGCAGCCTGTCTAAGCTGGGTGTATCGAAATGATTGGACCATTTGACAAGCACAGCGCGCCTGGCCTGTTTGATCGGACCAGTGTGCGTGTGCTGCTTCCGTGCGACTGCCCAGCAGCATGTACCGACGCGGCAGCCTGTCTAAGCTGGGTATATCGAAATGATTGGACCATTTGACAAGCACAGCGCGCCTGGCCTGTTTGATCGGACCGGTGTGCGTGTGCTGCTTCCGTGCGACTGCCCAGCGGCATGTACCGACGCGGCAGCCTGTCTAAGCTGGGTATATCGAAATGATTGGACCATTTGACAAGCACAGCGCGCCTGGCCTGTTTGATCGGACCAGTGTGCGTGTGCTGCTTCCGTGCGACTGCCCAGCGGCATGTACCGACGCGGCAGCCTGTTTAAGCTGGGTATATCGAAATGATTGGACCATTTGACAAGCACAGCGCGCCTGGCCTGTTTGATCGGACCGGTGTGCGTGTGCTGCTTCCGTGCGACTGCCCAGCGGCATGTACCGACGCGGCAGCCTGTCTAAGCTGGGTGTATCGAAATGATTGGACCATTTGACAAGCACAGCGCGCCTGGCCTGTTTGATCGGACCAGTGTGCGTGTGCTGCTTCCGTGCGACTGCCCAGCGGCATGTACCGACGCGGCAGCCTGTCTAAGCTGGGTGTATCGAAATGATTGGACCATTTGACAAGCACAGCGCGCCTGGCCTGTTTGATCGGACCAGTGTGCGTGTGCTGCTTCCGTGCGACTGCCCAGCGGCATGTACCGACGCGGCAGCCTGTCTAAGCTGGGTGTATCGAAATGATTGGACCATTTGACAAGCACAGCGCGCCTGGCCTGTTTGATCGGACCAGTGTGCGTGTGCTGCTTCCGTGCGACTGCCCAGCAGCATGTACCGACGCGGCAGCCTGTCTAAGCTGGGTATACCGAAATGATTGGACCATTTGACAAGCACAGCGCGCCTGGCCTGTTTGATCGGACCGGTGTGCGTGTGCTGCTTCCGTGCGACTGCCCAGCGGCATGTACCGACGCGGCAGCCTGTCTAAGCTGGGTATATCGAAATGATTGGACCATTCGACAAGCACAGCGCGCCTGGCCTGTTTGATCGGACCAGTGTGCGTGTGCTGCTTCCGTGCGACTGCTCAGCGGCATGTACCGACGCGGCAGCCTGTCTAAGCTGGGTGTATCGAAATGATTGGACCATTTGACAAGCACAGCGCGCCTGGCCTGTTTGATCGGACCAGTGTGCGTGTGCTGCTTCCGTGCGACTGCCCAGCAGCATGTACCGACGCGGCAGCCTGTCTAAGCTGGGTATATCGAAATGATTGGACCATTTGACAAGCACAGCGCGCCTGGCCTGTTTGATCGGACCGGTGTGCGTGTGCTGCTTCCGTGCGACTGCCCAGCGGCATGTACCGACGCGGCAGCCTGTCTAAGCTGGGTATATCGAAATGATTGGACCATTTGACAAGCACAGCGCGCCTGGCCTGTTTGATCGGACCAGTGTGCGTGTGCTGCTTCCGTGCGACTGCCCAGCGGCATGTACCGACGCGGCAGCCTGTTTAAGCTGGGTATATCGAAATGATTGGACCATTTGACAAGCACAGCGCGCCTGGCCTGTTTGATCGGACCGGTGTGCGTGTGCTGCTTCCGTGCGACTGCCCAGCGGCATGTACCGACGCGGCAGCCTGTCTAAGCTGGGTGTATCGAAATGATTGGACCATTTGACAAGCACAGCGCGCCTGGCCTGTTTGATCGGACCAGTGTGCGTGTGCTGCTTCCGTGCGACTGCCCAGCGGCATGTACCGACGCGGCAGCCTGTCTAAGCTGGGTGTATCGAAATGATTGGACCATTTGACAAGCACAGCGCGCCTGGCCTGTTTGATCGGACCAGTGTGCGTGTGCTGCTTCCGTGCGACTGCCCAGCAGCATGTACCGACGCGGCAGCCTGTCTAAGCTGGGTATACCGAAATGATTGGACCATTTGACAAGCACAGCGCGCCTGGCCTGTTTGATCGGACCGGTGTGCGTGTGCTGCTTCCGTGCGACTGCCCAGCGGCATGTACCGACGCGGCAGCCTGTCTAAGCTGGGTGTATCGAAATGATTGGACCATTTGACAAGCACAGCGCGCCTGGCCTGTTTGATCGGACCAGTGTGCGTGTGCTGCTTCCGTGCGACTGCCCAGCAGCATGTACCGACGCGGCAGCCTGTCTAAGCTGGGTATATCGAAATGATTGGACCATTCGACAAGCACAGCGCGCCTGGCCTGTTTGATCGGACCAGTGTGCGTGTGCTGCTTCCGTGCGACTGCCCAGCGGCATGTACCGACGCGGCAGCCTGTCTAAGCTGGGTGTATCGAAATGATTGGACCATTTGACAAGCACAGCGCGCCTGGCCTGTTTGATCGGACCAGTGTGCGTGTGCTGCTTCCGTGCGACTGCCCAGCAGCATGTACCGACGCGGCAGCCTGTCTAAGCTGGGTATATCGAAATGATTGGACCATTTGACAAGCACAGCGCGCCTGGCCTGTTTGATCGGACCAGTGGGAGTGTGCTGCTTCCGTGCGACTGCCCAGCGGCATGTACCGACGCGGCAGCCTGTCTAAGCTGGGTGTATCGAAATGATTGGACCATTTGACAAGCACAGCGCGCCTGGCCTGTTTGATCGGACCAGTGTGCGTGTGCTGCTTCCGTGCGACTGCCCAGCGGCATGTACCGACGCGGCAGCCTGTCTAAGCTGGGTGTATCGAAATGATTGGACCAATTGACAAGCACAGCGCGCCTGGCCTGTTTGATCGGACCAGTGTGCGTGTGCTGCTTCCGTGCGACTGCCCAGCGGCATGTACCGACGCGGCAGCCTGTCTAAGCTGGGTGTATCGAAATGATTGGACCATTTGACAAGCACAGCGCGCCTGGCCTGTTTGATCGGACCAGTGTGCGTGTGCTGCTTCCGTGCGACTGCCCAGCAGCATGTACCGACGCGGCAGCCTGTCTAAGCTGGGTATATCGAAATGATTGGACCATTTGACAAGCACAGCGCGCCTGGCCTGTTTGATCGGACCAGTGTGCGTGTGCTGCTTCCGTGCGACTGCCCAGCGGCATGTACCGACGCGGCAGCCTGTCTAAGCTGGGTGTATCGAAATGATTGGACCATTTGACAAGCACAGCGCGCCTGGCCTGTTTGATCGGACCAGTGTGCGTGTGCTGCTTCCGTGTGACTGCCCAGCGGCATGTACCGACGCGGCAGCCTGTCTAAGCTGGGTATATCGAAATGATTGGACCATTTGACAAGCACAGCGCGCCTGGCCTGTTTGATCGGACCAGTGTGCGTGTGCTGCTTCCGTGCGACTGCCCAGCGGCATGTACCGACGCGGCAGCCTGTCTAAGCTGGGTGTATCGAAATGATTGGACCATTTGACAAGCACAGCGCGCCTGGCCTGTTTGATCAGACCAGTGTGCGTGTGCTGCTTCCGTGCGACTGCCCAGCGGCATGTACCGACGCGGCAGCCTGTCTAAGCTGGGTGTATCGAAATGATTGGACCAATTGACAAGCACAGCGCGCCTGGCCTGTTTGATCGGACCAGTGTGCGTGTGCTGCTTCCGTGCGACTGCCCAGCGGCATGTACCGACGCGGCAGCCTGTCTAAGCTGGGTGTATCGAAATGATTGGACCATTTGACAAGCACAGCGCGCCTGGCCTGTTTGATCGGACCAGTGTGCGTGTGCTGCTTCCGTGCGACTGCCCAGCAGCATGTACCGACGCGGCAGCCTGTCTAAGCTGGGTATATCGAAATGATTGGACCATTTGACAAGCACAGCGCGCCTGGCCTGTTTGATCGGACCAGTGTGCGTGTGCTGCTTCCGTGCGACTGCCCAGCGGCATGTACCGACGCGGCAGCCTGTCTAAGCTGGGTGTATCGAAATGATTGGACCATTTGACAAGCACAGCGCGCCTGGCCTGTTTGATCGGACCAGTGTGCGTGTGCTGCTTCCGTGCGACTGCCCAGCGGCATGTACCGACGCGGCAGCCTGTCTAAGCTGGGTGTATCGAAATGATTGGACCATTTGACAAGCACAGCGCGCCTGGCCTGTTTGATCGGACCAGTGTGCGTGTGCTGCTTCCGTGCGACTGCCCAGCGGCATGTACCGACGCGGCAGCCTGTCTAAGCTGGGTGTATCGAAATGATTGGACCATTTGACAAGCACAGCGCGCCTGGCCTGTTTGATCGGACCAGTGTGCGTGTGCTGCTTCCGTGCGACTGCCCAGCGGCATGTACCGACGCGGCAGCCTGTCTAAGCTGGGTGTATCGAAATGATTGGACCAATTGACAAGCACAGCGCGCCTGGCCTGTTTGATCGGACCAGTGTGCGTGTGCTGCTTCCGTGCGACTGCCCAGCGGCATGTACCGACGCGGCAGCCTGTCTAAGCTGGGTGTATCGAAATGATTGGACCATTTGACAAGCACAGCGCGCCTGGCCTGTTTGATCAGATCAGTGTGCGTGTGCTGCTTCCGTGCGACTGCCCAGCGGCTTGTACCGACGCTGCAAGCTGGGTGTATCGAAATGATTGGACCATTTGACAAGCACAGCGCGCCTGGCCTGTTTGATCAGACCAGTGTGAGTGTGCTGCTTCCGTGCGACTGCCCAGCGGCTTGTACTGACGCGGCAGCCTGTCTAAGCTGGGTGTATCGAAATGATTGGACCATTTGACAAGCACAGCGCGCCTGGCCTGTTTGATCGGACCGGTGTGCGTGTGCTGCTTCCGTGCGACTGCCCAGCGGCATGTACCGACGCGGCAGCCTGTCTAAGCTGGGTATATCGAAATGATTGGACCATTTGACAAGCACAGCGCGCCTGGCCTGTTTGATCGGACCGGTGTGCGTGTGCTGCTTCCGTGCGACTGCCCAGCAGCATGTACCGACGCGGCAGCCTGTCTAAGCTGGGTATATCGAAATGATTGGACCATTTGACAAGCACAGCGCGCCTGGCCTGTTTGATCGGACCGGTGTGCGTGTGCTGCTTCCGTGCGACTGCCCAGCGGCATGTACCGACGCGGCAGCCTGTCTAAGCTGGGTGTATCGAAATGATTGGACCATTTGACAAGCACAGCGCGCCTGGCCTGTTTGATCAGATCAGTGTGCGTGTGCTGCTTCCGTGCGACTGCCCAGCGGCTTGTACCGACGCTGCAAGCTGGGTGTATCGAAATGATTGGACCATTTGACAAGCACAGCGCGCCTGGCCTGTTTGATCAGACCAGTGTGAGTGTGCTGCTTCCGTGCGACTGCCCAGCGGCTTGTACTGACGCGGCAGCCTGTCTAAGCTGGGTGTATCGAAATGATTGGACCATTTGACAAGCACAGCGCGCCTGGCCTGTTTGATCGGACCAGTGTGCGTGTGCTGCTTCCGTGCGACTGCCCAGCGGCATGTACCGACGCGGCAGCCTGTCTAAGCTGGGTATATCGAAATGATTGGACCATTTGACAAGCACAGCGCGCCTGGCCTGTTTGATCGGACCAGTGTGCGTGTGCTGCTTCCGTGCGACTGCCCAGCGGCATGTACCGACGCGGCAGCCTGTCTAAGCTGGGTGTATCGAAATGATTGGACCATTTGACAAGCACAGCGCGCCTGGCCTGTTTGATCAGATCAGTGTGCGTGTGCTGCTTCCGTGCGACTGCCCAGCGGCTTGTACCGACGCTGCAAGCTGGGTGTATCGAAATGATTGGACCATTTGACAAGCACAGCGCGCCTGGCCTGTTTGATCAGACCAGTGTGAGTGTGCTGCTTCCGTGCGACTGCCCAGCGGCTTGTACTGACGCGGCAGCCTGTCTAAGCTGGGTGTATCGAAATGATTGGACCATTTGACAAGCACAGCGCGCCTGGCCTGTTTGATCGGACCAGTGTGCGTGTGCTGCTTCCGTGCGACTGCCCAGCGGCATGTACCGACGCGGCAGCCTGTCTAAGCTGGGTATATCGAAATGATTGGACCATTTGACAAGCACAGCGCGCCTGGCCTGTTTGATCGGACCGGTGTGCGTGTGCTGCTTCCGTGCGACTGCCCAGCAGCATGTACCGACGCGGCAGCCTGTCTAAGCTGGGTATATCGAAATGATTGGACCATTTGACAAGCACAGCGCGCCTGGCCTGTTTGATCGGACCAGTGTGCGTGTGCTGCTTCCGTGCGACTGCCCAGCGGCATGTACCGACGCGGCAGCCTGTCTAAGCTGGGTATATCGAAATGATTGGACCATTTGACAAGCACAGCGCGCCTGGCCTGTTTGATCGGACCGGTGTGCGTGTGCTGCTTCCGTGCGACTGCCCAGCGGCATGTACCGACGCGGCAGCCTGTCTAAGCTGGGTATATCGAAATGATTGGACCATTTGACAAGCACAGCGCGCCTGGCCTGTTTGATCAGATCAGTGTGCGTGTGCTGCTTCCGTGCGACTGCCCAGCGGCTTGTACCGACGCTGCAAGCTGGGTGTATCGAAATGATTGGACCATTTGACAAGCACAGCGCGCCTGGCCTGTTTGATCGGACCAGTGGGAGTGTGCTGCTTCCGTGCGACTGCCCAGCGGCATGTACCGACGCGGCAGCCTGTCTAAGCTGGGTATATCGAAATGATTGGACCATTTGACAAGCACAGCGCGCCTGGCCTGTTTGATCAGATCAGTGTGCGTGTGCTGCTTCCGTGCGACTGCCCAGCGGCTTGTACCGACGCTGCAAGCTGGGTGTATCGAAATGATTGGACCATTTGACAAGCACAGCGCGCCTGGCCTGTTTGATCAGATCAGTGTGCGTGTGCTGCTTCCGTGCGACTGCCCAGCGGCTTGTACCGACGCTGCAAGCTGGGTGTATCGAAATGATTGGACCATTTGACAAGCACAGCGCGCCTGGCCTGTTTGATCAGACCAGTGTGAGTGTGCTGCTTCCGTGCGACTGCCCAGCGGCATGTACCGACGCGGCAGCCTGTCTAAGCTGGGTGTATCGAAATGATTGGACCATTTGACAAGCACAGCGCGCCTGGCCTGTTTGATCGGACCAGTGTGCGTGTGCTGCTTCCGTGTGACTGCCCAGCGGCATGTACCGACGCGGCAGCCTGTCTAAGCTGGGTGTATCGAAATGATTGGACCATTTGACAAGCACAGCGCGCCTGGCCTGTTTGATCGGACCAGTGTGCGTGTGCTGCTTCCGTGCGACTGCCCAGCGGCATGTACCGACGCGGCAGCCTGTCTAAGCTGGGTGTATCGAAATGATTGGACCATTTGACAAGCACAGCGCGCCTGGCCTGTTTGATCAAATCAGTGTGCGTGTGCTGCTTCCGTGCGACTGCCCAGCGGCTTGTACCGACGCTGCAAGCTGGGTGTATCGAAATGATTGGACCATTTGACAAGCACAGCGCGCCTGGCCTGTTTGATCAGACCAGTGTGAGTGTGCTGCTTCCGTGCGACTGCCCAGCGGCTTGTACTGACGCGGCAGCCTGTCTAAGCTGGGTGTATCGAAATGATTGGACCATTTGACAAGCACAGCGCGCCTGGCCTGTTTGATCGGACCGGTGTGCGTGTGCTGCTTCCGTGCGACTGCCCAGCGGCATGTACCGACGCGGCAGCCTGTCTAAGCTGGGTATATCGAAATGATTGGACCATTTGACAAGCACAGCGCGCCTGGCCTGTTTGATCGGACCAGTGTGCGTGTGCTGCTTCCGTGCGACTGCCCAGCGGCATGTACCGACGCGGCAGCCTGTCTAAGCTGGGTATATCGAAATGATTGGACCATTTGACAAGCACAGCGCGCCTGGCCTGTTTGATCGGACCAGTGTGCGTGTGCTGCTTCCGTGCGACTGCCCAGCAGCATGTACCGACGCGGCAGCCTGTCTAAGCTGGGTGTATCGAAATGATTGGACCATTTGACAAGCACAGCGCGCCTGGCCTGTTTGATCGGACCGGTGTGCGTGTGCTGCTTCCGTGCGACTGCCCAGCGGCATGTACCGACGCGGCAGCCTGTCTAAGCTGGGTATATCGAAATGATTGGACCATTTGACAAGCACAGCGCGCCTGGCCTGTTTGATCGGACCAGTGGGAGTGTGCTGCTTCCGTGCGACTGCCCAGCGGCATGTACCGACGCGGCAGCCTGTCTAAGCTGGGTATATCGAAATGATTGGACCATTTGACAAGCACAGCGCGCCTGGCCTGTTTGATCAGATCAGTGTGCGTGTGCTGCTTCCGTGCGACTGCCCAGCGGCTTGTACCGACGCTGCAAGCTGGGTGTATCGAAATGATTGGACCATTTGACAAGCACAGCGCGCCTGGCCTGTTTGATCGGACCAGTGGGAGTGTGCTGCTTCCGTGCGACTGCCCAGCGGCTTGTACCGACGCTGCAAGCTGGGTGTATCGAAATGATTGGACCATTTGACAAGCACAGCGCGCCTGGCCTGTTTGATCAGACCAGTGTGAGTGTGCTGCTTCCGTGCGACTGCCCAGCGGCTTGTACCGACGCCGCAGCCTGTCTAAGCTGGGTATATCGAAATGATTGGACCATTTGACAAGCACAGCGCGCCTGGCCTGTTTGATCGGACCAGTGTGCGTGTGCTGCTTCCGTGCGACTGCCCAGCAGCATGTACCGACGCGGCAGCCTGTCTAAGCTGGGTATATCGAAATGATTGGACCATTTGACAAGCACAGCGCGCCTGGCCTGTTTGATCGGACCAGTGTGCGTGTGCTGCTTCCGTGCGACTGCCCAGCGGCTTGTACCGACGCTGCAAGCTGGGTGTATCGAAATGATTGGACCATTTGACAAGCACAGCGCGCCTGGCCTGTTTGATCAGACCAGTGTGAGTGTGCTGCTTCCGTGCGACTGCCCAGCGGCTTGTACCGACGCCGCAGCCTGTCTAAGCTGGGTATATCGAAATGATTGGACCATTTGACAAGCACAGCGCGCCTGGCCTGTTTGATCGGACCGGTGTGCGTGTGCTGCTTCCGTGCGACTGCCCAGCGGCATGTACCGACGCGGCAGCCTGTCTAAGCTGGGTATATCGAAATGATTGGACCATTTGACAAGCACAGCGCGCCTGGCCTGTTTGATCGGACCGGTGTGCGTGTGCTGCTTCCGTGCGACTGCCCAGCGGCATGTACCGACGCGGCAGCCTGTCTAAGCTGGGTATATCGAAATGATTGGACCATTTGACAAGCACAGCGCGCCTGGCCTGTTTGATCGGACCAGTGTGCGTGTGCTGCTTCCGTGCGACTGCCCAGCGGCATGTACCGACGCGGCAGCCTGTCTAAGCTGGGTATATCGAAATGATTGGACCATTTGACAAGCACAGCGCGCCTGGCCTGTTTGATCGGACCGGTGTGCGTGTGCTGCTTCCGTGCGACTGCCCAGCGGCATGTACCGACGCGGCAGCCTGTCTAAGCTGGGTATATCGAAATGATTGGACCATTTGACAAGCACAGCGCGCCTGGCCTGTTTGATCGGACCAGTCTGCGTGTGCTGCTTCCGTGCGACTGCCCAGCGGCATGTACCGACGCGGCAGCCTGTCTAAGCTGGGTATATCGAAATGATTGGACCATTTGACAAGCACAGCGCGCCTGGCCTGTTTGATCGGACCAGTGTGCGTGTGCTGCTTCCGTGCGACTGCCCAGCGGCATGTACCGACGCGGCAGCCTGTCTAAGCTGGGTGTATCGAAATGATTGGACCATTTGACAAGCACAGCGCGCCTGGCCTGTTTGATCGGACCGGTGTGCGTGTGCTGCTTCCGTGCGACTGCCCAGCGGCATGTACCGACGCGGCAGCCTGTCTAAGCTGGGTGTATCGAAATGATTGGACCATTTGACAAGCACAGCGCGCCTGGCCTGTTTGATCGGACCAGTGTGCGTGTGCTGCTTCCGTGCGACTGCCCAGCGGCATGTACCGACGCGGCAGCCTGTCTAAGCTGGGTGTATCGAAATGATTGGACCATTTGACAAGCACAGCGCGCCTGGCCTGTTTGATCGGACCAGTGTGCGTGTGCTGCTTCCGTGCGACTGCCCAGCAGCATGTACCGACGCGGCAGCCTGTCTAAGCTGGGTATATCGAAATGATTGGACCATTTGACAAGCACAGCGCGCCTGGCCTGTTTGATCGGACCAGTGTGCGTGTGCTGCTTCCGTGCGACTGCCCAGCAGCATGTACCGACGCGGCAGCCTGTCTAAGCTGGGTATATCGAAATGATTGGACCATTTGACAAGCACAGCGCGCCTGGCCTGTTTGATCGGACCAGTGTACGTGTGCTGCTTCCGTGCGACTGCCCAGCAGCATGTACCGACGCGGCAGCCTGTCTAAGCTGGGTATATCGAAATGATTGGACCATTTGACAAGCACAGCGCGCCTGGCCTGTTTGATCGGACCAGTGTGCGTGTGCTGCTTCCGTGCGACTGCCCAGCGGCATGTACCGACGCGGCAGCCTGTCTAAGCTGGGTGTATCGAAATGATTGGACCATTTGACAAGCACAGCGCGCCTGGCCTGTTTGATCGGACCAGTGTGCGTGTGCTGCTTCCGTGCGACTGCCCAGCGGCATGTACCGACGCGGCAGCCTGTCTAAGCTGGGTGTATCGAAATGATTGGACCATTTGACAAGCACAGCGCGCCTGGCCTGTTTGATCGGACCAGTGTGCGTGTGCTGCTTCCGTGCGACTGACCAGTGTGCGTGTGCTGCTTCCGTGCGACTGCCCAGCGGCATGTACCGACGCGGCAGCCTGTCTAAGCTGGGTGTATCGAAATGATTGGACCATTTGACAAGCACAGCGCGCCTGGCCTGTTTGATCGGACCAGTGTGCGTGTGCTGCTTCCGTGCGACTGCCCAGCGGCATGTACCGACGCGGCAGCCTGTCTAAGCTGGGTGTATCGAAATGATTGGACCATTTGACAAGCACAGCGCGCCTGGCCTGTTTGATCGGACCAGTGTGCGTGTGCTGCTTCCGTGCGACTGCCCAGCGGCATGTACCGACGCGGCAGCCTGTCTAAGCTGGGTGTATCGAAATGATTGGACCATTTGACAAGCACAGCGCGCCTGGCCTGTTTGATCGGACCAGTGTGCGTGTGCTGCTTCCGTGCGACTGCCCAGCAGCATGTACCGACGCGGCAGCCTGTCTAAGCTGGGTATATCGAAATGATTGGACCATTTGACAAGCACAGCGCGCCTGGCCTGTTTGATCGGACCAGTGTGCGTGTGCTGCTTCCGTGCGACTGCCCAGCAGCATGTACCGACGCGGCAGCCTGTCTAAGCTGGGTATATCGAAATGATTGGACCATTTGACAAGCACAGCGCGCCTGGCCTGTTTGATCGGACCAGTGTACGTGTGCTGCTTCCGTGCGACTGCCCAGCAGCATGTACCGACGCGGCAGCCTGTCTAAGCTGGGTATATCGAAATGATTGGACCATTTGACAAGCACAGCGCGCCTGGCCTGTTTGATCGGACCAGTGTGCGTGTGCTGCTTCCGTGCGACTGCCCAGCGGCATGTACCGACGCGGCAGCCTGTCTAAGCTGGGTGTATCGAAATGATTGGACCATTTGACAAGCACAGCGCGCCTGGCCTGTTTGATCGGAGCAGTGTGCGTGTGCTGCTTCCGTGCGACTGCCCAGCGGCATGTACCGACGCGGCAGCCTGTCTAAGCTGGGTGTATCGAAATGATTGGACCATTTGACAAGCACAGCGCGCCTGGCCTGTTTGATCGGACCAGTGTGCGTGTGCTGCTTCCGTGCGACTGACCAGTGTGCGTGTGCTGCTTCCGTGCGACTGCCCAGCGGCATGTACCGACGCGGCAGCCTGTCTAAGCTGGGTGTATCGAAATGATTGGACCATTTGACAAGCACAGCGCGCCTGGCCTGTTTGATCGGACCAGTGTGCGTGTGCTGCTTCCGTGCGACTGCCCAGCGGCATGTACCGACGCGGCAGCCTGTCTAAGCTGGGTGTATCGAAATGATTGGACCATTTGACAAGCACAGCGCGCCTGGCCTGTTTGATCGGACCAGTGTGCGTGTGCTGCTTCCGTGCGACTGCCCAGCGGCATGTACCGACGCGGCAGCCTGTCTAAGCTGGGTATATCGAAATGATTGGACCATTTGACAAGCACAGCGCGCCTGGCCTGTTTGATCGGACCAGTGTGCGTGTGCTGCTTCCGTGCGACTGCCCAGCGGCATGTACCGACGCGGCAGCCTGTCTAAGCTGGGTGTATCGAAATGATTGGACCATTTGACAAGCACAGCGCGCCTGGCCTGTTTGATCGGACCAGTGTGCGTGTGCTGCTTCCGTGCGACTGACCAGTGTGCGTGTGCTGCTTCCGTGCGACTGCCCAGCGGCATGTACCGACGCGGCAGCCTGTCTAAGCTGGGTGTATCGAAATGATTGGACCATTTGACAAGCACAGCGCGCCTGGCCTGTTTGATCGGACCAGTGTGCGTGTGCTGCTTCCGTGCGACTGCCCAGCGGCATGTACCGACGCGGCAGCCTGTCTAAGCTGGGTGTATCGAAATGATTGGACCATTTGACAAGCACAGCGCGCCTGGCCTGTTTGATCGGACCAGTGTGCGTGTGCTGCTTCCGTGCGACTGCCCAGCGGCATGTACCGACGCGGCAGCCTGTCTAAGCTGGGTATATCGAAATGATTGGACCATTTGACAAGCACAGCGCGCCTGGCCTGTTTGATCGGACCAGTGTGCGTGTGCTGCTTCCGTGCGACTGCCCAGCGGCATGTACCGACGCGGCAGCCTGTCTAAGCTGGGTGTATCGAAATGATTGGACCATTTGACAAGCACAGCGCGCCTGGCCTGTTTGATCGGACCAGTGGGAGTGTGCTGCTTCCGTGCGACTGCCCAGCGGCATGTACCGACGCGGCAGCCTGTCTAAGCTGGGTGTATCGAAATGATTGGACCATTTGACAAGCACAGCGCGCCTGGCCTGTTTGATCGGACCAGTGTGCGTGTGCTGCTTCCGTGCGACTGCCCAGCGGCATGTACCGACGCGGCAGCCTGTCTAAGCTGGGTATATCGAAATGATTGGACCATTTGACAAGCACAGCGCGCCTGGCCTGTTTGATCGGACCAGTGTGCGTGTGCTGCTTCCGTGCGACTGCCCAGCGGCATGTACCGACGCGGCAGCCTGTCTAAGCTGGGTGTATCGAAATGATTGGACCATTTGACAAGCACAGCGCGCCTGGCCTGTTTGATCGGACCAGTGGGAGTGTGCTGCTTCCGTGCGACTGCCCAGCGGCATGTACCGACGCGGCAGCCTGTCTAAGCTGGGTGTATCGAAATGATTGGACCATTTGACAAGCACAGCGCGCCTGGCCTGTTTGATCGGACCAGTGTGCGTGTGCTGCTTCCGTGCGACTGCCCAGCGGCATGTACCGACGCGGCAGCCTGTCTAAGCTGGGTGTATCGAAATGATTGGACCATTTGACAAGCACAGCGCGCCTGGCCTGTTTGATCGGACCAGTGTGCGTGTGCTGCTTCCGTGCGACTGCCCAGCGGCATGTACCGACGCGGCAGCCTGTCTAAGCTGGGTGTATCGAAATGATTGGACCATTTGACAAGCACAGCGCGCCTGGCCTGTTTGATCGGACCAGTGTGCGTGTGCTGCTTCCGTGCGACTGCCCAGCAGCATGTACCGACGCGGCAGCCTGTCTAAGCTGGGTATATCGAAATGATTGGACCATTTGACAAGCACAGCGCGCCTGGCCTGTTTGATCGGACCAGTGTGCGTGTGCTGCTTCCGTGCGACTGCCCAGCAGCATGTACCGACGCCGCAGCCTGTCTAAGCTGGGTGTATCGAAATGATTGGACCATTTGACAAGCACAGCGCGCCTGGCCTGTTTGATCGGACCAGTGTGCGTGTGCTGCTTCCGTGCGACTGCCCAGCGGCATGTACCGACGCGGCAGCCTGTCTAAGCTGGGTATATCGAAATGATTGGACCATTTGACAAGCACAGCGCGCCTGGCCTGTTTGATCGGACCAGTGTGCGTGTGCTGCTTCCGTGCGACTGCCCAGCGGCATGTACCGACGCGGCAGCCTGTCTAAGCTGGGTATATCGAAATGATTGGACCATTTGACAAGCACAGCGCGCCTGGCCTGTTTGATCGGACCAGTGTGCGTGTGCTGCTTCCGTGCGACTGCCCAGCAGCATGTACCGACGCGGCAGCCTGTCTAAGCTGGGTATATCGAAATGATTGGACCATTTGACAAGCACAGCGCGCCTGGCCTGTTTGATCGGACCAGTGTGCGTGTGCTGCTTCCGTGCGACTGCCCAGCGGCATGTCCCGACGCGGCAGCCTGTCTAAGCTGGGTGTATCCAAATAATTGGACCATTTGACAAGCACAGCGCGCCTGGCCTGTTTGATCGGACCAGTGTGCGTGTGCTGCTTCCGTGCGACTGCCCAGCGGCATGTACCGACGCGGCAGCCTGTCTAAGCTGGGTGTATCGAAATGATTGGACCATTTGACAAGCACAGCGCGCCTGGCCTGTTTGATCGGAGCAGTGTGCGTGTGCTGCTTCCGTGCGACTGCCCAGCAGCATGTACCGACGCGGCAGCCTGTCTAAGCTGGGTATATCGAAATGATTGGACCATTTGACAAGCACAGCGCGCCTGGCCTGTTTGATCGGACCAGTGTGCGTGTGCTGCTTCCGTGCGACTGCCCAGCGGCATGTACCGACGCCGCAGCCTGTCTAAGCTGGGTATATCCAAATGATTGGACCATTTGACAAGCACAGCGCGCCTGGCCTGTTTGATCGGACCAGTGTGCGTGTGCTGCTTCCGTGCGACTGCCCAGCGGCATGTACCGACGCGGCAGCCTGTCTAAGCTGGGTGTATCGAAATGATTGGACCATTTGACAAGCACAGCGCGCCTGGCCTGTTTGATCGGAGCAGTGTGCGTGTGCTGCTTCCGTGCGACTGCCCAGCAGCATGTACCGACGCGGCAGCCTGTCTAAGCTGGGTGTATCGAAATGATTGGACCAATTGACAAGCACAGCGCGCCTGGCCTGTTTGATCGGACCAGTATGCGTGTGCTGCTTCCGTGCGACTGCCCAGCAGCATGTACCGACGCGGCAGCCTGTCTAAGCTGGGTGTATCGAAATGATTGGACCATTTGACAAGCACAGCGCGCCTGGCCTGTTTGATCGGAGCAGTGTGCGTGTGCTGCTTCCGTGCGACTGCCCAGCAGCATGTACCGACGCGGCAGCCTGTCTAAGCTGGGTGTATCGAAATGATTGGACCAATTGACAAGCACAGCGCGCCTGGCCTGTTTGATCGGACCAGTATGCGTGTGCTGCTTCCGTGCGACTGCCCAGCAGCATGTACCGACGCGGCAGCCTGTCTAAGCTGGGTGTATCGAAATGATTGGACCATTTGACAAGCACAGCGCGCCTGGCCTGTTTGATCGGACCAGTGTGCGTGTGCTGCTTCCGTGCGACTGCCCAGCAGCATGTACCGACGCGGCAGCCTGTCTAAGCTGGGTGTATCGAAATGATTGGACCATTTGACAAGCACAGCGCGCCTGGCCTGTTTGATCGGACCAGTGTGCGTGTGCTGCTTCCGTGCAACTGCCCAGCGGCATGTACCGACGCGGCAGCCTGTCTAAGCTGGGTGTATCGAAATGATTGGACCATTTGACAAGCACAGCGCGCCTGGCCTGTTTGATCGGACCAGTGTGCGTGTGCTGCTTCCGTGCGACTGCCCAGCGGCATGTACCGACGCGGCAGCCTGTCTAAGCTGGGTGTATCGAAATGATTGGACCATTTGACAAGCACAGCGCGCCTGGCCTGTTTGATCGGACCGGTGTGCGTGTGCTGCTTCCGTGCGACTGCCCAGCGGCATGTACCGACGCGGCAGCCTGTCTAAGCTGGGTGTATCGAAATGATTGGACCATTTGACAAGCACAGCGCGCCTGGCCTGTTTGATCGGACCAGTGTGCGTGTGCTGCTTCCGTGCGACTGCCCAGCAGCATGTACCGACGCGGCAGCCTGTCTAAGCTGGGTGTATCGAAATGATTGGACCATTTGACAAGCACAGCGCGCCTGGCCTGTTTGATCGGACCAGTGTGCGTGTGCTGCTTCCGTGCAACTGCCCAGCGGCATGTACCGACGCGGCAGCCTGTCTAAGCTGGGTGTATCGAAATGATTGGACCATTTGACAAGCACAGCGCGCCTGGCCTGTTTGATCGGACCAGTGTGCGTGTGCTGCTTCCGTGCGACTGCCCAGCGGCATGTACCGACGCGGCAGCCTGTCTAAGCTGGGTGTATCGAAATGATTGGACCATTTGACAAGCACAGCGCGCCTGGCCTGTTTGATCGGACCGGTGTGCGTGTGCTGCTTCCGTGCGACTGCCCAGCGGCATGTACCGACGCGGCAGCCTGTCTAAGCTGGGTGTATCGAAATGATTGGACCATTTGACAAGCACAGCGCGCCTGGCCTGTTTGATCGGACCGGTGTGCGTGTGCTGCTTCCGTGCGACTGCCCAGCGCATGTACCGACGCGGCAGCCTGTCTAAGCTGGGTGTATCGAAATGATTGGACCATTTGACAAGCACAGCGCGCCTGGCCTGTTTGATCGGACCAGTGTGCGTGTGCTGCTTCCGTGCGACTGCCCAGCAGCATGTACCGACGCGGCAGCCTGTCTAAGCTGGGTGTATCGAAATGATTGGACCATTTGACAAGCACAGCGCGCCTGGCCTGTTTGATCGGACCAGTGTGCGTGTGCTGCTTCCGTGCAACTGCCCAGCGGCATGTACCGACGCGGCAGCCTGTCTAAGCTGGGTGTATCGAAATGATTGGACCATTTGACAAGCACAGCGCGCCTGGCCTGTTTGATCGGACCAGTGTGCGTGTGCTGCTTCCGTGCGACTGCCCAGCGGCATGTACCGACGCGGCAGCCTGTCTAAGCTGGGTGTATCGAAATGATTGGACCATTTGACAAGCACAGCGCGCCTGGCCTGTTTGATCGGACCGGTGTGCGTGTGCTGCTTCCGTGCGACTGCCCAGCGGCATGTACCGACGCGGCAGCCTGTCTAAGCTGGGTGTATCGAAATGATTGGACCATTTGACAAGCACAGCGCGCCTGGCCTGTTTGATCGGACCGGTGTGCGTGTGCTGCTTCCGTGCGACTGCCCAGCGCATGTACCGACGCGGCAGCCTGTCTAAGCTGGGTGTATCGAAATGATTGGACCATTTGACAAGCACAGCGCGCCTGGCCTGTTTGATCGGACCAGTGTGCGTGTGCTGCTTCCGTGCGACTGCCCAGCAGCATGTACCGACGCGGCAGCCTGTCTAAGCTGGGTGTATCGAAATGATTGGACCATTTGACAAGCACAGCGCGCCTGGCCTGTTTGATCGGACCAGTGTGCGTGTGCTGCTTCCGTGCGACTGCCCAGCGGCATGTACCGACGCGGCAGCCTGTCTAAGCTGGGTGTATCGAAATGATTGGACCATTTGACAAGCACAGCGCGCCTGGCCTGTTTGATCGGACCGGTGTGCGTGTGCTGCTTCCGTGCGACTGCCCAGCGGCATGTACCGACGCGGCAGCCTGTCTAAGCTGGGTGTATCGAAATGATTGGACCATTTGACAAGCACAGCGCGCCTGGCCTGTTTGATCGGACCGGTGTGCGTGTGCTGCTTCCGTGCGACTGCCCAGCGGCATGTACCGACGCGGCAGCCTGTCTAAGCTGGGTGTATCGAAATGATTGGACCATTTGACAAGCACAGCGCGCCTGGCCTGTTTGATCGGACCAGTGTGCGTGTGCTGCTTCCGTGCGACTGCCCAGCGGCATGTACCGACGCGGCAGCCTGTCTAAGCTGGGTGTATCGAAATGATTGGACCATTTGACAAGCACAGCGCGCCTGGCCTGTTTGATCGGACCAGTGTGCGTGTGCTGCTTCCGTACGACTGCCCAGCAGCATGTACCGACGCGGCAGCCTGTCTAAGCTGGGTGTATCGAAATGATTGGACCATTTGACAAGCACAGCGCGCCTGGCCTGTTTGATCGGACCAGTGTGCGTGTGCTGCTTCCGTGCGACTGACCAGTGTGCGTGTGCTGCTTCCGTGCGACTGCCCAGCGGCATGTACCGACGCGGCAGCCTGTCTAAGCTGGGTGTATCCAAATAATTGGACCATTTGACAAGCACAGCGCGCCTGGCCTGTTTGATCGGACCGGTGTGCGTGTGCTGCTTCCGTGCGACTGCCCAGCGGCATGTACCGACGCGGCAGCCTGTCTAAGCTGGGTGTATCGAAATGATTGGACCATTTGACAAGCACAGCGCGCCTGGCCTGTTTGATCGGACCAGTGTGCGTGTGCTGCTTCCGTGCGACTGCCCAGCGGCATGTACCGACGCGGCAGCCTGTCTAAGCTGGGTGTATCGAAATGATTGGACCATTTGACAAGCACAGCGCGCCTGGCCTGTTTGATCGGACCAGTGTGCGTGTGCTGCTTCCGTACGACTGCCCAGCAGCATGTACCGACGCGGCAGCCTGTCTAAGCTGGGTGTATCGAAATGATTGGACCATTTGACAAGCACAGCGCGCCTGGCCTGTTTGATCGGACCAGTGTGCGTGTGCTGCTTCCGTGCGACTGACCAGTGTGCGTGTGCTGCTTCCGTGCGACTGCCCAGCGGCATGTACCGACGCGGCAGCCTGTCTAAGCTGGGTGTATCCAAATAATTGGACCATTTGACAAGCACAGCGCGCCTGGCCTGTTTGATCGGACCAGTGTGCGTGTGCTGCTTCCGTGCGACTGCCCAGCGGCATGTACCGACGCGGCAGCCTGTCGAAGCTGGGTGTATCGAAATGATTGGACCATTTGACAAGCACAGCGCGCCTGGCCTGTTTGATCGGACCAGTGTGCGTGTGCTGCTTCCGTACGACTTCCCAGCGGCATGTACCGACGCGGCAGCCTGTCTAAGCTGGGTGTATCGAAATAATTGGACCATTTGACAAGCACAGCGCGCCTGGCCTGTTTGATCGGACCAGTGTGCGTGTGCTGCTTCCGTACGACTTCCCAGCGGCATGTACCGACGCGGCAGCCTGTCGAAGCTGGGTGTATCCAAATGATTGGACCATTTGACAAGCACAGCGCGCCTGGCCTGTTTGATCGGACCAGTGTGCGTGTGCTGCTTCCGTGCGACTGCCCAGCAGCATGTACCGACGCGGCAGCCTGTCTAAGCTGGGTGTATCGAAATGATTGGACCAATTGACAAGCACAGCGCGCCTGGCCTGTTTGATCGGACCAGTGTGCGTGTGCTGCTTCCGTGCGACTGCCCAGCGGCATGTCCCGACGCGGCAGCCTGTCTAAGCTGGGTGTATCCAAATGATTGGACCATTTGACAAGCACAGCGCGCCTGGCCTGTTTGATCGGACCAGTGTGCGTGTGCTGCTTCCGTGCGACTGCCCAGCAGCATGTACCGACGCGGCAGCCTGTCTAAGCTGGGTGTATCGAAATGATTGGACCAATTGACAAGCACAGCGCGCCTGGCCTGTTTGATCGGACCAGTGTGCGTGTGCTGCTTCCGTGCGACTGCCCAGCGGCATGTCCCGACGCGGCAGCCTGTCTAAGCTGGGTGTATCCAAATGATTGGACCATTTGACAAGCACAGCGCGCCTGGCCTGTTTGATCGGACCAGTGTGCGTGTGCTGCTTCCGTACGACTTCCCAGCGGCATGTACCGACGCGGCAGCCTGTCTAAGCTGGGTGTATCGAAATAATTGGACCATTTGACAAGCACAGCGCGCCTGGCCTGTTTGATCGGACCAGTGTGCGTGTGCTGCTTCCGTACGACTTCCCAGCGGCATGTACCGACGCGGCAGCCTGTCGAAGCTGGGTGTATCCAAATGATTGGACCATTTGACAAGCACAGCGCGCCTGGCCTGTTTGATCGGACCAGTGTGCGTGTGCTGCTTCCGTGCGACTGCCCAGCAGCATGTACCGACGCGGCAGCCTGTCTAAGCTGGGTGTATCGAAATGATTGGACCAATTGACAAGCACAGCGCGCCTGGCCTGTTTGATCGGACCAGTGTGCGTGTGCTGCTTCCGTGCGACTGCCCAGCGGCATGTCCCGACGCGGCAGCCTGTCTAAGCTGGGTGTATCCAAATGATTGGACCATTTGACAAGCACAGCGCGCCTGGCCTGTTTGATCGGACCAGTGTGCGTGTGCTGCTTCCGTACGACTTCCCAGCGGCATGTACCGACGCGGCAGCCTGTCTAAGCTGGGTGTATCGAAATAATTGGACCATTTGACAAGCACAGCGCGCCTGGCCTGTTTGATCGGACCAGTGTGCGTGTGCTGCTTCCGTACGACTTCCCAGCGGCATGTACCGACGCGGCAGCCTGTCGAAGCTGGGTGTATCCAAATGATTGGACCATTTGACAAGCACAGCGCGCCTGGCCTGTTTGATCGGACCAGTGTGCGTGTGCTGCTTCCGTGCGACTGCCCAGCGGCATGTACCGACGCGGCAGCCTGTCTAAGCTGGGTGTATCCAAATAATTGGACCATTTGACAAGCACAGCGCGCCTGGCCTGTTTGATCGGACCAGTGTGCGTGTGCTGCTTTCGTGCGACTGCCCAGCGGCATGTACCGACGCGGCAGCCTGTCTAAGCTGGGTGTATCGAAATGATTGGACCATTTGACAAGCACAGCGCGCCTGGCCTGTTTGATCGGACCAGTGTGCGTGTGCTGCTTCCGTGCGACTGCCCAGCGGCATGTACCGACGCGGCAGCCTGTCTAAGCTGGGTGTATCCAAATAATTGGACCATTTGACAAGCACAGCGCGCCTGGCCTGTTTGATCGGACCAGTGTGCGTGTGCTGCTTCCGTGCGACTGCCCAGCGGCATGTACCGACGCGGCAGCCTGTCGAAGCTGGGTGTATCGAAATGATTGGACCATTTGACAAGCACAGCGCGCCTGGCCTGTTTGATCGGACCAGTGTGCGTGTGCTGCTTCCGTGCGACTGCCCAGCAGCATGTACCGACGCGGCAGCCTGTCTAAGCTGGGTGTATCGAAATGATTGGACCATTTGACAAGCACAGCGCGCCTGGCCTGTTTGATCGGACCAGTGTGCGTGTGCTGCTTCCGTGCGACTGCCCAGCGGCATGTACCGACGCGGCAGCCTGTCTAAGCTGGGTGTATCCAAATAATTGGACCATTTGACAAGCACAGCGCGCCTGGCCTGTTTGATCAGACCAGTGTGCGTGTGCTGCTTCCGTGCGACTGCCCAGCAGCATGTACCGACGCGGCAGCCTGTCGAAGCTGGGTGTATCCAAATGATTGGACCATTTGACAAGCACAGCGCGCCTGGCCTGTTTGATCGGACCAGTGTGCGTGTGCTGCTTCCGTGCGACTGCCCAGCGGCATGTACCGACGCGGCAGCCTGTCTAAGCTGGGTGTATCGAAATGATTGGACCATTTGACAAGCACAGCGCACCTGGCCTGTTTGATCGGACCAGTGTGCGTGTGCTGCTTCCGTGCGACTGCCCAGCGGCATGTACCGACGCGGCAGCCTGTCTAAGCTGGGTGTATCGAAATGATTGGACCATTTGACAAGCACAGCGCGCCTGGCCTGTTTGATCGGACCAGTGTGCGTGTGCTGCTTCCGTACGACTTCCAGCGGCATGTACCGACGCGGCAGCCTGTCTAAGCTGGGTGTATCGAAATGATTGGACCATTTGACAAGCACAGCGCGCCTGGCCTGTTTGATCGGACCAGTGTGCGTGTGCTGCTTCCGTGCGACTGCCCAGCAGCATGTACCGACGCGGCAGCCTGTCTAAGCTGGGTGTATCGAAATGATTGGACCATTTGACAAGCACAGCGCGCCTGGCCTGTTTGATCGGACCAGTGTGCGTGTGCTGCTTCCGTGCGACTGACCAGTGTGCGTGTGCTGCTTCCGTGCGACTGCCCAGCGGCATGTACCGACGCGGCAGCCTGTCTAAGCTGGGTGTATCCAAATAATTGGACCATTTGACAAGCACAGCGCGCCTGGCCTGTTTGATCGGACCAGTGTGCGTGTGCTGCTTCCGTGCGACTGCCCAGCGGCATGTACCGACGCGGCAGCCTGTCGAAGCTGGGTGTATCGAAATGATTGGACCATTTGACAAGCACAGCGCGCCTGGCCTGTTTGATCGGACCAGTGTGCGTGTGCTGCTTCCGTGCGACTGCCCAGCAGCATGTACCGACGCGGCAGCCTGTCTAAGCTGGGTGTATCGAAATGATTGGACCAATTGACAAGCACAGCGCGCCTGGCCTGTTTGATCGGACCAGTGTGCGTGTGCTGCTTCCGTGCGACTGCCCAGCGGCATGTCCCGACGCGGCAGCCTGTCTAAGCTGGGTGTATCGAAATGATTGGACCATTTGACAAGCACAGCGCGCCTGGCCTGTTTGATCGGACCAGTGTGCGTGTGCTGCTTCCGTACGACTTCCCAGCGGCATGTACCGACGCGGCAGCCTGTCGAAGCTGGGTGTATCGAAATGATTGGACCATTTGACAAGCACAGCGCGCCTGGCCTGTTTGATCGGACCAGTGTGCGTGTGCTGCTTCCGTGCGACTGCCCAGCGGCATGTACCGACGCGGCAGCCTGTCTAAGCTGGGTGTATCCAAATAATTGGACCATTTGACAAGCACAGCGCGCCTGGCCTGTTTGATCGGACCAGTGTGCGTGTGCTGCTTCCGTGCGACTGCCCAGCGGCATGTACCGACGCGGCAGCCTGTCTAAGCTGGGTGTATCGAAATGATTGGACCATTTGACAAGCACAGCGCGCCTGGCCTGTTTGATCGGACCAGTGCGAGTGTGCTGCTTCCGTGCGACTGCCCAGCAGCATGTACCGACGCGGCAGCCTGTCTAAGCTGGGTGTATCGAAATGATTGGACCATTTGACAAGCACAGCGCGCCTGGCCTGTTTGATCGGACCAGTGTGCGTGTGCTGCTTCCGTACGACTGCCCAGCGGCATGTACCGACGCGGCAGCCTGTCTAAGCTGGGTGTATCGAAATGATTGGACCATTTGACAAGCACAGCGCGCCTGGCCTGTTTGATCAGATCAGTGTGCGTGTGCTGCTTCCGTGCGACTGCCCAGCGGCTTGTACCGACGCTGCAAGCTGGGTGTATCGAAATGATTGGACCATTTGACAAGCACAGCGCGCCTGGCCTGTTTGATCGGACCAGTGTGCGTGTGCTGCTTCCGTGCGACTGCCCAGCGGCATGTACCGACGCGGCAGCCTGTCTAAGCTGGGTGTATCGAAATGATTGGACCATTTGACAAGCACAGCGCGCCTGGCCTGTTTGATCGGACCAGTGTGCGTGTGCTGCTTCCGTACGACTTCCAGCGGCATGTACCGACGCGGCAGCCTGTCTAAGCTGGGTGTATCGAAATGATTGGACCATTTGACAAGCACAGCGCGCCTGGCCTGTTTGATCGGACCAGTGTGCGTGTGCTGCTTCCGTGCGACTGCCCAGCGGCATGTACCGACGCGGCAGCCTGTCTAAGCTGGGTGTATCGAAATGATTGGACCATTTGACAAGCACAGCGCGCCTGGCCTGTTTGATGGTACCAGTGTGCGTGTGCTGCTTCCGTGCGACTGCCCAGCGGCATGTACCAACGCGGCAGCCTGTCTAAGCTGGGTGTATCGAAATGATTGGACCATTTGACAAGCACAGCGCGCCTGGCCTGTTTGATGGTACCAGTGTGCGTGTGCTGCTTCCGTGCGACTGCCCAGCGGCATGTACCAACGCGGCAGCCTGTCTAAGCTGGGTGTATCGAAATGATTGGACCATTTGACAAGCACAGCGCACCAGGCCTGTTTGATCGGACCAGTGTGCGTGTGCTGCTTCCGTGCGACTGCCCAGCGGCATGTACCAACGCGGCAGCCTGTCTAAGCTGGGTGTATCGAAATGATTGGACCATTTGACAAGCACAGCGCACCTGGCCTGTTTGATCGGACCAGTGTGCGTGTGCTGCTTCCGTGCGACTGCCCAGCGGCATGTACCGACGCGGCAGCCTGTCTAAGCTGGGTGTATCGAAATGATTGGACCATTTGACAAGCACAGCGCGCCTGGCCTGTTTGATGGTACCAGTGTGCGTGTGCTGCTTCCGTGCGACTGCCCAGCGGCATGTACCAACGCGGCAGCCTGTCTAAGCTGGGTGTATCGAAATGATTGGACCATTTGACAAGCACAGCGCACCAGGCCTGTTTGATCGGACCAGTGTGCGTGTGCTGCTTCCGTGCGACTGCCCAGCGGCATGTACCGACGCGGCAGCCTGTCTAAGCTGGGTGTATCGAAATGATTGGACCATTTGACAAGCACAGCGCGCCTGGCCTGTTTGATCGGACCAGTGTGCGTGTGCTGCTTCCGTGCGACTGCCCAGCGGCATGTACCAACGCGGCAGCCTGTCTAAGCTGGGTGTATCGAAATGATTGGACCATTTGACAAGCACAGCGCGCCTGGCCTGTTTGATCGGACCAGTGTGCGTGTGCTGCTTCCGTGCGACTGCCCAGCAGCATGTACCGACGCGGCAGCCTGTCGAAGCTGGGTGTATCCAAATGATTGGACCATTTGACAAGCACAGCGCGCCTGGCCTGTTTGATCGGACCAGTGTGCGTGTGCTGCTTCCGTGCGACTGCCCAGCAGCATGTACCGACGCGGCAGCCTGTCTAAGCTGGGTGTATCGAAATGATTGGACCATTTGACAAGCACAGCGCGCCTGGCCTGTTTGATCGGACCAGTGTGCGTGTGCTGCTTCCGTGCGACTGCCCAGCGGCATGTACCGACGCGGCAGCCTGTCTAAGCTGGGTATATCGAAATGATTGGACCATTTGACAAGCACAGCGCGCCTGGCCTGTTTGATCGGACCAGTGTGCGTGTGCTGCTTCCGTGCGACTGCCCAGCGGCATGTACCGACGCGGCAGCCTGTCGAAGCTGGGTGTATCGAAATGATTGGACCATTTGACAAGCACAGCGCGCCTGGCCTGTTTGATCGGACCAGTGTGCGTGTGCTGCTTCCGTGCGACTGCCCAGCGGCATGTACCGACGCGGCAGCCTGTCTAAGCTGGGTGTATCGAAATGATTGGACCATTTGACAAGCACAGCGCGCCTGGCCTGTTTGATCGGACCAGTGTGCGTGTGCTGCTTCCGTGCGACTGCCCAGCAGCATGTACCGACGCGGCAGCCTGTCTAAGCTGGGTGTATCGAAATGATTGGACCATTTGACAAGCACAGCGCGCCTGGCCTGTTTGATCGGACCAGTGTGCGTGTGCTGCTTCCGTACGACTTCCAGCGGCATGTACCGACGCGGCAGCCTGTCTAAGCTGGGTATATCGAAATGATTGGACCATTTGACAAGCACAGCGCGCCTGGCCTGTTTGATCGGACCAGTGTGCGTGTGCTGCTTCCGTGCGACTGCCCAGCAGCATGTACCGACGCGGCAGCCTGTCTAAGCTGGGTGTATCGAAATGATTGGACCATTTGACAAGCACAGCGCGCCTGGCCTGTTTGATCGGACCAGTGTGCGTGTGCTGCTTCCGTGCGACTGCCCAGCGGCATGTACCGACGCGGCAGCCTGTCTAAGCTGGGTATATCGAAATGATTGGACCATTTGACAAGCACAGCGCGCCTGGCCTGTTTGATCGGACCAGTGTGCGTGTGCTGCTTCCGTGCGACTGCCCAGCGGCATGTACCGACGCGGCAGCCTGTCGAAGCTGGGTGTATCGAAATGATTGGACCATTTGACAAGCACAGCGCGCCTGGCCTGTTTGATCGGACCAGTGTGCGTGTGCTGCTTCCGTGCGACTGCCCAGCGGCATGTACCGACGCGGCAGCCTGTCTAAGCTGGGTGTATCGAAATGATTGGACCATTTGACAAGCACAGCGCGCCTGGCCTGTTTGATCGGACCAGTGTGCGTGTGCTGCTTCCGTGCGACTGCCCAGCAGCATGTACCGACGCGGCAGCCTGTCTAAGCTGGGTGTATCGAAATGATTGGACCATTTGACAAGCACAGCGCGCCTGGCCTGTTTGATCGGACCAGTGTGCGTGTGCTGCTTCCGTACGACTTCCAGCGGCATGTACCGACGCGGCAGCCTGTCTAAGCTGGGTATATCGAAATGATTGGACCATTTGACAAGCACAGCGCGCCTGGCCTGTTTGATCGGACCAGTGTGCGTGTGCTGCTTCCGTGCGACTGCCCAGCGGCATGTACCGACGCGGCAGCCTGTCGAAGCTGGGTGTATCGAAATGATTGGACCATTTGACAAGCACAGCGCGCCTGGCCTGTTTGATCGGACCAGTGTGCGTGTGCTGCTTCCGTGCGACTGCCCAGCGGCATGTACCGACGCGGCAGCCTGTCTAAGCTGGGTATATCGAAATGATTGGACCATTTGACAAGCACAGCGCGCCTGGCCTGTTTGATCGGACCAGTGTGCGTGTGCTGCTTCCGTGCGACTGCCCAGCGGCATGTACCGACGCGGCAGCCTGTCTAAGCTGGGTGTATCGAAATGATTGGACCATTTGACAAGCACAGCGCGCCTGGCCTGTTTGATCGGACCAGTGTGCGTGTGCTGCTTCCGTACGACTTCCAGCGGCATGTACCGACGCGGCAGCCTGTCTAAGCTGGGTGTATCGAAATGATTGGACCATTTGACAAGCACAGCGCACCTGGCCTGTTTGATCGGACCAGTGTGCGTGTGCTGCTTCCGTGCGACTGCCCAGCGGCATGTACCGACGCGGCAGCCTGTCTAAGCTGGGTGTATCGAAATGATTGGACCATTTGACAAGCACAGCGCGCCTGGCCTGTTTGATCGGACCAGTGTGCGTGTGCTGCTTCCGTGCGACTGCCCAGCGGCATGTACCGACGCGGCAGCCTGTCTAAGCTGGGTATATCGAAATGATTGGACCATTTGACAAGCACAGCGCGCCTGGCCTGTTTGATCGGACCAGTGTGCGTGTGCTGCTTCCGTGCGACTGCCCAGCGGCATGTACCGACGCGGCAGCCTGTCGAAGCTGGGTGTATCGAAATGATTGGACCATTTGACAAGCACAGCGCGCCTGGCCTGTTTGATCGGACCAGTGTGCGTGTGCTGCTTCCGTGCGACTGCCCAGCGGCATGTACCAACGCGGCAGCCTGTCTAAGCTGGGTGTATCGAAATGATTGGACCATTTGACAAGCACAGCGCACCTGGCCTGTTTGATCGGACCAGTGTGCGTGTGCTGCTTCCGTGCGACTGCCCAGCGGCATGTACCGACGCGGCAGCCTGTCTAAGCTGGGTGTATCGAAATGATTGGACCATTTGACAAGCACAGCGCGCCTGGCCTGTTTGATCGGACCAGTGTGCGTGTGCTGCTTCCGTGCGACTGCCCAGCAGCATGTACCGACGCGGCAGCCTGTCTAAGCTGGGTGTATCGAAATGATTGGACCATTTGACAAGCACAGCGCGCCTGGCCTGTTTGATCGGACCAGTGTGCGTGTGCTGCTTCCGTACGACTTCCAGCGGCATGTACCGACGCGGCAGCCTGTCTAAGCTGGGTGTATCGAAATGATTGGACCATTTGACAAGCACAGCGCACCTGGCCTGTTTGATCGGACCAGTGTGCGTGTGCTGCTTCCGTGCGACTGCCCAGCGGCATGTACCGACGCGGCAGCCTGTCTAAGCTGGGTGTATCGAAATGATTGGACCATTTGACAAGCACAGCGCGCCTGGCCTGTTTGATCGGACCAGTGTGCGTGTGCTGCTTCCGTGCGACTGCCCAGCGGCATGTACCGACGCGGCAGCCTGTCTAAGCTGGGTATATCGAAATGATTGGACCATTTGACAAGCACAGCGCGCCTGGCCTGTTTGATCGGACCAGTGTGCGTGTGCTGCTTCCGTGCGACTGCCCAGCGGCATGTACCGACGCGGCAGCCTGTCTAAGCTGGGTGTATCGAAATGATTGGACCATTTGACAAGCACAGCGCGCCTGGCCTGTTTGATCGGACCAGTGTGCGTGTGCTGCTTCCGTACGACTTCCAGCGGCATGTACCGACGCGGCAGCCTGTCTAAGCTGGGTGTATCGAAATGATTGGACCATTTGACAAGCACAGCGCACCTGGCCTGTTTGATCGGACCAGTGTGCGTGTGCTGCTTCCGTGCGACTGCCCAGCGGCATGTACCGACGCGGCAGCCTGTCTAAGCTGGGTATATCGAAATGATTGGACCATTTGACAAGCACAGCGCGCCTGGCCTGTTTGATCGGACCAGTGTGCGTGTGCTGCTTCCGTGCGACTGCCCAGCGGCATGTACCGACGCGGCAGCCTGTCGAAGCTGGGTGTATCGAAATGATTGGACCATTTGACAAGCACAGCGCGCCTGGCCTGTTTGATCGGACCAGTGTGCGTGTGCTGCTTCCGTACGACTTCCAGCGGCATGTACCGACGCGGCAGCCTGTCTAAGCTGGGTGTATCGAAATGATTGGACCATTTGACAAGCACAGCGCACCTGGCCTGTTTGATCGGACCAGTGTGCGTGTGCTGCTTCCGTGCGACTGCCCAGCGGCATGTACCGACGCGGCAGCCTGTCTAAGCTGGGTATATCGAAATGATTGGACCATTTGAC
The DNA here is from genome assembly GCA_033558005.1 of Phytophthora taxon juncus. Taxonomy (NCBI): domain Eukaryota; phylum Oomycota; class Peronosporomycetes; order Peronosporales; family Peronosporaceae; genus Phytophthora; species Phytophthora taxon juncus. The sequence continues at coordinate 3,454,634 of JAUCEE010000003.1, forward strand.
AAGCACAGCGCGCCTGGCCTGTTTGATCGGACCAGTGTGCGTGTGCTGCTTCCGTGCGACTGCCCAGCGGCATGTACCGACGCGGCAGCCTGTCGAAGCTGGGTGTATCGAAATGATTGGACCATTTGACAAGCACAGCGCGCCTGGCCTGTTTGATCGGACCAGTGTGCGTGTGCTGCTTCCGTGCGACTGCCCAGCGGCATGTACCGACGCGGCAGCCTGTCTAAGCTGGGTATATCGAAATGATTGGACCATTTGACAAGCACAGCGCACCTGGCCTGTTTGATCGGACCAGTGTGCGTGTGCTGCTTCCGTGCGACTGCCCAGCGGCATGTACCGACGCGGCAGCCTGTCTAAGCTGGGTATATCGAAATGATTGGACCATTTGACAAGCACAGCGCGCCTGGCCTGTTTGATCGGACCAGTGTGCGTGTGCTGCTTCCGTGCGACTGCCCAGCGGCATGTACCGACGCGGCAGCCTGTCTAAGCTGGGTGTATCGAAATGATTGGACCATTTGACAAGCACAGCGCGCCTGGCCTGTTTGATCGGACCAGTGTGCGTGTGCTGCTTCCGTGCGACTGCCCAGCGGCATGTACCGACGCGGCAGCCTGTCTAAGCTGGGTGTATCGAAATGATTGGACCATTTGACAAGCACAGCGCGCCTGGCCTGTTTGATCGGACCAGTGTGCGTGTGCTGCTTCCGTGCGACTGCCCAGCGGCATGTACCGACGCGGCAGCCTGTCTAAGCTGGGTATATCGAAATGATTGGACCATTTGACAAGCACAGCGCGCCTGGCCTGTTTGATCGGACCAGTGTGCGTGTGCTGCTTCCGTGCGACTGCCCAGCGGCATGTACCGACGCGGCAGCCTGTCTAAGCTGGGTATATCGAAATGATTGGACCATTTGACAAGCACAGCGCACCTGGCCTGTTTGATCGGACCAGTGTGCGTGTGCTGCTTCCGTGCGACTGCCCAGCGGCATGTACCGACGCGGCAGCCTGTCTAAGCTGGGTATATCGAAATGATTGGACCATTTGACAAGCACAGCGCGCCTGGCCTGTTTGATCGGACCAGTGTGCGTGTGCTGCTTCCGTGCGACTGCCCAGCGGCATGTACCGACGCGGCAGCCTGTCGAAGCTGGGTGTATCGAAATGATTGGACCATTTGACAAGCACAGCGCGCCTGGCCTGTTTGATCGGACCAGTGTGCGTGTGCTGCTTCCGTGCGACTGCCCAGCGGCATGTACCGACGCGGCAGCCTGTCTAAGCTGGGTGTATCGAAATGATTGGACCATTTGACAAGCACAGCGCGCCTGGCCTGTTTGATCGGACCAGTGTGCGTGTGCTGCTTCCGTACGACTTCCAGCGGCATGTACCGACGCGGCAGCCTGTCTAAGCTGGGTGTATCGAAATGATTGGACCATTTGACAAGCACAGCGCGCCTGGCCTGTTTGATCGGACCAGTGTGCGTGTGCTGCTTCCGTGCGACTGCCCAGCGGCATGTACCGACGCGGCAGCCTGTCGAAGCTGGGTGTATCGAAATGATTGGACCATTTGACAAGCACAGCGCGCCTGGCCTGTTTGATCGGACCAGTGTGCGTGTGCTGCTTCCGTGCGACTGCCCAGCGGCATGTACCGACGCGGCAGCCTGTCTAAGCTGGGTGTATCGAAATGATTGGACCATTTGACAAGCACAGCGCGCCTGGCCTGTTTGATCGGACCAGTGTGCGTGTGCTGCTTCCGTGCGACTGCCCAGCAGCATGTACCGACGCGGCAGCCTGTCTAAGCTGGGTGTATCGAAATGATTGGACCATTTGACAAGCACAGCGCGCCTGGCCTGTTTGATCGGACCAGTGTGCGTGTGCTGCTTCCGTGCGACTGCCCAGCAGCATGTACCGACGCGGCAGCCTGTCTAAGCTGGGTGTATCGAAATGATTGGACCATTTGACAAGCACAGCGCGCCTGGCCTGTTTGATCGGACCAGTGTGCGTGTGCTGCTTCCGTGCGACTGCCCAGCGGCATGTACCGACGCGGCAGCCTGTCTAAGCTGGGTATATCGAAATGATTGGACCATTTGACAAGCACAGCGCGCCTGGCCTGTTTGATCGGACCAGTGTGCGTGTGCTGCTTCCGTGCGACTGCCCAGCGGCATGTACCGACGCGGCAGCCTGTCTAAGCTGGGTATATCGAAATGATTGGACCATTTGACAAGCACAGCGCGCCTGGCCTGTTTGATCGGACCAGTGCGCGTGTGCTGCTTCCGTGCGACTGCCCAGCGGCATGTACCGACGCGGCAGCCTGTCTAAGCTGGGTGTATCGAAATGATTGGACCATTTGACAAGCACAGCGCCTGGCCTATTTGATCGGACCAGTGTGCGTGTGCTGCTTCCGTGCGACTGCCCAGCAGCATGTACCGACGCGGCAGCCTGTCTAAGCTGGGTGTATCGAAATGATTGGACCATTTGACAAGCACAGCGCGCCTGGCCTGTTTGATCGGACCAGTGTGCGTGTGCTGCTTCCGTGCGACTGCCCAGCGGCATGTACCGACGCGGCAGCCTGTCTAAGCTGGGTGTATCGAAATGATTGGACCATTTGACAAGCACAGCGCACCTGGCCTGTTTGATCGGACCAGTGTGCGTGTGCTGCTTCCGTGCGACTGCCCAGCGGCATGTACCGACGCGGCAGCCTGTCTAAGCTGGGTGTATCGAAATGATTGGACCATTTGACAAGCACAGCGCACCTGGCCTGTTTGATCGGACCAGTGTGCGTGTGCTGCTTCCGTGCGACTGCCCAGCGGCATGTACCGACGCGGCAGCCTGTCTAAGCTGGGTGTATCGAAATGATTGGACCATTTGACAAGCACAGCGCGCCTGGCCTGTTTGATCGGACCAGTGTGCGTGTGCTGCTTCCGTACGACTTCCAGCGGCATGTACCGACGCGGCAGCCTGTCTAAGCTGGGTGTATCGAAATGATTGGACCATTTGACAAGCACAGCGCGCCTGGCCTGTTTGATCGGACCAGTGTGCGTGTGCTGCTTCCGTGCGACTGCCCAGCGGCATGTACCGACGCGGCAGCCTGTCTAAGCTGGGTGTATCGAAATGATTGGACCATTTGACAAGCACAGCGCCTGGCCTATTTGATCGGACCAGTGTGCGTGTGCTGCTTCCGTGCGACTGCCCAGCAGCATGTACCGACGCGGCAGCCTGTCTAAGCTGGGTGTATCGAAATGATTGGACCATTTGACAAGCACAGCGCGCCTGGCCTGTTTGATCGGACCAGTGTGCGTGTGCTGCTTCCGTGCGACTGCCCAGCGGCATGTACCGACGCGGCAGCCTGTCTAAGCTGGGTGTATCGAAATGATTGGACCATTTGACAAGCACAGCGCACCTGGCCTGTTTGATCGGACCAGTGTGCGTGTGCTGCTTCCGTGCGACTGCCCAGCGGCATGTACCGACGCGGCAGCCTGTCTAAGCTGGGTGTATCGAAATGATTGGACCATTTGACAAGCACAGCGCACCTGGCCTGTTTGATCGGACCAGTGTGCGTGTGCTGCTTCCGTGCGACTGCCCAGCGGCATGTACCGACGCGGCAGCCTGTCTAAGCTGGGTGTATCGAAATGATTGGACCATTTGACAAGCACAGCGCGCCTGGCCTGTTTGATCGGACCAGTGTGCGTGTGCTGCTTCCGTACGACTTCCAGCGGCATGTACCGACGCGGCAGCCTGTCTAAGCTGGGTGTATCGAAATGATTGGACCATTTGACAAGCACAGCGCGCCTGGCCTGTTTGATCGGACCAGTGTGCGTGTGCTGCTTCCGTGCGACTGCCCAGCGGCATGTACCGACGCGGCAGCCTGTCTAAGCTGGGTGTATCGAAATGATTGGACCATTTGACAAGCACAGCGCGCCTGGCCTGTTTGATCGGACCAGTGTGCGTGTGCTGCTTCCGTACGACTTCCAGCGGCATGTACCGACGCGGCAGCCTGTCTAAGCTGGGTGTATCGAAATGATTGGACCATTTGACAAGCACAGCGCACCTGGCCTGTTTGATCGGACCAGTGTGCGTGTGCTGCTTCCGTGCGACTGCCCAGCGGCATGTACCGACGCGGCAGCCTGTCTAAGCTGGGTGTATCGAAATGATTGGACCATTTGACAAGCACAGCGCACCTGGCCTGTTTGATCGGACCAGTGTGCGTGTGCTGCTTCCGTGCGACTGCCCAGCGGCATGTACCGACGCGGCAGCCTGTCGAAGCTGGGTGTATCGAAATGATTGGACCATTTGACAAGCACAGCGCACCTGGCCTGTTTGATCGGACCAGTGTGCGTGTGCTGCTTCCGTGCGACTGCCCAGCGGCATGTACCGACGCGGCAGCCTGTCTAAGCTGGGTGTATCGAAATGATTGGACCATTTGACAAGCACAGCGCGCCTGGCCTGTTTGATCGGACCAGTGTGCGTGTGCTGCTTCCGTACGACTTCCAGCGGCATGTACCGACGCGGCAGCCTGTCTAAGCTGGGTGTATCGAAATGATTGGACCATTTGACAAGCACAGCGCGCCTGGCCTGTTTGATCGGACCAGTGTGCGTGTGCTGCTTCCGTGCGACTGCCCAGCGGCATGTACCGACGCGGCAGCCTGTCTAAGCTGGGTGTATCGAAATGATTGGACCATTTGACAAGCACAGCGCGCCTGGCCTGTTTGATCGGACCAGTGTGCGTGTGCTGCTTCCGTACGACTTCCAGCGGCATGTACCGACGCGGCAGCCTGTCTAAGCTGGGTGTATCGAAATGATTGGACCATTTGACAAGCACAGCGCACCTGGCCTGTTTGATCGGACCAGTGTGCGTGTGCTGCTTCCGTGCGACTGCCCAGCGGCATGTACCGACGCGGCAGCCTGTCGAAGCTGGGTGTATCGAAATGATTGGACCATTTGACAAGCACAGCGCACCTGGCCTGTTTGATCGGACCAGTGTGCGTGTGCTGCTTCCGTGCGACTGCCCAGCGGCATGTACCGACGCGGCAGCCTGTCTAAGCTGGGTGTATCGAAATGATTGGACCATTTGACAAGCACAGCGCGCCTGGCCTGTTTGATCGGACCAGTGTGCGTGTGCTGCTTCCGTACGACTTCCAGCGGCATGTACCGACGCGGCAGCCTGTCTAAGCTGGGTGTATCGAAATGATTGGACCATTTGACAAGCACAGCGCACCTGGCCTGTTTGATCGGACCAGTGTGCGTGTGCTGCTTCCGTGCGACTGCCCAGCGGCATGTACCGACGCGGCAGCCTGTCGAAGCTGGGTGTATCGAAATGATTGGACCATTTGACAAGCACAGCGCACCTGGCCTGTTTGATCGGACCAGTGTGCGTGTGCTGCTTCCGTGCGACTGCCCAGCGGCATGTACCGACGCGGCAGCCTGTCTAAGCTGGGTGTATCGAAATGATTGGACCATTTGACAAGCACAGCGCGCCTGGCCTGTTTGATCGGACCAGTGTGCGTGTGCTGCTTCCGTACGACTTCCAGCGGCATGTACCGACGCGGCAGCCTGTCTAAGCTGGGTGTATCGAAATGATTGGACCATTTGACAAGCACAGCGCACCTGGCCTGTTTGATCGGACCAGTGTGCGTGTGCTGCTTCCGTGCGACTGCCCAGCGGCATGTACCGACGCGGCAGCCTGTCGAAGCTGGGTGTATCGAAATGATTGGACCATTTGACAAGCACAGCGCGCCTGGCCTGTTTGATCGGACCAGTGTGCGTGTGCTGCTTCCGTGCGACTGCCCAGCGGCATGTACCGACGCGGCAGCCTGTCTAAGCTGGGTGTATCGAAATGATTGGACCATTTGACAAGCACAGCGCGCCTGGCCTGTTTGATCGGACCAGTGTGCGTGTGCTGCTTCCGTACGACTTCCAGCGGCATGTACCGACGCGGCAGCCTGTCTAAGCTGGGTGTATCGAAATGATTGGACCATTTGACAAGCACAGCGCGCCTGGCCTGTTTGATCGGACCAGTGTGCGTGTGCTGCTTCCGTGCGACTGCCCAGCGGCATGTACCGACGCGGCAGCCTGTCTAAGCTGGGTGTATCGAAATGATTGGACCATTTGACAAGCACAGCGCGCCTGGCCTGTTTGATCGGACCAGTGTGCGTGTGCTGCTTCCGTACGACTTCCAGCGGCATGTACCGACGCGGCAGCCTGTCTAAGCTGGGTGTATCGAAATGATTGGACCATTTGACAAGCACAGCGCGCCTGGCCTGTTTGATCGGACCAGTGTGCGTGTGCTGCTTCCGTGCGACTGCCCAGCGGCATGTACCGACGCGGCAGCCTGTCTAAGCTGGGTGTATCGAAATGATTGGACCATTTGACAAGCACAGCGCACCTGGCCTGTTTGATCGGACCAGTGTGCGTGTGCTGCTTCCGTGCGACTGCCCAGCGGCATGTACCGACGCGGCAGCCTGTCTAAGCTGGGTGTATCGAAATGATTGGACCATTTGACAAGCACAGCGCGCCTGGCCTGTTTGATCGGACCAGTGTGCGTGTGCTGCTTCCGTACGACTTCCAGCGGCATGTACCGACGCGGCAGCCTGTCTAAGCTGGGTGTATCGAAATGATTGGACCATTTGACAAGCACAGCGCACCTGGCCTGTTTGATCGGACCAGTGTGCGTGTGCTGCTTCCGTGCGACTGCCCAGCGGCATGTACCGACGCGGCAGCCTGTCTAAGCTGGGTGTATCGAAATGATTGGACCATTTGACAAGCACAGCGCGCCTGGCCTGTTTGATCGGACCAGTGTGCGTGTGCTGCTTCCGTGCGACTGCCCAGCGGCATGTACCGACGCGGCAGCCTGTCTAAGCTGGGTGTATCGAAATGATTGGACCATTTGACAAGCACAGCGCACCTGGCCTGTTTGATCGGACCAGTGTGCGTGTGCTGCTTCCGTGCGACTGCCCAGCGGCATGTACCGACGCGGCAGCCTGTCGAAGCTGGGTGTATCGAAATGATTGGACCATTTGACAAGCACAGCGCGCCTGGCCTGTTTGATCGGACCAGTGTGCGTGTGCTGCTTCCGTGCGACTGCCCAGCGGCATGTACCGACGCGGCAGCCTGTCTAAGCTGGGTGTATCGAAATGATTGGACCATTTGACAAGCACAGCGCGCCTGGCCTGTTTGATCGGACCAGTGTGCGTGTGCTGCTTCCGTGCGACTGCCCAGCGGCATGTACCGACGCGGCAGCCTGTCGAAGCTGGGTGTATCGAAATGATTGGACCATTTGACAAGCACAGCGCACCTGGCCTGTTTGATCGGACCAGTGTGCGTGTGCTGCTTCCGTGCGACTGCCCAGCGGCATGTACCGACGCGGCAGCCTGTCTAAGCTGGGTGTATCGAAATGATTGGACCATTTGACAAGCACAGCGCGCCTGGCCTGTTTGATCGGACCAGTGTGCGTGTGCTGCTTCCGTACGACTTCCAGCGGCATGTACCGACGCGGCAGCCTGTCTAAGCTGGGTGTATCGAAATGATTGGACCATTTGACAAGCACAGCGCACCTGGCCTGTTTGATCGGACCAGTGTGCGTGTGCTGCTTCCGTGCGACTGCCCAGCGGCATGTACCGACGCGGCAGCCTGTCGAAGCTGGGTGTATCGAAATGATTGGACCATTTGACAAGCACAGCGCGCCTGGCCTGTTTGATCGGACCAGTGTGCGTGTGCTGCTTCCGTGCGACTGCCCAGCGGCATGTACCGACGCGGCAGCCTGTCTAAGCTGGGTGTATCGAAATGATTGGACCATTTGACAAGCACAGCGCGCCTGGCCTGTTTGATCGGACCAGTGTGCGTGTGCTGCTTCCGTGCGACTGCCCAGCGGCATGTACCGACGCGGCAGCCTGTCTAAGCTGGGTGTATCGAAATGATTGGACCATTTGACAAGCACAGCGCGCCTGGCCTGTTTGATCGGACCAGTGTGCGTGTGCTGCTTCCGTACGACTTCCAGCGGCATGTACCGACGCGGCAGCCTGTCTAAGCTGGGTGTATCGAAATGATTGGACCATTTGACAAGCACAGCGCGCCTGGCCTGTTTGATCGGACCAGTGTGCGTGTGCTGCTTCCGTGCGACTGCCCAGCGGCATGTACCGACGCGGCAGCCTGTCTAAGCTGGGTGTATCGAAATGATTGGACCATTTGACAAGCACAGCGCGCCTGGCCTGTTTGATCGGACCAGTGTGCGTGTGCTGCTTCCGTACGACTTCCAGCGGCATGTACCGACGCGGCAGCCTGTCTAAGCTGGGTGTATCGAAATGATTGGACCATTTGACAAGCACAGCGCACCTGGCCTGTTTGATCGGACCAGTGTGCGTGTGCTGCTTCCGTGCGACTGCCCAGCGGCATGTACCGACGCGGCAGCCTGTCTAAGCTGGGTGTATCGAAATGATTGGACCATTTGACAAGCACAGCGCGCCTGGCCTGTTTGATCGGACCAGTGTGCGTGTGCTGCTTCCGTGCGACTGCCCAGCGGCATGTACCGACGCGGCAGCCTGTCGAAGCTGGGTGTATCGAAATGATTGGACCATTTGACAAGCACAGCGCGCCTGGCCTGTTTGATCGGACCAGTGTGCGTGTGCTGCTTCCGTGCGACTGCCCAGCGGCATGTACCGACGCGGCAGCCTGTCTAAGCTGGGTGTATCGAAATGATTGGACCATTTGACAAGCACAGCGCGCCTGGCCTGTTTGATCGGACCAGTGTGCGTGTGCTGCTTCCGTACGACTTCCAGCGGCATGTACCGACGCGGCAGCCTGTCTAAGCTGGGTGTATCGAAATGATTGGACCATTTGACAAGCACAGCGCGCCTGGCCTGTTTGATCGGACCAGTGTGCGTGTGCTGCTTCCGTGCGACTGCCCAGCGGCATGTACCGACGCGGCAGCCTGTCTAAGCTGGGTGTATCGAAATGATTGGACCATTTGACAAGCACAGCGCACCTGGCCTGTTTGATCGGACCAGTGTGCGTGTGCTGCTTCCGTGCGACTGCCCAGCGGCATGTACCGACGCGGCAGCCTGTCTAAGCTGGGTGTATCGAAATGATTGGACCATTTGACAAGCACAGCGCGCCTGGCCTGTTTGATCGGACCAGTGTGCGTGTGCTGCTTCCGTACGACTTCCAGCGGCATGTACCGACGCGGCAGCCTGTCTAAGCTGGGTGTATCGAAATGATTGGACCATTTGACAAGCACAGCGCACCTGGCCTGTTTGATCGGACCAGTGTGCGTGTGCTGCTTCCGTGCGACTGCCCAGCGGCATGTACCGACGCGGCAGCCTGTCTAAGCTGGGTGTATCGAAATGATTGGAAAAGGAAGGTCGTTTGTGCACTAGATGATAAAATGCAAAGTGATTGATTTAGGTCCTTAGTTCGCGCAGCTACTCTAAGCCTGCTCAATCTGCTGGATACACACTACTGGATTCCTTGCTGGCTACCGAGTTACCTTAGCCAATCAGCGAGTGCCACGGCGATTGCCCATCTTGTACCCACAATCATGTACCCAGGTGGCGTAATCAGCGTCCCATAATCAGCGTCCCATAATCATAGGCACCGCGAGTGAAGGTCGTGGGTAACCGGTTTACTGGTATACCGAGGGTGGACGAGGCGCTTTCTTGACAACACTCCCACTCGACTCGGCCATGCTTGGTGCTTGGATTCCTAGCTTGCTTCGCAGGCTTATGAACTGCACCGCGGTGATCGGCTTGGTCATCAGGTCTGCCTTCATGTCCTTCGTTGAGCAGTACTGCAACACCACTTGGCCATCTTCAACCTTCTCGCGTACGAAGTGGTAGCGAATGTCGATGTGCTTGGTACGCTTGTGAAATTCGGGGTTCTTGGCCAGCGCAATGGAGCCTTGATTGTCTTCGTAGATCTTGACCGCTTCATCGCTCTTCATTTCGCCGAGCTCACACAGAAACGCCTTGAGCCATATCGCTTCTTGAGTCGCTTCCGTCAGTGCCATGTATTCGGCCTCCGTTGATGACAGCGCCACCGTGCGCTGCTTCTTGCTTCTCCAGCTGATGCATCCGCCGTTCATCATAAATGCGTAGCCACTTGTACTACGTCGAGTCTCGACGTCGCCGGCCCAATCCGCATCGGAGTAGCCTTGGAGTCCTTCTTCATTCGCTGCGTAAAACTCGATGCCATGAGTCTTCGTCCCTTGTATGTAGCGAAACACGCGCTTGAGTGCTTGCCAGTGTGTGGGGCACGGGTCTGCCGCGAACTGGCTGAGAATTCCCACTGCAGCGGCGAGGTCCGGTCGAGTCCCAACCATGAGATACATCAAGCACCCGACAGCGTTGCGATACGGTACTTTGGCCATGGTCTCTTCGTGCTTGCATCCTCCTTCGCACATCGCTTTGGTCAGCTTGAGTCCTGGGTCTTGAGGAGTCTTAACAGGGTTACTCTTTTCCATGCCGAACTTCTCCAGGATGTCCTTCGCAAACTTGGTCTGACGGATCGATACTCTTCCGGCAGACAGATCTTGCTCGATTTCCATGCCAAGGAAGTACCTGAGGTGGCCTAAGTCCGTCATGTCAAAGCGCGAACTGAGTGCCTCTTTCGTCGACTTGAGCAGTTCGTCGTTGTTGCTTGCGAGAACCAGATCGTCGACGTAGAGTGCCACGAAGATCATGTCTTGATCATTCCACTTGGCGTAGATGCAGTGATCCGCTTTACACTTCTTAAATTCCAGTTCGAGCATGAACTTGTCGATGGTCTGATTCCACATGCGCGGCGACTGCTTCAGACCGTAGAGCGAGCGCTTCAGGTGGCAGACGTAGTCCGGGCGCTCTTCATCCGTGTAGCCCTCCGGCTGCACCATGTAGATATCTTCGTCAAGTAGTCCGTTCAGGAACGCCGTCTTGACATCCATCTGGTGTACCGTCAAGTTGTACTTGGCCGCCAGACTGAGAAGAATTCTGATCGACGTGAACTTCGCCACCGGGGCAAATGTTTCTTCGTAGTCGACGCCGTATTTTTGCGAGAATCCCTTGGCCACCAGTCGCGCCTTGAACCGTTCAATCTCCCCAGCTTGGTTTTCCTTGATTCGGAACACCCACCGACAGCCGATTGCCTTCCGACCTTGCGGCAACGGCACCAACGTCCAGGTCTTGTTCTTGCGGAGAGAGTCGACTTCCGAGTCACACGCATCCTTCCACTTGGCCGCGTTGCTGGATTCCATCGCTGACTTGAACGTGGTCGGCATTTCTCCCACTGAATCCACAACGTAGGCCGCTTCAAACTCTTCTTCTCCACTTGCGGTCGCTGACATCTCTTCCAGCGTCTGCGGCCGGCTCTGCCGCTTGGTCCGTGGAATCTCCACCGCTTCCTCCAACGACTGCGTTCGCTGGTGTCGCTTACTGCCAGGCTCAAAATCTTGATGCGGCGCAGACCGGTCCTCGGTCTCATCCTCGGACGACGATTCTCGATCTGTGGCATCTTCATCTCGAAGCTCCACGACAACTTCTTCATCATAGCTTCGTCTCCCACCGTCAAAGACGTCTTCCATGAATTGTGCGTCGCGGCTCACCAGCACGCGACCGCTCTTAATCTCTTCAAAACGATACGCTTTCTCGTGCTCTGAGTACCCAAGAAACCGACACCGCACTGCTCGAGCGTCGAACTTGGTGCGTTTAAAAGGAAGGTCGTTTGTGCACTAGATGATAAAATGCAAAGTGATTGATTTAGGTCCTTAGTTCGCGCAGCTACTCTAAGCCTGCTCAATCTGCTGGATACACACTACTGGATTCCTTGCTGGCTACCGAGTTACCTTAGCCAATCAGCGAGTGCCACGGCGATTGCCCATCTTGTACCCACAATCATGTACCCAGGTGGCGTAATCAGCGTCCCATCATCAGCGTCCCATAATCAGCGTCCCATAATCATAGGCACCGCGAGTGAAGGTCGTGGGTAACCGGTTTACTGGTATACCGAGGGTGGACGAGGCGCTTTCTTGACAACACTCCCACTCGACTCGGCCATGCTTGGTGCTTGGATTCCTAGCTTGCTTCGCAGGCTTATGAACTGCACCGCGGTGATCGGCTTGGTCATCAGGTCTGCCTTCATGTCCTTCGTTGAGCAGTACTGCAACACCACTTGGCCATCTTCAACCTTCTCGCGTACGAAGTGGTAGCGAATGTCGATGTGCTTGGTACGCTTGTGAAATTCGGGGTTCTTGGCCAGCGCAATGGAGCCTTGATTGTCTTCGTAGATCTTGACCGCTTCATCGCTCTTCATTTCGCCGAGCTCACACAGAAACGCCTTGAGCCATATCGCTTCTTGAGTCGCTTCCGTCAGTGCCATGTATTCGGCCTCCGTTGATGACAGCGCCACCGTGCGCTGCTTCTTGCTTCTCCAGCTGATGCATCCGCCGTTCATCATAAATGCGTAGCCACTTGTACTACGTCGAGTCTCGACGTCGCCGGCCCAATCCGCATCGGAGTAGCCTTGGAGTCCTTCTTCATTCGCTGCGTAAAACTCGATGCCATGAGTCTTCGTCCCTTGTATGTAGCGAAACACGCGCTTGAGTGCTTGCCAGTGTGTGGGGCACGGGTCTGCCGCGAACTGGCTGAGAATTCCCACTGCAGCGGCGAGGTCCGGTCGAGTCCCAACCATGAGATACATCAAGCACCCGACAGCGTTGCGATACGGTACTTTGGCCATGGTCTCTTCGTGCTTGCATCCTCCTTCGCACATCGCTTTGGTCAGCTTGAGTCCTGGGTCTTGAGGAGTCTTAACAGGGTTACTCTTTTCCATGCCGAACTTCTCCAGGATGTCCTTCGCAAACTTGGTCTGACGGATCGATACTCTTCCGGCAGACAGATCTTGCTCGATTTCCATGCCAAGGAAGTACCTGAGGTGGCCTAAGTCCGTCATGTCAAAGCGCGAACTGAGTGCCTCTTTCGTCGACTTGAGCAGTTCGTCGTTGTTGCTTGCGAGAACCAGATCGTCGACGTAGAGTGCCACGAAGATCATGTCTTGATCATTCCACTTGGCGTAGATGCAGTGATCCGCTTTACACTTCTTAAATTCCAGTTCGAGCATGAACTTGTCGATGGTCTGATTCCACATGCGCGGCGACTGCTTCAGACCGTAGAGCGAGCGCTTCAGGTAAAAGGAAGGTCGTTTGTGCACTAGATGATAAAATGCAAAGTGATTGATTTAGGTCCTTAGTTCGCGCAGCTACTCTAAGCCTGCTCAATCTGCTGGATACACACTACTGGATTCCTTGCTGGCTACCGAGTTACCTTAGCCAATCAGCGAGTGCCACGGCGATTGCCCATCTTGTACCCACAATCATGTACCCAGGTGGCGTAATCAGCGTCCCATCATCAGCGTCCCATAATCAGCGTCCCATAATCATAGGCACCGCGAGTGAAGGTCGTGGGTAACCGGTTTACTGGTATACCGAGGGTGGACGAGGCGCTTTCTTGACAACACTCCCACTCGACTCGGCCATGCTTGGTGCTTGGATTCCTAGCTTGCTTCGCAGGCTTATGAACTGCACCGCGGTGATCGGCTTGGTCATCAGGTCTGCCTTCATGTCCTTCGTTGAGCAGTACTGCAACACCACTTGGCCATCTTCAACCTTCTCGCGTACGAAGTGGTAGCGAATGTCGATGTGCTTGGTACGCTTGTGAAATTCGGGGTTCTTGGCCAGCGCAATGGAGCCTTGATTGTCTTCGTAGATCTTGACCGCTTCATCGCTCTTCATTTCGCCGAGCTCACACAGAAACGCCTTGAGCCATATCGCTTCTTGAGTCGCTTCCGTCAGTGCCATGTATTCGGCCTCCGTTGATGACAGCGCCACCGTGCGCTGCTTCTTGCTTCTCCAGCTGATGCATCCGCCGTTCATCATAAATGCGTAGCCACTTGTACTACGTCGAGTCTCGACGTCGCCGGCCCAATCCGCATCGGAGTAGCCTTGGAGTCCTTCTTCATTCGCTGCGTAAAACTCGATGCCATGAGTCTTCGTCCCTTGTATGTAGCGAAACACGCGCTTGAGTGCTTGCCAGTGTGTGGGGCACGGGTCTGCCGCGAACTGGCTGAGAATTCCCACTGCAGCGGCGAGGTCCGGTCGAGTCCCAACCATGAGATACATCAAGCACCCGACAGCGTTGCGATACGGTACTTTGGCCATGGTCTCTTCGTGCTTGCATCCTCCTTCGCACATCGCTTTGGTCAGCTTGAGTCCTGGGTCTTGAGGAGTCTTAACAGGGTTACTCTTTTCCATGCCGAACTTCTCCAGGATGTCCTTCGCAAACTTGGTCTGACGGATCGATACTCTTCCGGCAGACAGATCTTGCTCGATTTCCATGCCAAGGAAGTACCTGAGGTGGCCTAAGTCCGTCATGTCAAAGCGCGAACTGAGTGCCTCTTTCGTCGACTTGAGCAGTTCGTCGTTGTTGCTTGCGAGAACCAGATCGTCGACGTAGAGTGCCACGAAGATCATGTCTTGATCATTCCACTTGGCGTAGATGCAGTGATCCGCTTTACACTTCTTAAATTCCAGTTCGAGCATGAACTTGTCGATGGTCTGATTCCACATGCGCGGCGACTGCTTCAGACCGTAGAGCGAGCGCTTCAGGTGGCAGACGTAGTCCGGGCGCTCTTCATCCGTGTAGCCCTCCGGCTGCACCATGTAGATATCTTCGTCAAGTAGTCCGTTCAGGAACGCCGTCTTGACATCCATCTGGTGTACCGTCAAGTTGTACTTGGCCGCCAGACTGAGAAGAATTCTGATCGACGTGAACTTCGCCACCGGGGCAAATGTTTCTTCGTAGTCGACGCCGTATTTTTGCGAGAATCCCTTGGCCACCAGTCGCGCCTTGAACCGTTCAATCTCCCCAGCTTGGTTTTCCTTGATTCGGAACACCCACCGACAGCCGATTGCCTTCCGACCTTGCGGCAACGGCACCAACGTCCAGGTCTTGTTCTTGCGGAGAGAGTCGACTTCCGAGTCACACGCATCCTTCCACTTGGCCGCGTTGCTGGATTCCATCGCTGACTTGAACGTGGTCGGCATTTCTCCCACTGAATCCACAACGTAGGCCGCTTCAAACTCTTCTTCTCCACTTGCGGTCGCTGACATCTCTTCCAGCGTCTGCGGCCGGCTCTGCCGCTTGGTCCGTGGAATCTCCACCGCTTCCTCCAACGACTGCGTTCGCTGGTGTCGCTTACTGCCAGGCTCAAAATCTTGATGCGGCGCAGACCGGTCCTCGGTCTCATCCTCGGACGACGATTCTCGATCTGTGGCATCTTCATCTCGAAGCTCCACGACAACTTCTTCATCATAGCTTCGTCTCCCACTGTCAAAGACGTCTTCCATGAACTGTGCGTCGCGGCTCACCAGCACGCGACCGCTCTTAATCTCTTCAAAACGATACGCTTTCTCGTGCTCTGAGTACCCAAGAAACCGACACCGCACTGCTCGAGCGTCGAACTTGGTGCGTTTTTCCTTCGGAACCGTCACGTATGCATGACATCCAAACACCTTCAGGTTTGCCAGCAGTGGTTTCTTTCCGATCCAGACTTGGTGCGGCGATTTGTCATGGTTGATAGCACGGGTCGGGCAACGATTGCGCAGGAATGTAGCCGTCATCACTGCTTCACCCCAGTACGACTTGGCCAAACCAGCATGCTCCAACATGCAGCGCGCACATTCCACTAGCGTTCGGTTCATCCGCTCGGCGACTCCGTTCAGCTGGGGCGTGTACGGGGGCGTAAACTTCTGCACAATTCCGCGACGCTTGCAGAACTTGGCCATGTCGCCCGACGTATATTCGCCACCATTGTCGCTGCGAAGCGTCTTAACAACTTTGCCGGTCTGAGTTTCAGCGAACGCAACAAACTCAGCGAACTTGTCGGCCACTTCCGACTTGTTTCGGAGCAGATACACCACACAGAAGTGTGAGTATTCGTCGATGAACGTGACAAAGTAGCGCTTGCCACCAAAAGTTGACGTCTGCATGGGACCACACACATCACTGTGAATGACTTCCAACAGTTTCTTGGCGTGGTTGGGTGACTTCGGCATGTAGCTTACTCGCGTTTGCTTGCCGAGTGCACACCCATCACACAGCTCCCACTGCTTCACTGACGTCATGTTGATGCCAGTGCCATAGCCCTTCTTGACGATGGCATCTAGACCGCCGTGGCCAATGTGACCAAGTCGAAGGTGCCAGAGGTACGACGTGGTGTCCCCTTTGCGATCCTTCGAGCTTGCCACATTAGCCTCGTCAGGCACAACTGGTGTCATGCACAGCTTGAAGAGTCCTTTTCCTTCGCGAGCGCCGAGTTTCCACTTGAGACCCTTTACTTCCGCGAAGCATCCATCCGTCTCGAAGGTCACGGGACCAACGTCCTTAGTAAAGCGCCCGACCGAGAACAGGTTGCGCGACAACTTAGGGATGTGCCACACGTTCGTGAGCACACCCTTCTTGCTTCCTTGTGGAGTCTTCATTGACATCACAATGTCGCCGCTCCCCACCGCCTGAACTACTCCATCGTCCGCAAGATGCACGTCCACCGGAGATATCTTCTTGTAGTTCTGCATGTATTCCTTCGAGTACGTCATGTGCTGCGTCGCACCCGAGTCGACCAGCCACTTGTCACTTGACTTGGTCGTTTTACTTTCGCCGCCGACTAGGAAGAGAAAGTTACCCAATTCGTCTTCATCGCGCGCGACGCTTGCTCGTTGCGGCCTCTGCCGCTCCGCATTCTCGCGAATCCTCACAGGACACTTGGCGATCCAATGTCCTTGTTCGCCGCAGTAATGGCAGGCGCTTGTCTTGTTCGCCTGTCGTCCTTTGCGCTTACCATTGTCGCTTGTCATGAACGCTTGACCGTGCGCAGTGCCGTCTGCACCACCACCTTTCTCCTTGCGCTTCATGTCCTCATGTAGCAGCCGAGCCGTCACGAGCTCCCACGTCAGGGAATCGGCTCTCGACTCCAACGCCGTGATGAGGAACTGATACGACTCGCTCAGACTTGCCAGAAGCGTGATCACCAAGTCGTCCTCGCTGACCGGAGCGTTCACTGCGTCGAGCTGTTCCGCCAGCGTCTTAATCTTGTTGATGTGTTCCAACACATCATCACCTTCTTCCATCATCGTGGTGAAGAAACGTCGACGAAGAAAGAGCTTGTTGGCTAAACTCTTCTTCTCGAAGTGTCCTTCCAGTTTTGACCATGCATCGTGTGCACCACTTGACGACCGGACCAACGGCAGCTGCGAGTCCTCCAGCGCGAGACAGATGATCGCCAGCGCCTTGCGCGACTTCCGCTTGAACGCTGCTTGGTCCAACGCGGTAGCGCAGTTCTCCAACTTGGACTCGCCACTCACGACTTCCCACAGGTCACGCTCCTCCAGCACCATCTGCATCTTGAACTTCCACGTGTGGAAGTTGGTTCCGTCGAACTTGTTGATGCGGGCGGTCGTAGTCGAGGTGGTGTCCATGGCGTAGGCGTAGTCGAAGTCTTGGGCAGAGTCTGCGGGGCTTGGGCTCATAACCAAAAGGAAGGTCGTTTGTGCACTAGATGATAAAATGCAAAGTGATTGATTTAGGTCCTTAGTTCGCGCAGCTACTCTAAGCCTGCTCAATCTGCTGGATACACACTACTGGATTCCTTGCTGGCTACCGAGTTACCTTAGCCAATCAGCGAGTGCCACGGCGATTGCCCATCTTGTACCCACAATCATGTACCCAGGTGGCGTAATCAGCGTCCCATCATCAGCGTCCCATAATCAGCGTCCCATAATCATAGGCACCGCGAGTGAAGGTCGTGGGTAACCGGTTTACTGGTATACCGAGGGTGGACGAGGCGCTTTCTTGACAACACAGGTGGCAGACGTAGTCCGGGCGCTCTTCATCCGTGTAGCCCTCCGGCTGCACCATGTAGATATCTTCGTCAAGTAGTCCGTTCAGGAACGCCGTCTTGACATCCATCTGGTGTACCGTCAAGTTGTACTTGGCCGCCAGACTGAGAAGAATTCTGATCGACGTGAACTTCGCCACCGGGGCAAATGTTTCTTCGTAGTCGACGCCGTATTTTTGCGAGAATCCCTTGGCCACCAGTCGCGCCTTGAACCGTTCAATCTCCCCAGCTTGGTTTTCCTTGATTCGGAACACCCACCGACAGCCGATTGCCTTCCGACCTTGCGGCAACGGCACCAACGTCCAGGTCTTGTTCTTGCGGAGAGAGTCGACTTCCGAGTCACACGCATCCTTCCACTTGGCCGCGTTGCTGGATTCCATCGCTGACTTGAACGTGGTCGGCATCTCTCCCACTGAATCCACAACGTAGGCCGCTTCAAACTCTTCTTCTCCACTTGCGGTCGCTGACATCTCTTCCAGCGTCTGCGGCCGGCTCTGCCGCTTGGTCCGTGGAATCTCCACCGCTTCCTCCAACGACGGCGTTCGCTGGTGTCGCTTACTGCCAGGCTCAAAATCTTGATGCGGCGCAGACCGGTCCTCGGTCTCATCCTCGGACGACGATTCTCGATCTGTGGCATCTTCATCTCGAAGCTCCACGACAACTTCTTCATCATAGCTTCGTCTCCCACTGTCAAAGACGTCTTCCATGAACTGTGCGTCGCGGCTCACCAGCACGCGACCGCTCTTAATCTCTTCAAAACGATACGCTTTCTCGTGCTCTGAGTACCCAAGAAACCGACACCGCACTGCTCGAGCGTCGAACTTGGTGCGTTTTTCCTTCGGAACCGTCACGTATGCATGACATCCAAACACCTTCAGGTTTGCCAGCAGTGGTTTCTTTCCGATCCAGACTTGGTGCGGCGATTTGTCATGGTTGATAGCACGGGTCGGGCAACGATTGCGCAGGAATGTAGCCGTCATCACTGCTTCACCCCAGTACGACTTGGCCAAACCAGCATGCTCCAACATGCAGCGCGCACATTCCACTAGCGTTCGGTTCATCCGCTCGGCGACTCCGTTCAGCTGGGGCGTGTACGGGGGCGTAAACTTCTGCACAATTCCGCGACGCTTGCAGAACTTGGCCATGTCGCCCGACGTATATTCGCCACCATTGTCGCTGCGAAGCGTCTTAACAACTTTGCCGGTCTGAGTTTCAGCGAACGCAACAAACTCAGCGAACTTGTCGGCCACTTCCGACTTGTTTCGGAGCAGATACACCACACAGAAGTGTGAGTATTCGTCGATGAACGTGACAAAGTAGCGCTTGCCACCAAAAGTTGACGTCTGCATGGGACCACACACATCACTGTGAATGACTTCCAACAGTTTCTTGGCGTGGTTGGGTGACTTCGGCATGTAGCTTACTCGCGTTTGCTTGCCGAGTGCACACCCATCACACAGCTCCCACTGCTTCACTGACGTCATGTTGATGCCAGTGCCATAGCCCTTCTTGACGATGGCATCTAGACCGCCGTGGCCAATGTGACCAAGTCGAAGGTGCCAGAGGTACGACGTGGTGTCCCCTTTGCGATCCTTCGAGCTTGCCACATTAGCCTCGTCAGGCACAACTGGTGTCATGCACAGCTTGAAGAGTCCTTTTCCTTCGCGAGCGCCGAGTTTCCACTTGAGACCCTTTACTTCCGCGAAGCATCCATCCGTCTCGAAGGTCACGGGACCAACGTCCTTAGTAAAGCGCCCGACCGAGAACAGGTTGCGCGACAACTTAGGGATGTGCCACACGTTCGTGAGCACACCCTTCTTGCTTCCTTGTGGAGTCTTCATTGACATCACAATGTCGCCGCTCCCCACCGCCTGAACTACTCCATCGTCCGCAAGATGCACGTCCACCGGAGATATCTTCTTGTAGTTCTGCATGTATTCCTTCGAGTACGTCATGTGCTGCGTCGCACCCGAGTCGACCAGCCACTTGTCACTTGACTTGGTCGTTTTACTTTCGCCGCCGACTAGGAAGAGAAAGTTACCCAATTCGTCTTCATCGCGCGCGACGCTTGCTCGTTGCGGCCTCTGCCGCTCCGCATTCTCGCGAATCCTCACAGGACACTTGGCGATCCAATGTCCTTGTTCACCGCAGTAATGGCAGGCGCTTGTCTTGTTCGCCTGTCGTCCTTTGCGCTTACCATTGTCGCTTGTCATGAACGCTTGACCGTGCGCAGTGCCGTCTGCACCACCACCTTTCTCCTTGCGCTTCATGTCCTCATGTAGCAGCCGAGCCGTCACGAGCTCCCACGTCAGGGAATCGGCTCTCGACTCCAACGCCGTGATGAGGAACTGATACGACTCGCTCAGACTTGCCAGAAGCGTGATCACCAAGTCGTCCTCGCTGACCGGAGCGTTCACTGCGTCGAGCTGTTCCGCCAGCGTCTTAATCTTGTTGATGTGTTCCAACACATCATCACCTTCTTCCATCATCGTGGTGAAGAAACGTCGACGAAGAAAGAGCTTGTTGGCTAAACTCTTCTTCTCGAAGTGTCCTTCCAGTTTTGACCATGCATCGTGTGCACCACTTGACGACCGGACCAACGGCAGCTGCGAGTCCTCCAGCGCGAGACAGATGATCGCCAGCGCCTTGCGCGACTTCCGCTTGAACGCTGCTTGGTCCAACGCGGTAGCGCAGTTCTCCAACTTGGACTCGCCACTCACGACTTCCCACAGGTCACGCTCCTCCAGCACCATCTGCATCTTGAACTTCCACGTGTGGAAGTTGGTTCCGTCGAACTTGTTGATGCGGGCGGTCGTAGTCGAGGTGGTGTCCATGGCGTAGGCGTAGTCGAAGTCTTGGGCAGAGTCTGCGGGGCTTGGGCTCATAACCAAAAGGAAGGTCGTTTGTGCACTAGATGATAAAATGCAAAGTGATTGATTTAGGTCCTTAGTTCGCGCAGCTACTCTAAGCCTGCTCAATCTGCTGGATACACACTACTGGATTCCTTGCTGGCTACCGAGTTACCTTAGCCAATCAGCGAGTGCCACGGCGATTGCCCATCTTGTACCCACAATCATGTACCCAGGTGGCGTAATCAGCGTCCCATCATCAGCGTCCCATAATCAGCGTCCCATAATCATAGGCACCGCGAGTGAAGGTCGTGGGTAACCGGTTTACTGGTATACCGAGGGTGGACGAGGCGCTTTCTTGACAACACGTTTTTCCTTCGGAACCGTCACGTATGCATGACATCCAAACACCTTCAGGTTTGCCAGCAGTGGTTTCTTTCCGGTCCAAACTTGGTGCGGCGATTTGTCATGGTTGATAGCACGGGTCGGGCAACGATTGCGCAGGAATGTAGCCGTCATCACTGCTTCACCCCAGTACGACTTGGCCAAACCAGCATGCTCCAACATGCAGCGCGCACATTCCACTAGCGTTCGGTTCATCCGCTCGGCGACTCCGTTCAGCTGGGGCGTGTACGGGGGCGTAAACTTCTGCACAATTCCGCGACGCTTGCAGAACTTGGCCATGTCGCCCGACGTATATTCGCCACCATTGTCGCTGCGAAGCGTCTTAACAACTTTGCCGGTCTGAGTTTCAGCGAACACAACAAACTCAGCGAACTTGTCGGCCACTTCCGACTTGTTTCGGAGCAGATACACCACACAGAAGTGTGAGTATTCGTCGATGAACGTGACAAAGTAGCGCTTGCCACCAAAAGTTGACGTCTGCATGGGACCACACACATCACTGTGAATGACTTCCAACAGTTTCTTGGCGTGGTTGGGTGACTTCGGCATGTAGCTTACTCGCGTTTGCTTGCCGAGTGCACACCCATCACACAGCTCCCACTGCTTCACTGACGTCATGTTGATGCCAGTGCCATAGCCCTTCTTGACGATGGCATCTAGACCGCCGTGGCCAATGTGACCAAGTCGAAGGTGCCAGAGGTACGACGTGGTGTCCCCTTTGCGATCCTTCGAGCTTGCCACATTAGCCTCGTCAGGCACAACTGGTGTCATGCACAGCTTGAAGAGTCCTTTTCCTTCGCGAGCGCCGAGTTTCCACTTGAGACCCTTTACTTCCGCGAAGCATCCATCCGTCTCGAAGGTCACGGGACCAACGTCCTTAGTAAAGCGCCCGACCGAGAACAGGTTGCGCGACAACTTAGGGATGTGCCACACGTTCGTGAGCACACCCTTCTTGCTTCCTTGTGGAGTCTTCATTGACATCACAATGTCGCCGCTCCCCACCGCCTGAACTACTCCATCGTCCGCAAGATGCACGTCCACCGGAGATATCTTCTTGTAGTTCTGCATGTATTGCTTCGAGTACGTCATGTGCTGCGTCGCACCCGAGTCGACCAGCCACTTGTCACTTGACTTGGTCGTTTTACTTTCGCCGCCGACTAGGAAGAGAAAGTTACCCAATTCGTCTTCATCGCGCGCGACGCTTGCTCGTTGCGGCCTCTGCCGCTCCGCATTCTCGCGAATCCTCACAGGACACTTGGCAATCCAATGTCCTTGTTCGCCGCAGTAATGGCAGGCGCTTGTCTTGTTCGCCTGTCGTCCTTTGCGCTTACCATTGTCGCTTGTCATGAACGCTTGACCGTGCGCAGTGCCGTCTGCACCACCACCTTTCTCCTTGCGCTTCATGTCCTCATGTAGCAGCCGAGCCGTCACGAGCTCCCACGTCAGGGAATCGGCTCTCGACTCCAACGCCGTGATGAGGAACTGATACGACTCGCTCAGACTTGCCAGAAGCGTGATCACCAAGTCGTCCTCGCTGACCGGAGCGTTCACTGCGTCGAGCTGTTCCGCCAGCGTCTTAATCTTGTTGATGTGTTCCAACACATCATCACCTTCTTCCATCATCGTGGTGAAGAAACGTCGACGAAGAAAGAGCTTGTTGGCTAAACTCTTCTTCTCGAAGTGTCCTTCCAGTTTTGACCATGCATCGTGTGCACCACTTGACGACCGGACCAACGGCAGCTGCGAGTCCTCCAGCGCGAGACAGATGATCGCCAGCGCCTTGCGCGACTTCCGCTTGAACGCTGCTTGGTCCAACGCGGTAGCGCAGTTCTCCAACTTGGACTCGCCACTCACGACTTCCCACAGGTCACGCTCCTCCAGCACCATCTGCATCTTGAACTTCCACGTGTGGAAGTTGGTTCCGTCGAACTTGTTGATGCGGGCGGTCGTAGTCGAGGTGGTGTCCATGGCGTAGGCGTAGTCGAAGTCTTGGGCAGAGTCTGCGGGGCTTGGGCTCATAACCAAAAGGAAGGTCGTTTGTGCACTAGATGATAAAATGCAAAGTGATTGATTTAGGTCCTTAGTTCGCGCAGCTACTCTAAGCCTGCTCAATCTGCTGGATACACACTACTGGATTCCTTGCTGGCTACCGAGTTACCTTAGCCAATCAGCGAGTGCCACGGCGATTGCCCATCTTGTACCCACAATCATGTACCCAGGTGGCGTAATCAGCGTCCCATAATCAGCGTCCCATAATCATAGGCACCGCGAGTGAAGGTCGTGGGTAACCGGTTTACTGGTATACCGAGGGTGGACGAGGCGCTTTCTTGACAACAATTGGACCATTTGACAAGCACAGCGCGCCTGGCCTGTTTGATCGGACCAGTGTGCGTGTGCTGCTTCCGTGCGACTGCCCAGCGGCATGTACCGACGCGGCAGCCTGTCTAAGCTGGGTGTATCGAAATGATTGGACCATTTGACAAGCACAGCGCACCTGGCCTGTTTGATCGGACCAGTGTGCGTGTGCTGCTTCCGTGCGACTGCCCAGCGGCATGTACCGACGCGGCAGCCTGTCTAAGCTGGGTGTATCGAATGATTGGACCATTTGACAAGCACAGCGCGCCTGGCCTGTTTGATCGGACCAGTGTGCGTGTGCTGCTTCCGTGCGACTGCCCAGCGGCATGTACCGACGCGGCAGCCTGTCTAAGCTGGGTGTATCGAAATGATTGGACCATTTGACAAGCACAGCGCGCCTGGCCTGTTTGATCGGACCAGTGTGCGTGTGCTGCTTCCGTGCGACTGCCCAGCGGCATGTACCGACGCGGCAGCCTGTCGAAGCTGGGTGTATCGAAATGATTAGATCATTTGACATGCAACAGCACGCTAGGAAGATGTACCGTGCTGTTTGCAGTAAATCGCGTATTGATCGTGCTCAGGTGTTTCTCATGTGCCAATCTTTCTGGAAAGCCATGCACGCAGCAGCAAGCCATATAATAACTTTAGAAAAGCCGACAGCAAGACGTTCCGTGCCGTACGCGGTAAATTGCGTTCCCAGCCTGCACCGATGTTTTTCACGTGCCCATCTCCATAAAAAGGCTACGCACACAGCTGTCATCTACAAAAAAAAAAGCCTACAAATAAGACAGGCTGCCGCGTCGGTACATGCCGCTGGGCAGTCGCACGGAAGCAGCACACGCACACTGGTCCGATCAAACAGGCCAGGCGCGCTGTGCTTGTCAATTGGTCCAATTATTTCGATACACCCAGCTTCAAAAGGAAGGTCGTTTGTGCACTAGATGATAAAATGCAAAGTGATTGATTTAGGTCCTTAGTTCGCGCAGCTACTCTAAGCCTGCTCAATCTGCTGGATACACACTACTGGATTCCTTGCTGGCTACCGAGTTACCTTAGCCAATCAGCGAGTGCCACGGCGATTGCCCATCTTGTACCCACAATCATGTACCCAGGTGGCGTAATCAGCGTCCCATAATCAGCGTCCCATAATCATAGGCACCGCGAGTGAAGGTCGTGGGTAACCGGTTTACTGGTATACCGAGGGTGGACGAGGCGCTTTCTTGACAACAGCTTCGACAGGCTGCCGCGTCGGTACATGCCGCTGGGCAGTCGCACGGAAGCAGCACACGCACACTGGTCCGATCAAACAGGCCAGGCGCGCTGTGCTTGTCAAATGGTCCAATCATTTCGATACACCCAGCTTAGACAGGCTGCCGCGTCGGTACATGCCGCTGGGCAGTCGCACGGAAGCAGCACACGCACACTGGTCCGATCAAACAGGCCAGGCGCGCTGTGCTTGTCAATTGGTCCAATCATTTCGATACACCCAGCTTAGACAGGCTGCCGCGTCGGTACATGCCGCTGGGCAGTCGCACGGAAGCAGCACACGCACATTGGTCCGATCAAACAGGCCAGGCGCGCTGTGCTTGTCAAATGGTCCAATCATTTCGATACACCCAGCTTAGACAGGCTGCCGCGTCGGTACATGCCGCTGGGCAGTCGCACGGAAGCAGCACACGCACACTGGTCCGATCAAACAGGCCAGGCGCGCTGTGCTTGTCAATTGGTCCAATCATTTCGATACACCCAGCTTAGACAGGCTGCCGCGTCAGTACATGCCGCTGGGCAGTCGCACGGAAGCAGCACACACACACTGGTCCAATCAAACAGGCCAGGCGCGCTGTGCTTGTCAAATGGTCCAATCATTTCGATACACCCAGCTTAGACAGGCTGCCGCGTCGGTACATGCCGCTGGGCAGTCGCACGGAAGCAGCACACGCACATTGGTCCGATCAAACAGGCCAGGCGCGCTGTGCTTGTCAAATGGTCCAATCATTTCGATACACCCAGCTTAGACAGGCTGCCGCGTCGGTACATGCCGCTGGGCAGTCGCACGGAAGCAGCACACGCACACTGGTCCGATCAAACAGGCCAGGCGCGCTGTGCTTGTCAAATGGTCCAATCATTTCGATACACCCAGCTTAGACAGGCTGCCGCGTCGGTTCATGCCGCTGGGCAGTCGCACGGAAGCAGCACACGCACACTGGTCCGATCAAACAGGCCAGGCGCGCTGTGCTTGTCAAATGGTCCAATTATTTCGATACACCCAGCTTAGACAGGCTGCCGCGTCGGTACATGCCGCTGGGCAGTCGCACGGAAGCAGCACACGCACACTGGTCCGATCAAACAGGCCAGGCGCGCTGTGCTTGTCAAATGGTCCAATCATTTCGATACACCCAGCTTAGACAGGCTGCCGCGTCGGTACATGCCGCTGGGCAGTCGCACGGAAGCAGCACACGCACACTGGTCCGATCAAACAGGCCAGGCGCGCTGTGCTTGTCAATTGGTCCAATCATTTCGATACACCCAGCTTAGACAGGCTGCCGCGTCAGTACATGCCGCTGGGCAGTCGCACGGAAGCAGCACACACACTGGTCCAATCAAACAGGCCAGGCGCGCTGTGCTTGTCAAATGGTCCAATCATTTCGATACACCCAGCTTAGACAGGCTGCCGCGTCGGTACATGCCGCTGGGCAGTCGCACGGAAGCAGCACACGCACATTGGTCCGATCAAACAGGCCAGGCGCGCTGTGCTTGTCAAATGGTCCAATCATTTCGATACACCCAGCTTAGACAGGCTGCCGCGTCGGTACATGCCGCTGGGCAGTCGCACGGAAGCAGCACACGCACACTGGTCAGTCGCACGGAAGCAGCACACGCACACTGGTCCGATCAAACAGGCCAGGCGCGCTGTGCTTGTCAAATGGTCCAATCATTTCGATACACCCAGCTTAGACAGGCTGCCGCGTCGGTTCATGCCGCTGGGCAGTCGCACGGAAGCAGCACACGCACACTGGTCCGATCAAACAGGCCAGGCGCGCTGTGCTTGTCAAATGGTCCAATCATTCGATACACCCAGCTTAGACAGGCTGCCGCGTCGGTACATGCCGCTGGGCAGTCGCACGGAAGCAGCACACGCACACTGGTCCGATCAAACAGGCCAGGCGCGCTGTGCTTGTCAAATGGTCCAATCATTTCGATACACCCAGCTTAGACAAGCTGCCGCGTCGGTACATGCCGCTGGGCAGTCGCACGGAAGCAGCACACACACACTGGTCCGATCAAACAGGCCAGGCGCGCTGTGCTTGTCAAATGGTCCAATCATTTCGATACACCCAGCTTAGACAGGCTGCCGCGTCGGTACATGCCGCTGGGCAGTCGCACGGAAGCAGCACACGCACACTGGTCCGATCAAACAGGCCAGGCGCGCTGTGCTTGTCAAATGGTCCAATCATTTCGATACACCCAGCTTAGACAGGCTGCCGCGTCGGTACATGCCGCTGGGCAGTCGCACGGAAGCAGCACACGCACATTGGTCCGATCAAACAGGCCAGGCGCGCTGTGCTTGTCAAATGGTCCAATCATTTCGATACACCCAGCTTAGACAGGCTGCCGCGTCGGTACATGCCGCTGGGCAGTCGCACGGAAGCAGCACACGCACATTGGTCCGATCAAACAGGCCAGGCGCGCTGTGCTTGTCAAATGGTCCAATCATTTCGATACACCCAGCTTAGACAGGCTGCCGCGTCGGTACATGCCGCTGGGCAGTCGCACGGAAGCAGCACACGCACACTGGTCAGTCGCACGGAAGCAGCACACGCACACTGGTCCGATCAAACAGGCCAGGCGCGCTGTGCTTGTCAAATGGTCCAATCATTTCGATACACCCAGCTTAGACAGGCTGCCGCGTCGGTTCATGCCGCTGGGCAGTCGCACGGAAGCAGCACACGCACACTGGTCCGATCAAACAGGCCAGGCGCGCTGTGCTTGTCAAATGGTCCAATCATTCGATACACCCAGCTTAGACAGGCTGCCGCGTCGGTACATGCCGCTGGGCAGTCGCACGGAAGCAGCACACGCACACTGGTCCGATCAAACAGGCCAGGCGCGCTGTGCTTGTCAAATGGTCCAATCATTTCGATACACCCAGCTTAGACAGGCTGCCGCGTCGGTACATGCCGCTGGGCAGTCGCACGGAAGCAGCACACGCACACTGGTCCGATCAAACAGGCCAGGCGCGCTGTGCTTGTCAAATGGTCCAATCATTTCGATACACCCAGCTTAGACAGGCTGCCGCGTCAGTACATGCCGCTGGGCAGTCGCACGGAAGCAGCACACACACACTGGTCCAATCAAACAGGCCAGGCGCGCTGTGCTTGTCAAATGGTCCAATCATTTCGATACACCCAGCTTAGACAGGCTGCCGCGTCGGTACATGCCGCTGGGCAGTCGCACGGAAGCAGCACACGCACATTGGTCCGATCAAACAGGCCAGGCGCGCTGTGCTTGTCAAATGGTCCAATCATTTCGATACACCCAGCTTAGACAGGCTGCCGCGTCGGTACATGCCGCTGGGCAGTCGCACGGAAGCAGCACACGCACACTGGTCAGTCGCACGGAAGCAGCACACGCACACTGGTCCGATCAAACAGGCCAGGCGCGCTGTGCTTGTCAAATGGTCCAATCATTTCGATACACCCAGCTTAGACAGGCTGCCGCGTCGGTTCATGCCGCTGGGCAGTCGCACGGAAGCAGCACACGCACACTGGTCCGATCAAACAGGCCAGGCGCGCTGTGCTTGTCAAATGGTCCAATCATTCGATACACCCAGCTTAGACAGGCTGCCGCGTCGGTACATGCCGCTGGGCAGTCGCACGGAAGCAGCACACGCACACTGGTCCGATCAAACAGGCCAGGCGCGCTGTGCTTGTCAAATGGTCCAATCATTTCGATACACCCAGCTTAGACAAGCTGCCGCGTCGGTACATGCCGCTGGGCAGTCGCACGGAAGCAGCACACGCACACTGGTCCGATCAAACAGGCCAGGCGCGCTGTGCTTGTCAATTGGTCCAATCATTTCGATACACCCAGCTTAGACAGGCTGCCGCGTCAGTACATGCCGCTGGGCAGTCGCACGGAAGCAGCACACGCACACTGGTCCGATCAAACAGGCCAGGCGCGCTGTGCTTGTCAAATGGTCCAATCATTTCGATACACCCAGCTTCGACAGGCTGCCGCGTCGGTACATGCCGCTGGGCAGTCGCACGGAAGCAGCACACGCACACTGGTCCGATCAAACAGGCCAGGCGCGCTGTGCTTGTCAAATGGTCCAATCATTTCGATACACCCAGCTTAGACAGGCTGCCGCGTCGGTACATGCCGCTGGGCAGTCGCACGGAAGCAGCACACGCACACTGGTCCGATCAAACAGGCCAGGCGCGCTGTGCTTGTCAAATGGTCCAATCATTTCGATACACCCAGCTTAGACAGGCTGCCGCGTCGGTACATGCCGCTGGGCAGTCGCACGGAAGCAGCACACGCACATTGGTCCGATCAAACAGGCCAGGCGCGCTGTGCTTGTCAAATGGTCCAATCATTTCGATACACCCAGCTTAGACAGGCTGCCGCGTCGGTACATGCCGCTGGGCAGTCGCACGGAAGCAGCACACGCACACTGGTCCGATCAAACAGGCCAGGCGCGCTGTGCTTGTCAAATGGTCCAATCATTTCGATACACCCAGCTTAGACAGGCTGCCGCGTCGGTACATGCCGCTGGGCAGTCGCACGGAAGCAGCACACGCACATTGGTCCGATCAAACAGGCCAGGCGCGCTGTGCTTGTCAAATGGTCCAATCATTTCGATACACCCAGCTTAGACAGGCTGCCGCGTCGGTACATGCCGCTGGGCAGTCGCACGGAAGCAGCACACGCACACTGGTCAGTCGCACGGAAGCAGCACACGCACACTGGTCCGATCAAACAGGCCAGGCGCGCTGTGCTTGTCAAATGGTCCAATCATTTCGATACACCCAGCTTAGACAGGCTGCCGCGTCGGTACATGCCGCTGGGCAGTCGCACGGAAGCAGCACACGCACACTGGTCCGATCAAACAGGCCAGGCGCGCTGTGCTTGTCAATTGGTCCAATCATTTCGATACACCCAGCTTAGACAGGCTGCCGCGTCAGTACATGCCGCTGGGCAGTCGCACGGAAGCAGCACACGCACACTGGTCCGATCAAACAGGCCAGGCGCGCTGTGCTTGTCAAATGGTCCAATCATTTCGATACACCCAGCTTCGACAGGCTGCCGCGTCGGTACATGCCGCTGGGCAGTCGCACGGAAGCAGCACACGCACACTGGTCCGATCAAACAGGCCAGGCGCGCTGTGCTTGTCAAATGGTCCAATCATTTCGATACACCCAGCTTAGACAGGCTGCCGCGTCGGTACATGCCGCTGGGCAGTCGCACGGAAGCAGCACACGCACACTGGTCCGATCAAACAGGCCAGGCGCGCTGTGCTTGTCAAATGGTCCAATCATTTCGATACACCCAGCTTAGACAGGCTGCCGCGTCGGTACATGCCGCTGGGCAGTCGCACGGAAGCAGCACACGCACATTGGTCCGATCAAACAGGCCAGGCGCGCTGTGCTTGTCAAATGGTCCAATCATTTCGATACACCCAGCTTAGACAGGCTGCCGCGTCGGTACATGCCGCTGGGCAGTCGCACGGAAGCAGCACACGCACACTGGTCCGATCAAACAGGCCAGGCGCGCTGTGCTTGTCAAATGGTCCAATCATTTCGATACACCCAGCTTAGACAGGCTGCCGCGTCGGTACATGCCGCTGGGCAGTCGCACGGAAGCAGCACACGCACATTGGTCCGATCAAACAGGCCAGGCGCGCTGTGCTTGTCAAATGGTCCAATCATTTCGATACACCCAGCTTAGACAGGCTGCCGCGTCGGTACATGCCGCTGGGCAGTCGCACGGAAGCAGCACACGCACACTGGTCCGATCAAACAGGCCAGGCGCGCTGTGCTTGTCAATTGGTCCAATCATTTCGATACACCCAGCTTAGACAGGCTGCCGCGTCGGTACATGCCGCTGGGCAGTCGCACGGAAGCAGCACACGCACACTGGTCCGATCAAACAGGCCAGGCGCGCTGTGCTTGTCAATTGGTCCAATCATTTCGATACACCCAGCTTCGACAGGCTGCCGCGTCGGTACATGCCGCTGGGCAGTCGCACGGAAGCAGCACACGCACACTGGTCCGATCAAACAGGCCAGGCGCGCTGTGCTTGTCAAATGGTCCAATCATTTCGATACACCCAGCTTAGACAGGCTGCCGCGTCGGTACATGCCGCTGGGCAGTCGCACGGAAGCAGCACACGCACACTGGTCCAATCAAACAGGCCAGGCGCGCTGTGCTTGTCAAATGGTCCAATCATTTCGATACACCCAGCTTAGACAGGCTGCCGCGTCGGTACATGCCGCTGGGCAGTCGCACGGAAGCAGCACACGCACATTGGTCCGATCAAACAGGCCAGGCGCGCTGTGCTTGTCAAATGGTCCAATCATTTCGATACACCCAGCTTAGACAGGCTGCCGCGTCGGTACATGCCGCTGGGCAGTCGCACGGAAGCAGCACACGCACACTGGTCAGTCGCACGGAAGCAGCACACGCACACTGGTCCGATCAAACAGGCCAGGCGCGCTGTGCTTGTCAAATGGTTCAATCATTTCGATACACCCAGCTTAGACAGGCTGCCGCGTCGGTACATGCCGCTGGGCAGTCGCACGGAAGCAGCACACGCACACTGGTCCGATCAAACAGGCCAGGCGCGCTGTGCTTGTCAAATGGTCCAATCATTCGATACACCCAGCTTAGACAGGCTGCCGCGTCGGTACATGCCGCTGGGCAGTCGCACGGAAGCAGCACACGCACACTGGTCCGATCAAACAGGCCAGGCGCGCTGTGCTTGTCAAATGGTCCAATCATTCGATACACCCAGCTTAGACAGGCTGCCGCGTCGGTACATGCCGCTGGGCAGTCGCACGGAAGCAGCACACGCACACTGGTCAGTCGCACGGAAGCAGCACACGCACACTGGTCCGATCAAACAGGCCAGGCGCGCTGTGCTTGTCAAATGGTCCAATCATTTCGATACACCCAGCTTAGACAGGCTGCCGCGTCGGTACATGCCGCTGGGCAGTCGCACGGAAGCAGCACACACACACTGGTCCGATCAAACAGGCCAGGCGCGCTGTGCTTGTCAAATGGTCCAATCATTTCGATACACCCAGCTTAGACAGGCTGCCGCGTCGGTACATGCCGCTGGGCAGTCGCACGGAAGCAGCACACGCACACTGGTCCGATCAAACAGGCCAGGCGCGCTGTGCTTGTCAAATGGTCCAATCATTTCGATACACCCAGCTTAGACAGGCTGCCGCGTCGGTACATGCCGCTGGGCAGTCGCACGGAAGCAGCACACGCACATTGGTCCGATCAAACAGGCCAGGCGCGCTGTGCTTGTCAAATGGTCCAATCATTTCGATACACCCAGCTTAGACAGGCTGCCGCGTCGGTACATGCCGCTGGGCAGTCGCACGGAAGCAGCACACGCACACTGGTCCGATCAAACAGGCCAGGCGCGCTGTGCTTGTCAAATGGTCCAATCATTTCGATACACCCAGCTTAGACAGGCTGCCGCGTCAGTACATGCCGCTGGGCAGTCGCACGGAAGCAGCACACACACACTGGT
Organism: Phytophthora taxon juncus; assembly: GCA_033558005.1. Taxonomy (NCBI): domain Eukaryota; phylum Oomycota; class Peronosporomycetes; order Peronosporales; family Peronosporaceae; genus Phytophthora; species Phytophthora taxon juncus. The sequence continues at coordinate 3,486,903 of JAUCEE010000003.1, forward strand.
CCAATCAAACAGGCCAGGCGCGCTGTGCTTGTCAAATGGTCCAATCATTTCGATACACCCAGCTTAGACAGGCTGCCGCGTCGGTACATGCCGCTGGGCAGTCGCACGGAAGCAGCACACGCACATTGGTCCGATCAAACAGGCCAGGCGCGCTGTGCTTGTCAAATGGTCCAATCATTTCGATACACCCAGCTTAGACAGGCTGCCGCGTCGGTACATGCCGCTGGGCAGTCGCACGGAAGCAGCACACGCACACTGGTCAGTCGCACGGAAGCAGCACACGCACACTGGTCCGATCAAACAGGCCAGGCGCGCTGTGCTTGTCAAATGGTCCAATCATTTCGATACACCCAGCTTAGACAGGCTGCCGCGTCGGTACATGCCGCTGGGCAGTCGCACGGAAGCAGCACACACACACTGGTCCGATCAAACAGGCCAGGCGCGCTGTGCTTGTCAAATGGTCCAATCATTCGATACACCCAGCTTAGACAGGCTGCCGCGTCGGTACATGCCGCTGGGCAGTCGCACGGAAGCAGCACACGCACACTGGTCCGATCAAACAGGCCAGGCGCGCTGTGCTTGTCAAATGGTCCAATCATTTCGATACACCCAGCTTAGACAGGCTGCCGCGTCGGTACATGCCGCTGGGCAGTCGCACGGAAGCAGCACACACACACTGGTCCGATCAAACAGGCCAGGCGCGCTGTGCTTGTCAAATGGTCCAATCATTTCGATACACTCAGCTTAGACAGGCTGCCGCGTCGGTACATGCCGCTGGGCAGTCGCACGGAAGCAGCACACGCACACTGGTCCGATCAAACAGGCCAGGCGCGCTGTGCTTGTCAAATGGTCCAATCATTTCGATACACCCAGCTTAGACAGGCTGCCGCGTCGGTACATGCCGCTGGGCAGTCGCACGGAAGCAGCACACGCACATTGGTCCGATCAAACAGGCCAGGCGCGCTGTGCTTGTCAAATGGTCCAATCATTTCGATACACCCAGCTTAGACAGGCTGCCGCGTCGGTACATGCCGCTGGGCAGTCGCACGGAAGCAGCACACGCACACTGGTCCGATCAAACAGGCCAGGCGCGCTGTGCTTGTCAATTGGTCCAATCATTTCGATACACCCAGCTTCGACAGGCTGCCGCGTCGGTACATGCCGCTGGGCAGTCGCACGGAAGCAGCACACGCACACTGGTCCGATCAAACAGGCCAGGCGCGCTGTGCTTGTCAAATGGTCCAATCATTTCGATACACCCAGCTTAGACAGGCTGCCGCGTCGGTACATGCCGCTGGGCAGTCGCACGGAAGCAGCACACGCACACTGGTCCGATCAAACAGGCCAGGCGCGCTGTGCTTGTCAATTGGTCCAATCATTTCGATACACCCAGCTTAGACAGGCTGCCGCGTCGGTACATGCCGCTGGGCAGTCGCACGGAAGCAGCACACGCACACTGGTCCGATCAAACAGGCCAGGCGCGCTGTGCTTGTCAAATGGTCCAATCATTTCGATACACCCAGCTTAGACAGGCTGCCGCGTCGGTACATGCCGCTGGGCAGTCGCACGGAAGCAGCACACGCACACTGGTCCGATCAAACAGGCCAGGCGCGCTGTGCTTGTCAATTGGTCCAATCATTTCGATACACCCAGCTTAGACAGGCTGCCGCGTCGGTACATGCCGCTGGGCAGTCGCACGGAAGCAGCACACGCACACTGGTCCGATCAAACAGGCCAGGCGCGCTGTGCTTGTCAAATGGTCCAATCATTTCGATACACCCAGCTTAGACAGGCTGCCGCGTCGGTACATGCCGCTGGGCAGTCGCACGGAAGCAGCACACGCACACTGGTCCGATCAAACAGGCCAGGCGCGCTGTGCTTGTCAAATGGTCCAATCATTTCGATACACCCAGCTTAGACAGGCTGCCGCGTCGGTACATGCCGCTGGGCAGTCGCACGGAAGCAGCACACGCACATTGGTCCGATCAAACAGGCCAGGCGCGCTGTGCTTGTCAAATGGTCCAATCATTTCGATACACCCAGCTTAGACAGGCTGCCGCGTCGGTACATGCCGCTGGGCAGTCGCACGGAAGCAGCACACGCACACTGGTCAGTCGCACGGAAGCAGCACACGCACACTGGTCAGTCGCACGGAAGCAGCACACGCACACTGGTCCGATCAAACAGGCCAGGCGCGCTGTGCTTGTCAATTGGTCCAATCATTTCGATATACCCAGCTTAGACAGGCTGCCGCGTCGGTACATGCCGCTGGGCAGTCGCACGGAAGCAGCACACGCACATTGGTCCGATCAAACAGGCCAGGCGCGCTGTGCTTGTCAAATGGTCCAATCATTTCGATACACCCAGCTTAGACAGGCTGCCGCGTCGGTACATGCCGCTGGGCAGTCGCACGGAAGCAGCACACGCACACTGGTCAGTCGCACGGAAGCAGCACACGCACACTGGTCCGATCAAACAGGCCAGGCGCGCTGTGCTTGTCAAATGGTTCAATCATTTCGATACACCCAGCTTCGACAGGCTGCCGCGTCGGTACATGCCGCTGGGCAGTCGCACGGAAGCAGCACACGCACACTGGTCCGATCAAACAGGCCAGGCGCGCTGTGCTTGTCAATTGGTCCAATCATTTCGATACACCCAGCTTAGACAGGCTGCCGCGTCGGTACATGCCGCTGGGCAGTCGCACGGAAGCAGCACACACACACTGGTCCGATCAAACAGGCCAGGCGCGCTGTGCTTGTCAAATGGTCCAATCATTTCGATACACCCAGCTTAGACAGGCTGCCGCGTCGGTACATGCCGCTGGGCAGTCGCACGGAAGCAGCACACACACACTGGTCCGATCAAACAGGCCAGGCGCGCTGTGCTTGTCAAATGGTCCAATCATTTCGATACACCCAGCTTAGACAGGCTGCCGCGTCGGTACATGCCGCTGGGCAGTCGCACGGAAGCAGCACACGCACACTGGTCCGATCAAACAGGCCAGGCGCGCTGTGCTTGTCAAATGGTCCAATCATTTCGATACACCCAGCTTAGACAGGCTGCCGCGTCGGTACATGCCGCTGGGCAGTCGCACGGAAGCAGCACACGCACACTGGTCCGATCAAACAGGCCAGGCGCGCTGTGCTTGTCAAATGGTCCAATCATTTCGATACACCCAGCTTAGACAGGCTGCCGCGTCGGTACATGCCGCTGGGCAGTCGCACGGAAGCAGCACACGCACACTGGTCAGTCGCACGTAAGCAGCACACGCACACTGGTCAGTCGCACGGAAGCAGCACACGCACACTGGTCCGATCAAACAGGCCAGGCGCGCTGTGCTTGTCAATTGGTCCAATCATTTCGATATACCCAGCTTAGACAGGCTGCCGCGTCGGTACATGCCGCTGGGCAGTCGCACGGAAGCAGCACACGCACACTGGTCCGATCAAACAGGCCAGGCGCGCTGTGCTTGTCAAATGGTCCAATCATTTCGATACACCCAGCTTAGACAGGCTGCCGCGTCGGTACATGCCGCTGGGCAGTCGCACGGAAGCAGCACACGCACACTGGTCCGATCAAACAGGCCAGGCGCGCTGTGCTTGTCAAATGGTCCAATCATTTCGATACACCCAGCTTAGACAGGCTGCCGCGTCGGTACATGCCGCTGGGCAGTCGCACGGAAGCAGCACACGCACACTGGTCAGTCGCACGTAAGCAGCACACGCACACTGGTCAGTCGCACGGAAGCAGCACACGCACACTGGTCCGATCAAACAGGCCAGGCGCGCTGTGCTTGTCAAATGGTCCAATCATTTCGATATACCCAGCTTAGACAGGCTGCCGCGTCGGTACATGCCGCTGGGCAGTCGCACGGAAGCAGCACACGCACACTGGTCCGATCAAACAGGCCAGGCGCGCTGTGCTTGTCAAATGGTCCAATCATTTCGATACACCCAGCTTAGACAGGCTGCCGCGTCGGTACATGCCGCTGGGCAGTCGCACGGAAGCAGCACACGCACATTGGTCCGATCAAACAGGCCAGGCGCGCTGTGCTTGTCAAATGGTCCAATCATTTCGATACACCCAGCTTAGACAGGCTGCCGCGTCGGTACATGCCGCTGGGCAGTCGCACGGAAGCAGCACACGCACACTGGTCCGCTCAAACAGGCCAGGCGCGCTGTGCTTGTCAAATGGTCCAATCATTTCGATACACCCAGCTTCGACAGGCTGCCGCGTCGGTACATGCCGCTGGGCAGTCGCACGGAAGCAGCACACGCACACTGGTCCGATCAAACAGGCCAGGCGCGCTGTGCTTGTCAAATGGTCCAATCATTTCGATACACCCAGCTTAGACAGGCTGCCGCGTCGGTACATGCCGCTGGGCAGTCGCACGGAAGCAGCACACGCACATTGGTCCGATCAAACAGGCCAGGCGCGCTGTGCTTGTCAAATGGTCCAATCATTTCGATACACCCAGCTTAGACAGGCTGCCGCGTCGGTACATGCCGCTGGGCAGTCGCACGGAAGCAGCACACGCACATTGGTCCGATCAAACAGGCCAGGCGCGCTGTGCTTGTCAAATGGTCCAATCATTTCGATACACCCAGCTTAGACAGGCTGCCGCGTCGGTACATGCCGCTGGGCAGTCGCACGGAAGCAGCACACGCACACTGGTCCGATCAAACAGGCCAGGCGCGCTGTGCTTGTCAAATGGTCCAATCATTTCGATATACCCAGCTTAGACAGGCTGCCGCGTCGGTACATGCCGCTGGGCAGTCGCACGGAAGCAGCACACGCACACTGGTCCGATCAAACAGGCCAGGCGCGCTGTGCTTGTCAAATGGTCCAATCATTTCGATATACCCAGCTTAGACAGGCTGCCGCGTCGGTACATGCCGCTGGGCAGTCGCACGGAAGCAGCACACGCACACTGGTCCGCTCAAACAGGCCAGGCGCGCTGTGCTTGTCAAATGGTCCAATCATTTCGATACACCCAGCTTCGACAGGCTGCCGCGTCGGTACATGCCGCTGGGCAGTCGCACGGAAGCAGCACACGCACACTGGTCCGATCAAACAGGCCAGGCGCGCTGTGCTTGTCAAATGGTCCAATCATTTCGATACACCCAGCTTAGACAGGCTGCCGCGTCGGTACATGCCGCTGGGCAGTCGCACGGAAGCAGCACACGCACATTGGTCCGATCAAACAGGCCAGGCGCGCTGTGCTTGTCAAATGGTCCAATCATTTCGATACACCCAGCTTAGACAGGCTGCCGCGTCGGTACATGCCGCTGGGCAGTCGCACGGAAGCAGCACACGCACACTGGTCAGTCGCACGGAAGCAGCACACGCACACTGGTCCGATCAAACAGGCCAGGCGCGCTGTGCTTGTCAAATGGTCCAATCATTTCGATACACCCAGCTTCGACAGGCTGCCGCGTCGGTACATGCCGCTGGGCAGTCGCACGGAAGCAGCACACGCACACTGGTCCGATCAAACAGGCCAGGCGCGCTGTGCTTGTCAAATGGTCCAATCATTCGATACACCCAGCTTAGACAGGCTGCCGCGTCGGTACATGCCGCTGGGCAGTCGCACGGAAGCAGCACACGCACATTGGTCCGATCAAACAGGCCAGGCGCGCTGTGCTTGTCAAATGGTCCAATCATTTCGATACACCCAGCTTCGACAGGCTGCCGCGTCGGTACATGCCGCTGGGCAGTCGCACGGAAGCAGCACACGCACACTGGTCCGATCAAACAGGCCAGGCGCGCTGTGCTTGTCAAATGGTCCAATCATTTCGATACACCCAGCTTAGACAGGCTGCCGCGTCGGTACATGCCGCTGGGCAGTCGCACGGAAGCAGCACACGCACACTGGTCCGATCAAACAGGCCAGGCGCGCTGTGCTTGTCAAATGGTCCAATCATTTCGATACACCCAGCTTCGACAGGCTGCCGCGTCGGTACATGCCGCTGGGCAGTCGCACGGAAGCAGCACACGCACACTGGTCCGATCAAACAGGCCAGGCGCGCTGTGCTTGTCAAATGGTCCAATCATTCGATACACCCAGCTTAGACAGGCTGCCGCGTCGGTACATGCCGCTGGGCAGTCGCACGGAAGCAGCACACGCACATTGGTCCGATCAAACAGGCCAGGCGCGCTGTGCTTGTCAAATGGTCCAATCATTTCGATACACCCAGCTTAGACAGGCTGCCGCGTCGGTACATGCCGCTGGGCAGTCGCACGGAAGCAGCACACGCACACTGGTCAGTCGCACGGAAGCAGCACACGCACACTGGTCCGATCAAACAGGCCAGGCGCGCTGTGCTTGTCAAATGGTCCAATCATTTCGATATACCCAGCTTAGACAGGCTGCCGCGTCGGTACATGCCGCTGGGCAGTCGCACGGAAGCAGCACACGCACACTGGTCCGATCAAACAGGCCAGGCGCGCTGTGCTTGTCAAATGGTCCAATCATTTCGATACACCCAGCTTAGACAGGCTGCCGCGTCGGTACATGCCGCTGGGCAGTCGCACGGAAGCAGCACACACACACTGGTCCGATCAAACAGGCCAGGCGCGCTGTGCTTGTCAAATGGTCCAATCATTTCGATACACCCAGCTTAGACAGGCTGCCGCGTCGGTACATGCCGCTGGGCAGTCGCACGGAAGCAGCACACGCACACTGGTCCGATCAAACAGGCCAGGCGCGCTGTGCTTGTCAAATGGTCCAATCATTTCGATATACCCAGCTTAGACAGGCTGCCGCGTCGGTACATGCCGCTGGGCAGTCGCACGGAAGCAGCACACGCACACTGGTCCGATCAAACAGGCCAGGCGCGCTGTGCTTGTCAAATGGTCCAATCATTCGATACACCCAGCTTAGACAGGCTGCCGCGTCGGTACATGCCGCTGGGCAGTCGCACGGAAGCAGCACACGCACACTGGTCCGATCAAACAGGCCAGGCGCGCTGTGCTTGTCAAATGGTCCAATCATTTCGATACACCCAGCTTAGACAGGCTGCCGCGTCAGTACATGCCGCTGGGCAGTCGCACGGAAGCAGCACACACACACTGGTCCGATCAAACAGGCCAGGCGCGCTGTGCTTGTCAAATGGTCCAATCATTTCGATACACCCAGCTTAGACAGGCTGCCGCGTCGGTACATGCCGCTGGGCAGTCGCACGGAAGCAGCACACGCACACTGGTCAGTCGCACGGAAGCAGCACACGCACACTGGTCCGATCAAACAGGCCAGGCGCGCTGTGCTTGTCAAATGGTCCAATCATTTCGATATACCCAGCTTAGACAGGCTGCCGCGTCGGTACATGCCGCTGGGCAGTCGCAGGGAAGCAGCACACGCACACTGGTCCGATCAAACAGGCCAGGCGCGCTGTGCATGTCAAATGGTCCAATCATTTCGATATACCCAGCTTAGACAGGCTGCCGCGTCGGTACATGCCGCTGGGCAGTCGCACGGAAGCAGCACACGCACACTGGTCCGATCAAACAGGCCAGGCGCGCTGTGCTTGTCAAATGGTCCAATCATTTCGATACACCCAGCTTAGACAGGCTGCCGCGTCGGTACATGCCGCTGGGCAGTCGCACGGAAGCAGCACACGCACACTGGTCCGATCAAACAGGCCAGGCGCGCTGTGCTTGTCAAATGGTCCAATCATTTCGATACACCCAGCTTAGACAGGCTGCCGCGTCGGTACATGCCGCTGGGCAGTCGCACGGAAGCAGCACACACACACTGGTCCGATCAAACAGGCCAGGCGCGCTGTGCTTGTCAAATGGTCCAATCATTTCGATACACCCAGCTTAGACAGGCTGCCGCGTCGGTACATGCCGCTGGGCAGTCGCACGGAAGCAGCACACGCACACTGGTCCGATCAAACAGGCCAGGTGCGCTGTGCTTGTCAAATGGTCCAATCATTTCGATACACCCAGCTTAGACAGGCTGCCGCGTTGGTACATGCCGCTGGGCAGTCGCACGGAAGCAGCACACGCACACTGGTCCGATCAAACAGGCCAGGCGCGCTGTGCTTGTCAAATGGTCCAATCATTTCGATACACCCAGCTTCGACAGGCTGCCGCGTCGGTACATGCCGCTGGGCAGTCGCACGGAAGCAGCACACGCACACTGGTCCGATCAAACAGGCCAGGCGCGCTGTGCTTGTCAAATGGTCCAATCATTTCGATATACCCAGCTTAGACAGGCTGCCGCGTCGGTACATGCCGCTGGGCAGTCGCACGGAAGCAGCACACGCACACTGGTCCGATCAAACAGGCCAGGCGCGCTGTGCTTGTCAAATGGTCCAATCATTTCGATACACCCAGCTTAGACAGGCTGCCGCGTCGGTACATGCCGCTGGGCAGTCGCACGGAAGCAGCACACACACACTGGTCCGATCAAACAGGCCAGGCGCGCTGTGCTTGTCAAATGGTCCAATCATTTCGATACACCCAGCTTAGACAGGCTGCCGCGTCGGTACATGCCGCTGGGCAGTCGCACGGAAGCAGCACACGCACACTGGTCAGTCGCACGGAAGCAGCACACGCACACTGGTCCGATCAAACAGGCCAGGCGCGCTGTGCTTGTCAAATGGTCCAATCATTTCGATATACCCAGCTTAGACAGGCTGCCGCGTCGGTACATGCCGCTGGGCAGTCGCACGGAAGCAGCACACGCACACTGGTCCGATCAAACAGGCCAGGCGCGCTGTGCATGTCAAATGGTCCAATCATTTCGATATACCCAGCTTAGACAGGCTGCCGCGTCGGTACATGCCGCTGGGCAGTCGCACGGAAGCAGCACACGCACACTGGTCCGATCAAACAGGCCAGGCGCGCTGTGCTTGTCAAATGGTCCAATCATTTCGATACACCCAGCTTAGACAGGCTGCCGCGTCGGTACATGCCGCTGGGCAGTCGCACGGAAGCAGCACACGCACACTGGTCCGATCAAACAGGCCAGGCGCGCTGTGCTTGTCAAATGGTCCAATCATTTCGATACACCCAGCTTAGACAGGCTGCCGCGTCGGTACATGCCGCTGGGCAGTCGCACGGAAGCAGCACACGCACACTGGTCCGATCAAACAGGCCAGGCGCGCTGTGCTTGTCAAATGGTCCAATCATTTCGATACACCCAGCTTCGACAGGCTGCCGCGTCGGTACATGCCGCTGGGCAGTCGCACGGAAGCAGCACACACACACTGGTCCGATCAAACAGGCCAGGCGCGCTGTGCTTGTCAAATGGTCCAATCATTTCGATACACCCAGCTTAGACAGGCTGCCGCGTCGGTACATGCCGCTGGGCAGTCGCACGGAAGCAGCACACGCACACTGGTCCGATCAAACAGGCCAGGCGCGCTGTGCTTGTCAAATGGTCCAATCATTTCGATACACCCAGCTTAGACAGGCTGCCGCGTCGGTACATGCCGCTGGGCAGTCGCACGGAAGCAGCACACGCACATTGGTCCGATCAAACAGGCCAGGCGCGCTGTGCTTGTCAAATGGTCCAATCATTTCGATACACCCAGCTTAGACAGGCTGCCGCGTCGGTACATGCCGCTGGGCAGTCGCACGGAAGCAGCACACGCACACTGGTCAGTCGCACGGAAGCAGCACACGCACACTGGTCCGATCAAACAGGCCAGGCGCGCTGTGCTTGTCAAATGGTCCAATCATTTCGATACACCCAGCTTAGACAGGCTGCCGCGTCGGTACATGCCGCTGGGCAGTCGCACGGAAGCAGCACACGCACACTGGTCCGATCAAACAGGCCAGGCGCGCTGTGCTTGTCAAATGGTCCAATCATTTCGATACACCCAGCTTAGACAGGCTGCCGCGTCGGTACATGCCGCTGGGCAGTCGCACGGAAGCAGCACACGCACACTGGTCCGATCAAACAGGCCAGGCGCGCTGTGCTTGTCAAATGGTCCAATCATTTCGATACACCCAGCTTCGACAGGCTGCCGCGTCGGTACATGCCGCTGGGCAGTCGCACGGAAGCAGCACACACACACTGGTCCGATCAAACAGGCCAGGCGCGCTGTGCTTGTCAAATGGTCCAATCATTTCGATACACCCAGCTTAGACAGGCTGCCGCGTCGGTACATGCCGCTGGGCAGTCGCACGGAAGCAGCACACGCACACTGGTCCGATCAAACAGGCCAGGCGCGCTGTGCTTGTCAAATGGTCCAATCATTTCGATACACCCAGCTTAGACAGGCTGCCGCGTCGGTACATGCCGCTGGGCAGTCGCACGGAAGCAGCACACGCACATTGGTCCGATCAAACAGGCCAGGCGCGCTGTGCTTGTCAAATGGTCCAATCATTTCGATACACCCAGCTTAGACAGGCTGCCGCGTCGGTACATGCCGCTGGGCAGTCGCACGGAAGCAGCACACGCACACTGGTCAGTCGCACGGAAGCAGCACACGCACACTGGTCCGATCAAACAGGCCAGGCGCGCTGTGCTTGTCAAATGGTCCAATCATTTCGATACACCCAGCTTAGACAGGCTGCCGCGTCGGTACATGCCGCTGGGCAGTCGCACGGAAGCAGCACACGCACACTGGTCCGATCAAACAGGCCAGGCGCGCTGTGCTTGTCAAATGGTCCAATCATTTCGATACACCCAGCTTAGACAGGCTGCCGCGTCGGTACATGCCGCTGGGCAGTCGCACGGAAGCAGCACACGCACATTGGTCCGATCAAACAGGCCAGGCGCGCTGTGCTTGTCAAATGGTCCAATCATTTCGATACACCCAGCTTAGACAGGCTGCCGCGTCGGTACATGCCGCTGGGCAGTCGCACGGAAGCAGCACACGCACACTGGTCAGTCGCACGGAAGCAGCACACGCACACTGGTCCGATCAAACAGGCCAGGCGCGCTGTGCTTGTCAAATGGTCCAATCATTTCGATACACCCAGCTTAGACAGGCTGCCGCGTCGGTACATGCCGCTGGGCAGTCGCACGGAAGCAGCACACGCACACTGGTCCGATCAAACAGGCCAGGCGCGCTGTGCTTGTCAAATGGTCCAATCATTTCGATACACCCAGCTTAGACAGGCTGCCGCGTCGGTACATGCCGCTGGGCAGTCGCACGGAAGCAGCACACGCACACTGGTCCGATCAAACAGGCCAGGCGCGCTGTGCTTGTCAAATGGTCCAATCATTCGATACACCCAGCTTAGACAGGCTGCCGCGTCGGTACATGCCGCTGGGCAGTCGCACGGAAGCAGCACACGCACACTGGTCCGATCAAACAGGCCAGGCGCGCTGTGCTTGTCAAATGGTCCAATCATTTCGATACACCCAGCTTAGACAGGCTGCCGCGTCGGTACATGCCGCTGGGCAGTCGCACGGAAGCAGCACACGCACACTGGTCAGTCGCACGGAAGCAGCACACGCACACTGGTCCGATCAAACAGGCCAGGTGCGCTGTGCTTGTCAAATGGTCCAATCATTTCGATACACCCAGCTTCGACAGGCTGCCGCGTCGGTACATGCCGCTGGGCAGTCGCACGGAAGCAGCACACGCACACTGGTCCGATCAAACAGGCCAGGCGCGCTGTGCTTGTCAAATGGTCCAATCATTTCGATACACCCAGCTTAGACAGGCTGCCGCGTCGGTACATGCCGCTGGGCAGTCGCACGGAAGCAGCACACGCACACTGGTCCGATCAAACAGGCCAGGCGCGCTGTGCTTGTCAAATGGTCCAATCATTTCGATACACCCAGCTTAGACAGGCTGCCGCGTCGGTACATGCCGCTGGGCAGTCGCACGGAAGCAGCACACGCACACTGGTCCGATCAAACAGGCCAGGCGCGCTGTGCTTGTCAAATGGTCCAATCATTTCGATACACCCAGCTTAGACAGGCTGCCGCGTCGGTACATGCCGCTGGGCAGTCGCACGGAAGCAGCACACACACACTGGTCCGATCAAACAGGCCAGGCGCGCTGTGCTTGTCAAATGGTCCAATCATTTCGATACACCCAGCTTAGACAGGCTGCCGCGTCGGTACATGCCGCTGGGCAGTCGCACGGAAGCAGCACACGCACACTGGTCCGATCAAACAGGCCAGGCGCGCTGTGCTTGTCAAATGGTCCAATCATTTCGATACACCCAGCTTAGACAGGCTGCCGCGTCGGTACATGCCGCTGGGCAGTCGCACGGAAGCAGCACACGCACACTGGTCAGTCGCACGGAAGCAGCACACGCACACTGGTCCGATCAAACAGGCCAGGCGCGCTGTGCTTGTCAAATGGTCCAATCATTTCGATATACCCAGCTTAGACAGGCTGCCGCGTCGGTACATGCCGCTGGGCAGTCGCACGGAAGCAGCACACGCACACTGGTCCGATCAAACAGGCCAGGCGCGCTGTGCTTGTCAAATGGTCCAATCATTTCGATATACCCAGCTTAGACAGGCTGCCGCGTCGGTACATGCCGCTGGGCAGTCGCACGGAAGCAGCACACGCACACTGGTCCGATCAAACAGGCCAGGCGCGCTGTGCTTGTCAAATGGTCCAATCATTTCGATACACCCAGCTTAGACAGGCTGCCGCGTCGGTACATGCCGCTGGGCAGTCGCACGGAAGCAGCACACGCACACTGGTCCGATCAAACAGGCCAGGCGCGCTGTGCTTGTCAAATGGTCCAATCATTTCGATACACCCAGCTTCGACAGGCTGCCGCGTCGGTACATGCCGCTGGGCAGTCGCACGGAAGCAGCACACGCACACTGGTCCGATCAAACAGGCCAGGCGCGCTGTGCTTGTCAAATGGTCCAATCATTTCGATACACCCAGCTTAGACAGGCTGCCGCGTCGGTACATGCCGCTGGGCAGTCGCACGGAAGCAGCACACGCACACTGGTCAGTCGCACGGAAGCAGCACACGCACACTGGTCCGATCAAACAGGCCAGGCGCGCTGTGCTTGTCAAATGGTCCAATCATTTCGATACACCCAGCTTAGACAGGCTGCCGCGTCGGTACATGCCGCTGGGCAGTCGCACGGAAGCAGCACACGCACACTGGTCCGATCAAACAGGCCAGGCGCGCTGTGCTTGTCAAATGGTCCAATCATTTCGATACACCCAGCTTAGACAGGCTGCCGCGTCGGTACATGCCGCTGGGCAGTCGCACGGAAGCAGCACACACACACTGGTCCGATCAAACAGGCCAGGCGCGCTGTGCTTGTCAAATGGTCCAATCATTTCGATACACCCAGCTTAGACAGGCTGCCGCGTCGGTACATGCCGCTGGGCAGTCGCACGGAAGCAGCACACGCACACTGGTCCGATCAAACAGGCCAGGCGCGCTGTGCTTGTCAAATGGTCCAATCATTTCGATACACCCAGCTTAGACAGGCTGCCGCGTCGGTACATGCCGCTGGGCAGTCGCACGGAAGCAGCACACGCACACTGGTCAGTCGCACGGAAGCAGCACACGCACACTGGTCCGATCAAACAGGCCAGGCGCGCTGTGCTTGTCAAATGGTCCAATCATTTCGATATACCCAGCTTAGACAGGCTGCCGCGTCGGTACATGCCGCTGGGCAGTCGCACGGAAGCAGCACACGCACACTGGTCCGATCAAACAGGCCAGGCGCGCTGTGCTTGTCAAATGGTCCAATCATTTCGATATACCCAGCTTAGACAGGCTGCCGCGTCGGTACATGCCGCTGGGCAGTCGCACGGAAGCAGCACACGCACACTGGTCAGTCGCACGGAAGCAGCACACGCACACTGGTCCGATCAAACAGGCCAGGCGCGCTGTGCTTGTCAAATGGTCCAATCATTTCGATACACCCAGCTTAGACAGGCTGCCGCGTCGGTACATGCCGCTGGGCAGTCGCACGGAAGCAGCACACGCACACTGGTCAGTCGCACGGAAGCAGCACACGCACACTGGTCCGATCAAACAGGCCAGGCGCGCTGTGCTTGTCAAATGGTCCAATCATTTCGATATACCCAGCTTAGACAGGCTGCCGCGTCGGTACATGCCGCTGGGCAGTCGCACGGAAGCAGCACACGCACACTGGTCCGATCAAACAGGCCAGGCGCGCTGTGCTTGTCAAATGGTCCAATCATTTCGATATACCCAGCTTAGACAGGCTGCCGCGTCGGTACATGCCGCTGGGCAGTCGCACGGAAGCAGCACACGCACACTGGTCCGATCAAACAGGCCAGGCGCGCTGTGCTTGTCAAATGGTCCAATCATTCGATACACCCAGCTTAGACAGGCTGCCGCGTCGGTACATGCCGCTGGGCAGTCGCACGGAAGCAGCACACGCACACTGGTCCGATCAAACAGGCCAGGCGCGCTGTGCTTGTCAAATGGTCCAATCATTTCGATACACCCAGCTTAGACAGGCTGCCGCGTCGGTACATGCCGCTGGGCAGTCGCACGGAAGCAGCACACGCACACTGGTCCGATCAAACAGGCCAGGCGCGCTGTGCTTGTCAAATGGTCCAATCATTTCGATACACCCAGCTTAGACAGGCTGCCGCGTCGGTACATGCCGCTGGGCAGTCGCACGGAAGCAGCACACACACACTGGTCCGATCAAACAGGCCAGGCGCGCTGTGCTTGTCAAATGGTCCAATCATTTCGATACACCCAGCTTAGACAGGCTGCCGCGTCGGTACATGCCGCTGGGCAGTCGCACGGAAGCAGCACACGCACACTGGTCCGATCAAACAGGCCAGGCGCGCTGTGCTTGTCAAATGGTCCAATCATTTCGATACACCCAGCTTAGACAGGCTGCCGCGTCGGTACATGCCGCTGGGCAGTCGCACGGAAGCAGCACACGCACACTGGTCAGTCGCACGGAAGCAGCACACGCACACTGGTCCGATCAAACAGGCCAGGCGCGCTGTGCTTGTCAAATGGTCCAATCATTTCGATATACCCAGCTTAGACAGGCTGCCGCGTCGGTACATGCCGCTGGGCAGTCGCACGGAAGCAGCACACGCACACTGGTCCGATCAAACAGGCCAGGCGCGCTGTGCTTGTCAAATGGTCCAATCATTTCGATACACCCAGCTTAGACAGGCTGCCGCGTCGGTACATGCCGCTGGGCAGTCGCACGGAAGCAGCACACGCACACTGGTCCGATCAAACAGGCCAGGCGCGCTGTGCTTGTCAAATGGTCCAATCATTTCGATACACCCAGCTTAGACAGGCTGCCGCGTCGGTACATGCCGCTGGGCAGTCGCACGGAAGCAGCACACGCACACTGGTCCGATCAAACAGGCCAGGCGCGCTGTGCTTGTCAAATGGTCCAATCATTTCGATACACCCAGCTTAGACAGGCTGCCGCGTCGGTACATGCCGCTGGGCAGTCGCACGGAAGCAGCACACGCACATTGGTCCGATCAAACAGGCCAGGCGCGCTGTGCTTGTCAAATGGTCCAATCATTTCGATACACCCAGCTTAGACAGGCTGCCGCGTCGGTACATGCCGCTGGGCAGTCGCACGGAAGCAGCACACGCACACTGGTCAGTCGCACGGAAGCAGCACACGCACACTGGTCCGATCAAACAGGCCAGGCGCGCTGTGCTTGTCAAATGGTCCAATCATTTCGATATACCCAGCTTAGACAGGCTGCCGCGTCGGTACATGCCGCTGGGCAGTCGCACGGAAGCAGCACACGCACACTGGTCCGATCAAACAGGCCAGGCGCGCTGTGCTTGTCAAATGGTCCAATCATTTCGATACACCCAGCTTAGACAGGCTGCCGCGTCGGTACATGCCGCTGGGCAGTCGCACGGAAGCAGCACACGCACACTGGTCCGATCAAACAGGCCAGGCGCGCTGTGCTTGTCAAATGGTCCAATCATTTCGATACACCCAGCTTAGACAGGCTGCCGCGTCGGTACATGCCGCTGGGCAGTCGCACGGAAGCAGCACACGCACACTGGTCCGATCAAACAGGCCAGGCGCGCTGTGCTTGTCAAATGGTCCAATCATTTCGATACACCCAGCTTAGACAGGCTGCCGCGTCGGTACATGCCGCTGGGCAGTCGCACGGAAGCAGCACACGCACACTGGTCCGATCAAACAGGCCAGGCGCGCTGTGCTTGTCAAATGGTCCAATCATTTCGATATACCCAGCTTAGACAGGCTGCCGCGTCGGTACATGCCGCTGGGCAGTCGCACGGAAGCAGCACACGCACACTGGTCCGATCAAACAGGCCAGGCGCGCTGTGCTTGTCAAATGGTCCAATCATTTCGATATACCCAGCTTAGACAGGCTGCCGCGTCGGTACATGCCGCTGGGCAGTCGCACGGAAGCAGCACACGCACACTGGTCCGATCAAACAGGCCAGGCGCGCTGTGCTTGTCAAATGGTCCAATCATTTCGATACACCCAGCTTAGACAGGCTGCCGCGTCGGTACATGCCGCTGGGCAGTCGCACGGAAGCAGCACACGCACACTGGTCCGATCAAACAGGCCAGGCGCGCTGTGCTTGTCAAATGGTCCAATCATTTCGATACACCCAGCTTAGACAGGCTGCCGCGTCGGTACATGCCGCTGGGCAGTCGCACGGAAGCAGCACACGCACATTGGTCCGATCAAACAGGCCAGGCGCGCTGTGCTTGTCAAATGGTCCAATCATTTCGATACACCCAGCTTAGACAGGCTGCCGCGTCGGTACATGCCGCTGGGCAGTCGCACGGAAGCAGCACACGCACACTGGTCAGTCGCACGGAAGCAGCACACGCACACTGGTCCGATCAAACAGGCCAGGCGCGCTGTGCTTGTCAAATGGTCCAATCATTTCGATATACCCAGCTTAGACAGGCTGCCGCGTCGGTACATGCCGCTGGGCAGTCGCACGGAAGCAGCACACGCACACTGGTCCGATCAAACAGGCCAGGCGCGCTGTGCTTGTCAAATGGTCCAATCATTTCGATACACCCAGCTTAGACAGGCTGCCGCGTCGGTACATGCCGCTGGGCAGTCGCACGGAAGCAGCACACGCACACTGGTCCGATCAAACAGGCCAGACGCGCTGTGCTTGTCAAATGGTCCAATCATTTCGATACACCCAGCTTAGACAGGCTGCCGCGTCGGTACATGCCGCTGGGCAGTCGCACGGAAGCAGCACACGCACACTGGTCCGATCAAACAGGCCAGGCGCGCTGTGCTTGTCAAATGGTCCAATCATTTCGATATACCCAGCTTAGACAGGCTGCCGCGTCGGTACATGCCGCTGGGCAGTCGCACGGAAGCAGCACACGCACACTGGTCCGATCAAACAGGCCAGGCGCGCTGTGCTTGTCAAATGGTCCAATCATTTCGATATACCCAGCTTAGACAGGCTGCCGCGTCGGTACATGCCGCTGGGCAGTCGCACGGAAGCAGCACACGCACACTGGTCCGATCAAACAGGCCAGGCGCGCTGTGCTTGTCAAATGGTCCAATCATTTCGATATACCCAGCTTAGACAGGCTGCCGCGTCGGTACATGCCGCTGGGCAGTCGCACGGAAGCAGCACACGCACACTGGTCCGATCAAACAGGCCAGGCGCGCTGTGCTTGTCAAATGGTCCAATCATTTCGATATACCCAGCTTAGACAGGCTGCCGCGTCGGTACATGCCGCTGGGCAGTCGCACGGAAGCAGCACACGCACACTGGTCCGATCAAACAGGCCAGGCGCGCTGTGCTTGTCAAATGGTCCAATCATTTCGATACACCCAGCTTAGACAGGCTGCCGCGTCGGTACATGCCGCTGGGCAGTCGCACGGAAGCAGCACACGCACACTGGTCCGATCAAACAGGCCAGGCGCGCTGTGCTTGTCAAATGGTCCAATCATTTCGATACACCCAGCTTAGACAGGCTGCCGCGTCGGTACATGCCGCTGGGCAGTCGCACGGAAGCAGCACACGCACACTGGTCCGATCAAACAGGCCAGGCGCGCTGTGCTTGTCAAATGGTCCAATCATTTCGATACACCCAGCTTAGACAGGCTGCCGCGTCGGTACATGCCGCTGGGCAGTCGCACGGAAGCAGCACACGCACACTGGTCCGATCAAACAGGCCAGGCGCGCTGTGCTTGTCAAATGGTCCAATCATTTCGATACACCCAGCTTAGACAGGCTGCCGCGTCGGTACATGCCGCTGGGCAGTCGCACGGAAGCAGCACACGCACACTGGTCCGATCAAACAGGCCAGGCGCGCTGTGCTTGTCAAATGGTCCAATCATTTCGATACACCCAGCTTAGACAGGCTGCCGCGTCGGTACATGCCGCTGGGCAGTCGCACGGAAGCAGCACACGCACACTGGTCCGATCAAACAGGCCAGGCGCGCTGTGCTTGTCAAATGGTCCAATCATTTCGATACACCCAGCTTAGACAGGCTGCCGCGTCGGTACATGCCGCTGGGCAGTCGCACGGAAGCAGCACACGCACACTGGTCCGATCAAACAGGCCAGGCGCGCTGTGCTTGTCAAATGGTCCAATCATTTCGATACACCCAGCTTAGACAGGCTGCCGCGTCGGTACATGCCGCTGGGCAGTCGCACGGAAGCAGCACACGCACACTGGTCCGATCAAACAGGCCAGGCGCGCTGTGCTTGTCAAATGGTCCAATCATTTCGATACACCCAGCTTAGACAGGCTGCCGCGTCGGTACATGCCGCTGGGCAGTCGCACGGAAGCAGCACACGCACACTGGTCCGATCAAACAGGCCAGGCGCGCTGTGCTTGTCAAATGGTCCAATCATTTCGATACACCCAGCTTAGACAGGCTGCCGCGTCGGTACATGCCGCTGGGCAGTCGCACGGAAGCAGCACACGCACACTGGTCCGATCAAACAGGCCAGGCGCGCTGTGCTTGTCAAATGGTCCAATCATTTCGATACACCCAGCTTAGACAGGCTGCCGCGTCGGTACATGCCGCTGGGCAGTCGCACGGAAGCAGCACACGCACACTGGTCCGATCAAACAGGCCAGGCGCGCTGTGCTTGTCAAATGGTCCAATCATTTCGATACACCCAGCTTAGACAGGCTGCCGCGTCGGTACATGCCGCTGGGCAGTCGCACGGAAGCAGCACACGCACACTGGTCCGATCAAACAGGCCAGGCGCGCTGTGCTTGTCAAATGGTCCAATCATTTCGATACACCCAGCTTAGACAGGCTGCCGCGTCGGTACATGCCGCTGGGCAGTCGCACGGAAGCAGCACACGCACACTGGTCCGATCAAACAGGCCAGGCGCGCTGTGCTTGTCAAATGGTCCAATCATTTCGATACACCCAGCTTAGACAGGCTGCCGCGTCGGTACATGCCGCTGGGCAGTCGCACGGAAGCAGCACACGCACACTGGTCCGATCAAACAGGCCAGGCGCGCTGTGCTTGTCAAATGGTCCAATCATTTCGATACACCCAGCTTAGACAGGCTGCCGCGTCGGTACATGCCGCTGGGCAGTCGCACGGAAGCAGCACACGCACACTGGTCCGATCAAACAGGCCAGGCGCGCTGTGCTTGTCAAATGGTCCAATCATTTCGATACACCCAGCTTAGACAGGCTGCCGCGTCGGTACATGCCGCTGGGCAGTCGCACGGAAGCAGCACACGCACACTGGTCCGATCAAACAGGCCAGGCGCGCTGTGCTTGTCAAATGGTCCAATCATTTCGATACACCCAGCTTAGACAGGCTGCCGCGTCGGTACATGCCGCTGGGCAGTCGCACGGAAGCAGCACACGCACACTGGTCCGATCAAACAGGCCAGGCGCGCTGTGCTTGTCAAATGGTCCAATCATTTCGATACACCCAGCTTAGACAGGCTGCCGCGTCGGTACATGCCGCTGGGCAGTCGCACGGAAGCAGCACACGCACACTGGTCCGATCAAACAGGCCAGGCGCGCTGTGCTTGTCAAATGGTCCAATCATTTCGATACACCCAGCTTAGACAGGCTGCCGCGTCGGTACATGCCGCTGGGCAGTCGCACGGAAGCAGCACACGCACACTGGTCAGTCGCACGGAAGCAGCACACGCACACTGGTCCGATCAAACAGGCCAGGCGCGCTGTGCTTGTCAAATGGTCCAATCATTCGATACACCCAGCTTAGACAGGCTGCCGCGTCGGTACATGCCGCTGGGCAGTCGCACGGAAGCAGCACACCCCACACTGGTCCGATCAAACAGGCCAGGCGCGCTGTGCTTGTCAAATGGTCCAATCATTTCGATATACCCAGCTTAGACAGGCTGCCGCGTCGGTACATGCCGCTGGGCAGTCGCACGAAAGCAGCACACGCACACTGGTCCGATCAAACAGGCCAGGCGCGCTGTGCTTGTCAAATGGTCCAATCATTTCGATACACCCAGCTTAGACAGGCTGCCGCGTCGGTACATGCCGCTGGGCAGTCGCACGGAAGCAGCACACGCACACTGGTCCGATCAAACAGGCCAGGCGCGCTGTGCTTGTCAAATGGTCCAATCATTCGATACACCCAGCTTAGACAGGCTGCCGCGTCAGTACATGCCGCTGGGCAGTCGCACGGAAGCAGCACACCCCACACTGGTCCGATCAAACAGGCCAGGCGCGCTGTGCTTGTCAATTGGTCCAATCATTTCGATATACCCAGCTTAGACAGGCTGCCGCGTCGGTACATGCCGCTGGGCAGTCGCACGGAAGCAGCACACGCACACTGGTCCGATCAAACAGGCCAGGCGCGCTGTGCTTGTCAAATGGTCCAATCATTTCGATACACCCAGCTTAGACAGGCTGCCGCGTCGGTACATGCCGCTGGGCAGTCGCACGGAAGCAGCACACGCACACTGGTCCGATCAAACAGGCCAGGCGCGCTGTGCTTGTCAAATGGTCCAATCATTTCGATATACCCAGCTTAGACAGGCTGCCGCGTCGGTACATGCCGCTGGGCAGTCGCACGGAAGCAGCACACGCACACTGGTCCGATCAAACAGGCCAGGCGCGCTGTGCTTGTCAAATGGTCCAATCATTTCGATACACCCAGCTTAGACAGGCTGCCGCGTCGGTACATGCCGCTGGGCAGTCGCACGGAAGCAGCACACGCACACTGGTCCGATCAAACAGGCCAGGCGCGCTGTGCTTGTCAAATGGTCCAATCATTTCGATACACCCAGCTTAGACAGGCTGCCGCGTCGGTACATGCCGCTGGGCAGTCGCACGGAAGCAGCACACGCACACTGGTCCGATCAAACAGGCCAGGCGCGCTGTGCTTGTCAAATGGTCCAATCATTTCGATACACCCAGCTTAGACAGGCTGCCGCGTCGGTACATGCCGCTGGGCAGTCGCACGGAAGCAGCACACGCACACTGGTCCGATCAAACAGGCCAGGCGCGCTGTGCTTGTCAAATGGTCCAATCATTTCGATACACCCAGCTTAGACAGGCTGCCGCGTCGGTACATGCCGCTGGGCAGTCGCACGGAAGCAGCACACGCACACTGGTCCGATCAAACAGGCCAGGCGCGCTGTGCTTGTCAAATGGTCCAATCATTTCGATACACCCAGCTTAGACAGGCTGCCGCGTCGGTACATGCCGCTGGGCAGTCGCACGGAAGCAGCACACGCACACTGGTCCGATCAAACAGGCCAGGCGCGCTGTGCTTGTCAAATGGTCCAATCATTTCGATACACCCAGCTTAGACAGGCTGCCGCGTCGGTACATGCCGCTGGGCAGTCGCACGGAAGCAGCACACGCACACTGGTCCGATCAAACAGGCCAGGCGCGCTGTGCTTGTCAAATGGTCCAATCATTTCGATACACCCAGCTTAGACAGGCTGCCGCGTCGGTACATGCCGCTGGGCAGTCGCACGGAAGCAGCACACGCACACTGGTCCGATCAAACAGGCCAGGCGCGCTGTGCTTGTCAAATGGTCCAATCATTTCGATACACCCAGCTTAGACAGGCTGCCGCGTCGGTACATGCCGCTGGGCAGTCGCACGGAAGCAGCACACCCCACACTGGTCCGATCAAACAGGCCAGGCGCGCTGTGCTTGTCAAATGGTCCAATCATTTCGATATACCCAGCTTAGACAGGCTGCCGCGTCGGTACATGCCGCTGGGCAGTCGCACGGAAGCAGCACACGCACACTGGTCAGTCGCACGGAAGCAGCACACGCACACTGGTCCGATCAAACAGGCCAGGCGCGCTGTGCTTGTCAAATGGTCCAATCATTTCGATACACCCAGCTTAGACAGGCCGCCGCGTCGGTACATGCCGCTGGGCAGTCGCACGGAAGCAGCACACCCCACACTGGTCCGATCAAACAGGCCAGGCGCGCTGTGCTTGTCAAATGGTCCAATCATTTCGATATACCCAGCTTAGACAGGCTGCCGCGTCGGTATATGCCGCTGGGCAGTCGCACGGAAGCAGCACACGCACACTGGTCAGTCGCACGGAAGCAGCACACGCACACTGGTCCGATCAAACAGGCCAGGCGCGCTGTGCTTGTCAAATGGTCCAATCATTTCGATATACCCAGCTTAGACAGGCTGCCGCGTCGGTACATGCCGCTGGGCAGTCGCACGGAAGCAGCACACGCACACTGGTCAGTCGCACGGAAGCAGCACACGCACACTGGTCCGATCAAACAGGCCAGGCGCGCTGTGCTTGTCAAATGGTCCAATCATTTCGATATACCCAGCTTAGACAGGCTGCCGCGTCGGTACATGCCGCTGGGCAGTCGCACGGAAGCAGCACACGCACACTGGTCCGATCAAACAGGCCAGGCGCGCTGTGCTTGTCAAATGGTCCAATCATTTCGATACACCCAGCTTAGACAGGCTGCCGCGTCGGTACATGCCGCTGGGCAGTCGCACAAAAGCAGCACACTTACACTGGTCTGATCAAACAGGCCAGGCGCGCTGTGGTTGTCAAATGGTCCAATCATTTCGATACACCCAGCTTAGACAGGCTGCCGCGTCGGTACATGCCGCTGGGCAGTCGCACGGAAGCAGCACACGCACACTGGTCCGATCAAACAGGCCAGGCGCGCTGTGCTTGTCAAATGGTCCAATCATTTCGATACACCCAGCTTAGACAGGCTGCCGCGTCGGTACATGCCGCTGGGCAGTCGCACAAAAGCAGCACACTTACACTGGTCTGATCAAACAGGCCAGGCGCGCTGTGCTTGTCAAATGGTCCAATCATTTCGATACACCCAGCTTAGACAGGCTGCCGCGTCGGTACATGCCGCTGGGCAGTCGCACGGAAGCAGCACACCCCACACTGGTCCGATCAAACAGGCCAGGCGCGCTGTGCTTGTCAAATGGTCCAATCATTTCGATACACCCAGCTTCGACAGGCTGCCGCGTCGGTACATGCCGCTGGGCAGTCGCACGGAAGCAGCACACGCACACTGGTCTGATCAAACAGGCCAGGCGCGCTGTGCTTGTCAAATGGTCCAATCATTTCGATACACCCAGCTTAGACAGGCTGCCGCGTCGGTACATGCCGCTGGGCAGTCGCACGGAAGCAGCACACGCACACTGGTCTGATCAAACAGGCCAGGCGCGCTGTGCTTGTCAAATGGTCCAATCATTTCGATACACCCAGCTTAGACAGGCTGCCGCGTCGGTACATGCCGCTGGGCAGTCGCACGGAAGCAGCACACGCACACTGGTCCGATCAAACAGGCCAGGCGCGCTGTGCTTGTCAAATGGTCCAATCATTCGATACACCCAGCTTAGACAGGCTGCCGCGTCGGTACATGCCGCTGGGCAGTCGCACGGAAGCAGCACACGCACACTGGTCCGATCAAACAGGCCAGGCGCGCTGTGCTTGTCAAGTGGTCCGATCATTTCGATATACCCAGCTTAGACAGGCTGCCGCGTCGGTACATGCCGCTGGGCAGTCGCACGGAAGCAGCACACGCACACTGGTCCGATCAAACAGGCCAGGCGCGCTGTGCTTGTCAAATGGTCCAATCATTTCGATATACCCAGCTTAGACAGGCTGCCGCGTCGGTACATGCCGCTGGGCAGTCGCACGGAAGCAGCACACGCACACTGGTCCGATCAAACAGGCCAGGCGCGCTGTGCTTGTCAAATGGTCCAATCATTTCGATATACCCAGCTTAGACAGGCTGCCGCGTCGGTACATGCCGCTGGGCAGTCGCACGGAAGCAGCACACGCACACTGGTCCGATCAAACAGGCCAGGCGCGCTGTGCTTGTCAAATGGTCCAATCATTTCGATACACCCAGCTTAGACAGGCTGCCGCGTCGGTACATGCCGCTGGGCAGTCGCACGGAAGCAGCACACGCACACTGGTCCGATCAAACAGGCCAGGCGCGCTGTGCTTGTCAAATGGTCCAATCATTTCGATACACCCAGCTTAGACAGGCTGCCGCGTCGGTACATGCCGCTGGGCAGTCGCACGGAAGCAGCACACGCACACTGGTCCGATCAAACAGGCCAGGCGCGCTGTGCTTGTCAAATGGTCCAATCATTTCGATATACCCAGCTTAGACAGGCTGCCGCGTCGGTACATGCCGCTGGGCAGTCGCACGGAAGCAGCACACGCACACTGGTCCGATCAAACAGGCCAGGCGCGCTGTGCTTGTCAATTGGTCCAATCATTTCGATACACCCAGCTTAGACAGGCTGCCGCGTCGGTACATGCCGCTGGGCAGTCGCACGGAAGCAGCACACGCACACTGGTCAGTCGCACGTAAGCAGCACACGCACACTGGTCAGTCGCACGGAAGCAGCACACGCACACTGGTCCGATCAAACAGGCCAGGCGCGCTGTGCTTGTCAATTGGTCCAATCATTTCGATACACCCAGCTTAGACAGGCTGCCGCGTCGGTACATGCCGCTGGGCAGTCGCACGGAAGCAGCACACGCACACTGGTCAGTCGCACGTAAGCAGCACACGCACACTGGTCAGTCGCACGGAAGCAGCACACGCACACTGGTCCGATCAAACAGGCCAGGCGCGCTGTGCTTGTCAATTGGTCCAATCATTTCGATATACCCAGCTTAGACAGGCTGCCGCGTCGGTACATGCCGCTGGGCAGTCGCACGGAAGCAGCACACGCACACTGGTCCGATCAAACAGGCCAGGCGCGCTGTGCTTGTCAAATGGTCCAATCATTTCGATATACCCAGCTTAGACAGGCTGCCGCGTCGGTACATGCCGCTGGGCAGTCGCACGGAAGCAGCACACGCACACTGGTCCGATCAAACAGGCCAGGCGCGCTGTGCTTGTCAAATGGTCCAATCATTTCGATACACCCAGCTTAGACAGGCTGCCGCGTCGGTACATGCCGCTGGGCAGTCGCACGAAAGCAGCACACGCACACTGGTCCGATCAAACAGGCCAGGCGCGCTGTGCTTGTCAAATGGTCCAATCAT
>JAUCEE010000004.1:0-23779 GCA_033558005.1 Phytophthora taxon juncus
TCCTACCATCATTATTTTAGATATCATTATATATACGGAAGGTAGCATAGTCTGGCTAATGCGTCTGTTTTGGGAACAGAAGATCAAAGGTTCAAATCCTTTTCTTCCGAAAATAGGTAATAAGATGAGATAGAGTAATAGGTTAACTTATCAGGCTCATAATCTGAAGATGTAGGTTCAAGTCCTACTCTCATCATTTTAATTCATATCTTATGATTCAAATTCAAACTAAATTAAAAGTAAACGATAATAGTGGTATTAAAATCGGACAATGTATAAAAATTTATAAAAAAAAGGTTGGTAAAATTGGTGATACAATTTTAATTTCAGCAAAAAAATTACGTTTAAATCAAAAAAAAAAAGTAAAAATAGTTAAAGGTGATTTATTTAAGGCTTTAATTATTCATACAACGTATCAAAAAAAAAGTACAATAGGTAATATGGTAAAATTTGATAAAAATTGTATAATTATTTTAAATAATCAAAATAAACCTTTAGGAACACGTATTTTCGGTCCTATTACTTCTGAATTTAGAAAACAAAAAAATTTTAAAATATTATCATTAGCTTCAAATATCTTATAAAAAATTATGGAAAAAAATTTACAAAATCATTATCACAATGTTACTATATACGATCTTATAACAAAATTTAATTTTAAAAATATTTTTCAAATACCAAAAATAACAAAAATTTGTTTAAATATAGGTTTTAAAGATGCAAATATTGAAAAAAAAAAATTAATAAATATAATATTACTTTTAAAATTAATAACAAATCAAAAACCTATTATAACAAAATCAAAAAAAAATAATATTTTCTTAAAAATTAAAAAAAATTCAATCATTGGTTGTAAAATTACATTACGAAAAAAAAATATTTTTTATTTTTTAGAAAAAATTATATTTTTTATTTTACCTAGTTTAAATAAAATAAAATTTAATTTAAAAAATAAAAATATTTTAAATTTTCAAATTTCTAATGTTTTATATTTTTTTGAATTAAAAACAGAATTTTTAAAATTTAAAAATATACCATCACTTGATGTATCTATACATACTAATGCAAAAAATAATAATGAATTATTTTTATTATTAAATTCACTTTTTATAATAAAAAAATAATTCATTAGCAAAAATAGCTCAATGGTAGAGTCTAACCTTGCCAAGGTTAATGTTGAGGGTTCGAATCCCTTTTTTTGCTTTTTAAATAAATGGACCCAAAGGCAGTATTTGGTATTTCCATTATATTTAAATGGGGATAATAATAGAATTGACATCTATATGTGATTATAGATTAATTGGTAAATCCTTTATCTTCCAAGTAAATATTGTGGGTTCGAGTCCCACTAATCACATAATAATTGGAGAAATGGCTGAGTGGTTAAAAGCGGCAGACTGTAAATTTGTTGAAGTAATTTCTACGTAGGTTCAAATCCTACTTTCTCCATTATATAAATATAATTTATTGTAGATAAATTTAATATTTTTAAAAATTCAAATTTTCTATCCTTTAAGACAATAATTAATATAAGAATGTTATATAATTAATATAAAAACATTTGTTATTTTAAAAATTAATATTAAATAATTAATATAAAAAATAAATAGAGTTTGATCCTGGCTCAGAATAAATGCTATCGGTATGCTCTAACACATGCAAGTCGAATGTTTTTAAAACATGGCGAACGGGTGAGTAACACGTGAATTATCTACCTTTTAATTCAGGATAATTATTTTTATAAAAATACTGAATAAATAAATTAAAGTTTTTATAACGTTAAAAGATGAGTTTGCGCAAGATTATGGTAGTTGGTGGTTTAATAGACTACCAAGCCTATTATCTTTAGCTGGTTTGAAAGAATGATCAGCCACATTGGGACTGAGACACGGCCCAAACTTTTTTAAAGGCAGCAGTGGGGAATTTTGGACAATGGGCGAAAGCCTGATCCAGCAATACCGAGTGAGTGATGACGGCTAATTAGGTTGTAAAGCTCTTTCATTAAGGAGGAAAATGACAGTACTTAAAAAAGAAGTTCCGGCTAATACCCGTGCCAGCAGCCGCGGTAATACGGGAGGAGCGAGCATTATTCGGAATGATTAGGCGTAAAGGGTTTGTAGGTGGTTTTTTAAGTTGAAAGAAACAAATTAAAGCTCAACTTTATACATTTTTTCAAAACTGATAAACTGGAGTATAAATAGAGGATAATGGAATTTCTATTGGAGTGATAAAATACGTTGATAATAGAAGGAAGACCTATGGCGAAGGCAATTATCTGGGTATATACTGACACTGAGAAACGAAAGCTTGGGTAGCGAACGGGATTAGAGACCCCGGTAGTCCATGCTGTAAACGATGAGTGCTAATATTTAGAATTTTTAGATATAACAGCTAACGCGTTAAGCACTCCGCCTGAAAAGTATAATCGCAAGATTGAAATTCAAAGGAATTGACGGGAGTCTACACAAGCGGTGGAGCATGTGGTTTAATTCGATAATACGCGCAGAACCTTACCAACTCTTGCTAATTTTCATATAAAATTTTATATGAAAAACAGGCGTTGCATGGCTGTCGTCAGCTCGTGTTGTGAAATGTTTGGTTAAATCCTTTAACGAGCGCAACCCCTATCGTTAGTTGCTAATTTATTAAAAAAAATAAAAGTACTCTAACGAAAAAATTAATGATAGGTTAATGGAAGGTGGGGATGACGTCAAGTCTTCATGGCCCTTATGAGTTGGGCTACACACGTGCTACAATGATAATCACAATGAGAGGCAATAATGATAAAAGTTGGAGCAAATCTTTAAAAATTATCTTAGTTCGGATTAAGGGCTGAAACTCGCCCTTATGAAGTTGGAATCGCTAGTAATCGCAGAACAGCATGCTGCGGTGAATATGTTACTGGACTTTGTACACACCGCCCGTCACATCAGGGAAGTTGATTATTTTTAAAATGATTCTTAATTATTTTATAATATTAAATAATTATAAAATTTTTATAATTTATAATTTTATTAAATAAATTAAAATTCCTAAAAAGTAATTAGTAACTTTGATGAAGTCGTAACAAGGTAGTCGTAGGGGAACCTGTGTCTGGAAGAGATCTTTAAACATTCTTAAATTAATTTTAAAAGTCTTAGGAAAATAGTTTAATTGGTAAAATCATAGTCTCCAAAATTATTGTTATGGGTTCAAATCCCATTTTTCCTGTTTTTATATAAAATATTATAAATCATAAAAATTTTATAAAATCTGAAATTAATTAAATTCAAGTTATAAAAATAAAATTTTATTTAAAATACTTTTTAACAAAAGGGAATTTAAATTTAGATTTATAATATTTTATATTAAATTATATTTATATTAAATAAATTTATATTTTAATATGCTATAGTATTTAAAATTATAATAAGAAAATTATTTTATTTATAAAAAAAAAATATTAAAAAATAAAATAATAATAAATTATAAATTAAAAAAAATATATAAAAAAGTATTTTTATGTTAAAAATTAAATAATATAAAATTTTAAAAAAAATCTATTCTTTAAGAAAAAATATAATATTATATTACTAATATTATATAAATTATTTTTGTATATATTAAAAAGTAAATAAAATAATAAATTTCAACAATATTATGACAATCACAAATTATATAAATAATCAATTCACTTTTTTAGATATGGCAGAACCTTGGCAATTAGGTTTTCAAGATCCAGCAACTCCAGTTATGGAAGGTATTATTAACTTTCATCATGATTTAATGTTTTTTTTAATTATGATTACTGTATTTGTTTGTTGGATGTTATTTAGAGTTATTACTCTTTTTGATGAAAAAAAAAATAAAATTCCAGCAACTGTTGTACATGGTGCTACTATTGAAATTATTTGGACTTCTATTCCAGCTTTAATTTTATTAACTGTTGCAGTTCCATCTTTTGCTTTATTATATTCTATGGATGAAGTAATTGATCCAATTATTACATTAAAAGTAATTGGAAGTCAATGGTATTGGAGTTATGAATATTCAGATAATTTAGAATTTTCTGATGAACCTTTAATTTTTGATAGTTACATGGTACAAGAAGATGATTTAGCTATTGGACAATTTAGAATTTTAGAAGTAGATAATCGTGTTGTAGTTCCAACTAATAGTCATATTAGAGTATTAATTACTGCATCAGATGTTTTACATTCATGGGCTATACCATCATTAGGTATAAAATTAGATGCTTGTCCAGGTCGTTTAAATCAAACATCAATGTTTATTAAAAGAGAAGGTGTATTTTATGGACAATGTAGTGAAATTTGTGGAGTAAATCACGGTTTTATGCCTATTGTTGTAGAAGCTGTTTCATTAGAAGATTATTTAACATGGTTAAAAAATAAAATCAATTTTGATTTTAATGTATAATTAAACACTTTTTATGATATTTAAAATCATTGGTATAATCCTTTTAATATTATTATTATTTACAGATATTAAACAAGTAATCAATAAAATTAAACAATTTTTTAATAAATAAAATAAAACATCAAAAAATTAAAAAAACCAACGCTTTTTTTAATTAAAAAAATAGAAATAATTTTGCATTTAAAATGAATTAAACAATATATTCAAAAATGAATTTTCAAAATATAAATAAATGGTCAACAAGATGGCTTTTTTCAACAAATCATAAAGATATTGGGACTTTATATTTAATTTTTAGTGCTTTTGCAGGTATAGTAGGTACTACTTTATCTCTTTTAATTAGAATGGAATTAGCACAACCAGGTAATCAAATTTTTATGGGAAACCATCAATTA
This sequence comes from Phytophthora taxon juncus, assembly GCA_033558005.1. Taxonomy (NCBI): domain Eukaryota; phylum Oomycota; class Peronosporomycetes; order Peronosporales; family Peronosporaceae; genus Phytophthora; species Phytophthora taxon juncus. The sequence continues at coordinate 4,812 of JAUCEE010000004.1, forward strand.
TATAATGTTGTAGTTACTGCACACGCTTTTATAATGGTTTTCTTTTTAGTAATGCCCGCATTAATTGGTGGTTTTGGTAATTGGTTTGTTCCTTTAATGATTGGTGCCCCTGATATGGCTTTTCCACGTATGAATAATATTAGTTTTTGGTTATTACCACCAGCTTTATTATTATTAGTTTCATCAGCAATTGTTGAATCAGGTGCTGGTACAGGTTGGACAGTATATCCACCTTTATCTAGTGTTCAAGCACACTCAGGACCTTCAGTAGATTTAGCAATTTTTAGTTTACATTTAACAGGTATTTCATCATTATTAGGTGCTATAAATTTTATATCAACTATTTATAATATGAGAGCTCCAGGTTTAAGTTTCCATAGATTACCATTATTTGTATGGTCTGTATTAATTACAGCATTTCTTTTATTATTAACTTTACCTGTATTAGCTGGTGCAATTACTATGTTATTAACTGATAGAAATTTAAATACTTCATTTTATGATCCGTCTGGGGGAGGTGATCCGGTATTATATCAACATTTATTTTGGTTCTTTGGTCACCCAGAAGTTTATATTTTAATTTTACCAGCTTTTGGTATTATTAGTCAAGTTTCAGCAGCTTTTGCAAAAAAAAATGTATTTGGTTATTTAGGTATGGTTTATGCAATGTTATCTATAGGTTTATTAGGTTCTATTGTATGGGCACATCATATGTTTACTGTTGGTTTAGATGTTGATACTAGAGCATATTTTTCAGCAGCTACTATGATTATTGCAGTACCAACCGGTATTAAAATTTTTAGTTGGTTAGCAACTTTATGGGGCGGTTCATTAAAATTTGAAACACCTTTATTATTTACTCTAGGTTTTATTTTATTATTCGTTATGGGTGGTGTAACTGGTGTAGCTATGTCAAATTCTGGTTTAGATATTGCTTTACATGATACTTATTATATTGTTGGACATTTCCATTATGTTTTATCTATGGGTGCTGTTTTTGGTATTTTTACTGGATTTTATTTTTGGATTGGAAAAATATCTGGTCGTAGATATCCTGAAGTATTAGGTCAAATTCATTTTTGGTTATTCTTTATAGGTGTAAATATTACTTTTTTTCCAATGCATTTTTTAGGTTTAGCTGGTATGCCTAGAAGAATTCCTGATTTTCCCGATGCTATGAGTGGTTGGAATGCTATTAGTAGTTTTGGTTCATATATTTCATTCTTTTCAGCTATTTTCTTTTTTTATATTGTATATGTAACTTTAATACACGGTAAAAAAATTGAAAATTAATTAATTTAATTATAAAATTTAAATATATTATATAATATATTTAAATTTTATAATAGGATTGATATAACTTTAATAATATATTATTAATTTAAATTAATAATATATTATTTATAACGTACTAAAAAAGCCTCAAATTTACCTAAAAAAGGAATAATTATGATAAAAAAGAAAAAATAGTATATCATGCTTATAATACCAATTTCAGTATAAGGATATTCTACTGGACATTGACCAACCCAACCTAATAATAAGAAAGCTACAACTAATAACCAATAACAAACTTTAAAAATAGGTCTAAAAGCAGTACTTCTAATTTCAGATGAATTTGTAAATGGAATAGTTAATAAAATTATTAATGAACCAAACATAGCTATAACTCCACCAATTTTATTAGGAATTGATCTTAAAATAGCATAAAATGGTAAGAAATACCATTCTGGTACAATATGTAAAGGTGTTTTCATTGGATTTGCTTCAATATAATTATCTGGGTGACCTAAAGTATTTGGATAATAAAAAATAAAAATAAAAAATACTAAAAATAATACCATTAAACCAAATAAATCCTTTGTATAAAAATATGGATAAAAGGGAATATTTTCAGTTTTTAAAGTTATACCTAATGGATTATTTGAACCAACTTCATGTAATAAAATTAAATGTATTAAAACAGCACCAACGATTACAAAAGGGAAAGTAAAATGTAAACTAAAAAAACGATTTAATGTAGGATTATCTACAGCAAAACCACCCCATAACCAATCAACAATATCTTTACCTATTAAAGGAATCGCTGAAAATAAGTTAGTAATAACAGTAGCACCCCAAAAACTCATTTGTCCCCAAGGTAAAACATAACCCATAAAAGCAGTAGCCATCATTAAAATAAAAATTATTACACCAGAACACCATAAAGCTTCTCGTGGAGTAATATATGAACCATAATATAAACCTCTAAAAATATGTACATATACTACGATAAAAAAAAAAGAAGCACCATTTGCATGTGTATATCTAATTAACCAACCATTATTAACATCTCTCATAATATGTTCAACACTATTAAAAGCTAAATCTATATGTGGTGTATAATGCATTGCTAAAAAAATACCAGTTAAAATTTGTACTACTAACATAATACCGGCTAACGAACCAAATCCAAAAAAATAATTTAAATTAACAGGAGTAGGATAATCTATTAAATGATTATTAAGAACTGCAAATAATGATTTTTTATTCCATCTCATAATATGAAATGAAAATTAACCTAAAAACAAAAATAATTAAAAAAGATTAAGCATTTATTTTTTTATCCCATGGATTATTAAATTCAAATAATCTATATTGTTGTGATAAATTAATAGGCTCATATACAACTCTTTTTTTTAATTCATTATAAAATACTTCTAAGAAACCACTTAAAGGGAAATCTTTACGTAAAGGATGTCCTTCAAAACCATAATCAGTTAAGATTCTTCGTAAATCCGGATGATTTAAAAAAAAAATACCAAACATATCCCAAACTTCTCTTTCACACCAATTAGCTGCTTTATAAATATTTATAATAGAATCTACAGGTTGTAATTCATTAATTGTTATTTTTACTTTTAAACGGCTATTAAAACGAATACTTAATAAATTATAAATAATTTCAAAACGTTTTTCTTTATTAATATAATCAACTGCACAAATTTCAGATAATACTTTAAATTGACTATTTGTATGATTTTTTAAAAAAAATAAAATAGGAATTAATTTATTTGTTGAAATATTAATACATAATTCATTTTTATATAATGTATAATTTATTATAGGTAAAACTTGTAATAAATATTGACTAAATTTTTTTAATAATTTCATAAAATTTAAATATTAATATATTAAATAGTTATATATTAAAAAAATAAATATAAACATTTACTTATAATTATTAATATAATGTTTATGTATATATATAACATTAATATAATAAAAATTTATATAAATTTTTATTATATTGAACAGGATTTAATCTTAATTAAAATGCGAATAAAATTAAGAAAGCCATCATTAAACAGAATAAAGCAATTGCTTCAGTTAAAGCGAAACCTAAAATAGCAGTTCTCATTAATTCTTGTTGTAAAGAAGGATTTCTTGAAATACCTATAATTAAAGAACCAAAAACATTACCGATACCGATACCAGCACCAATTAATCCTAAAGTAGCTAATCCTGCACCTAAAAATTTAGAAGCTTGTAATAACATAAATGTATTATCAAATTATTATTATTATTTAAAATATCTTAAATAATATATTATTAATTTTTTTTAATTATATATTTTAATTATTTTATATATTAATATAAAATTAATAATAATAATAATGAGGTATTTTAAATAAAAATTTGATTAATAAATTTACCTCATTTAAAATATTTACATATTTAAATTTATTAATATTTAATAATTGAAATTAAAAACAATTATTTAAAAAAACAATAAATTTTATTTATATTTTAATTTAATAAGTAAATTTGACTTTACCATTCTAAGGCATCACTACACCAAATATAAATAAAACCTATAACTAATTCAACTAAAAATTCAATCATAGTCCAAAATCCCCATGAAAAATTAGAACTTAAAGTTAAAACCCAAGGAAAAACAAAAACAGCTTCTAAATCAAAAATAATAAAAAGAATAGCTACTAAATAAAATTTTACATCAAAAACTTTTCTAGCATCATCATAAGGATTAAATCCACATTCATAAGCTGTTAACTTTTCTAAGTCATCTTTTTGTTTGATTAAACCAAAAGATAAAATGAAAATTAAAATTGATAAAAATAAACTTAATATTAAAAATATAAAAATATTGGAATAATTTAATAACATATTTATTAAAATGTTAAAAATAGATTATAATTAAACGGAAAAAACGGGACTCGAACCCGCGACCTATAGCGTGACAAGCTACCACTCTAACCAACTGAGCTACTTTTCCATTTTAAATTATAATTTTTTTTTGTATTTTATTTTGATTATTTATTAGTGTAAATTTAATGCATCATTAATATACATACAAGTTAAAATAGTAAAAACATACGCTTGAATTAAAGCTACAGCAATTTCTAGTCCTACTAATAATACTATAATAATTAAAGGAATAAAATGTGCTATAAAAATAAAACTATTAACATTTAACATTGTCCAAGCAAAACCAGCAATTACTTTTAATAATGTATGTCCTGCCATCATATTAGCAAATAATCGTACTGGTAAACTAATAACACGAAAAATATAAGAAACTAATTCAATAGGTACTAAAATAGGAACTAATGCAATACTTGCACCACTAGGTAATAATAAATTTAAAAAATTTAATTTATGTTTTTTAATTCCAATTAAATTAAAACCTAAGTAAATAGTTAATGCTAATGTAAATGTAATAATTAAATGACTTGTTACTGTAAAACTATACGGAACCATTCCTATTAAATTACATAATAAAATAAAAAAAAAAACAACAAAAATTAAAGAAACGAAATGTTTACCTGCTTTACCTATACTTGAATAGGTTAATTCTATAGTAACATTAAAAATCATTTCAAAAATTTGTTGAAAACGTGTTGGAATAAATTTAGTTTTTATACATGTAAAAATATATAAATAAACTAAACCTATTATTAAAATTAAAGAAGCATTAGTAAATACAAAAGGTATTTGAAAAATAGGTAAAATTTCAAATTGTTCTAAAGGACTAAACATAAAATTTGTTAATTTATTATTAAATTAATTACCTCCCCACCAGTAAACAGCTACAAATAAGAATAACCAAACAACATCAACAAAATGCCAATACCAAGCTGCAGCTTCAAAACCAAAGTGGTGTTGTTTTGTAAAATGATGATTAATTAATCGAATAGTACTTACTATAATAAAAATAGTACCTACAATAACGTGTATACCATGAAAACCTGTTAATAAAAAGAAAGTTGTACCATAAATACTATCTGAAATCGAAAAAGTACTTTCAATATACTCATATGCTTGAATTAAAGTAAAGAAAAAAGCTAATGCAATTGTAATAATTAAACTTAAAATTGCATTTTTTCTATCACCAAAAACAATAGAGTGGTGTGCCCAAGTTATTGTAGCACCAGATGATAATAAAATTATAGTATTTAATAAAGGAATACCCCAAGCATTTACAGTTTCAATACCTAATGGAGGCCATAATGATCCGATTTCTGGAGTTGGTGCTAAAGCTGAATGGAAAAATGCCCAGAAAAAACTAACAAAGAATAATAATTCACTAAAGATAAATAAAAGCATACCATTTCTTAAACCTAATTGTACTTGTTTAGTATGTTGTCCTTCATATACAGCTTCTCTAACTATATCACGAAACCAAGTATACATAGTTAAAATAACCATGAAAAAACCGGTTAAAGTTAAAAGATTACTACCTATATAACCATGAAAATACATAGCACCACCAAAAGTTAAAAAGAATAGACCAAATGAAATAACAAAAGGCCAAGGACTTGGATCTACTAAGTGATATGGATGATTTTGTGTATTTTGTGTATTTTTAGTAATTTCTTTTAAAAATCTTAAATCATTTTGAAATTTATCGATATTAGAATCATTTGTTGTAGTTTCAATTTGTAAATTTTTTTTATTAATATAATAATAATTTTTCATAAAATTGAATAATTTTGTAATAATTAATTATTTAATGATAAATAATTTTTTAAATTATTTTTAATCAAAAACAAGATTAAATTTTAATTTTTTAATATTTTTATAATATTGTTTTTTTGTATTAATTGTTTTACTTTTATTTTTTGAAGTTTGAATAATTTCATTTGTTATATTTTTTAAATTCGAATTTAAAAGTAACCAAGATACCGATTTTTTGATTTGTTTATCTTCATTTAAAAGCATTAAAAAATATCGATCTTTTTTTTTTTTTTTTTTATTTCTTTTTTTATTTGGAATACTTATTGCTTTTAATTTCGGTAATAAATTATCAATTGATTTAAATAAAATAAAATTTGGTTTCTGTTTTGTTGTTTTTTTTAAATTAATTAAAATATTTTTAAATATGTTTTCAGAACTGGTTTTTTTACCTTTTTTTAATAACATATTTATAAATAATTTTTTTATTTTATACTCTTCGTATTTTAGTTCCATATTTTGATCTTGATGTTTTTCTAGAATAAATTCCTAATAAATCATATTTACCACGAACAACATGATATTTTACACCGGGTAAATCTTTTACTCGACCACCTCTTACTAAAACAATTGAATGCTCTTGTAATGTATGCCCAATACCGGGGATATAAGTAATTACCGTATATCTACTTGATAAATGAACTTTTGCTACTTTACGCATAGCTGAGTTTGGTTTTTTCGGTGTTGTATTATAAACTTTTAAACAAATACCTTTACGTTGTGGACATTGTTTTAAAGCTGGACTTTTATTTCTTTTTTTTTTTTCTAAACGTTTTTGTTTTTTTAAAAATAATTGATTAATTGTTGACATATTATTTTTTTATTATTGAATAATAACGGACTCGAACCGCTAACATTTTCGGTGTAAACGAAATACTCTACCAATTGAGCTAATTATTCATTAATGGGCCTAAGTAGATTTGAACTACTGACTTTACACTTATCAGGCGTATACTCTAACCAACTGAGTTATAGGCCCTTTTGAAGTAAAAGGATTCGAACCTTTGATTTTCCGTACCAAAAACGGAGGCCTTACCACTTGGCTATACTTCAAAATAAAGAAAATATATGCTTAGAAAGACTCGAACTTTCATTTTATAGATCCGCAATCTAACGCTTTATCCAATTAAGCTATAAGCATAATTTTAATTTTTTTTTATAATTTTAACATTCATTAATGTATTTTCTGATAAAATTTTTTTAATTAAAATTAAAAAATTTAATAATTGAAAAATATTAATAAATTTAATATCTATTTTTGGTGTATAATTTTTATAAATAAAATGTTCACGTGATTTTTTATTTACATGTGGTGATCTTAATAAAGTAAAAATTTTATTTTTATTTTTAGTTTGAAATATTCCAGTTATTTCAATATCTTTAAATTTATTAAGTTTTTTTATTTTTAATAAATTTTGTTTAAGTTGATTTATTTTTTGAAAAGATTTAAAAGTTATTCTTAAAAAATACATAATTTTAATAATAAAAAATTGTCTGGAGGTGGATTTGAACCACCGACACAAAGATTTTCAGTCTTTTACTCTAACCAACTGAGCTATCCAGACTAAATATTATATTAATAAATATAAATAAATTTTATTTAAATTTACTAATATAATATTTGGAAATACAAATAAAAATAAAATAAATTGAGTACTAATTAATAATATTATACTTTGTATTTTATTTATTTGTGAAATAAACATTTTTCTTAAGATTTTTTCAAAATAAATAATTTTTATTATTTTTAAATAATAAAAAGAACTTAATATACTTATAATAATACCAAAAAAAACTAAACTAAAATAGTTATTTTTAATAGCAGAAAAAAATATAAATAATTTTGAAAAAAAACCAGCTAATGGTGGTATACCTGCCAATGAAAATATATTTATAATAATAATAACGGCAATTAATTTATTTATACTATATATATTTGATAAATCTGTTAAATATTTAATAGGTTTATGATTAATATTTAAAGATAAATATGATGTCCATAAATTAATACTAGTTATAATATAAATAATAACATATAATAAAATAAATGGAATATTATTTAACATATTTGAAGTAAATCCTATTAAAATAAAACCTACATGACTTATTGAACTATAAGCTAATAATCGTTTTATTTTTTTTTGTTGTAAAGCTGATAAAGCACCTATTAACATTGATAAAAATGAAATAATATAAAAAAAAATTTCAAAAAAATAAGAAATATTAAAAAAAACATCAAAAAATAAACGAATTAAAATACCTATAAAAGATATTTTAGGTACAATAGCAAAAAAACTTGAAATATTATTAGGAGCACCTTCATAGACATCTGGTAACCAGAAATGGAAAGGTGAAGCACCTATTTTAAATAAGATACCTACTAAAATAAAAATAAATCCATAAGATAAACTTATTAAAATATTAATATTATCTAAAAAATTTATATTAGATAATATTAAGAAAATATTATTAAAATTTAAAGAACCTGTAATTGCATAAATAATTGAAGAACCAAATAATATAAAACCTGAAGCAATTGATCCTAATATAAAATATTTTAAACCAGCTTCTATTGATAATATTGATTTTTTTTGTGTTGAAGTTAAAATATAAAAACTTAAACTTTGTAATTCTATTGCTAAATATAAAGTAATAAAATGATTTGAAGATATTAATAACATTAAACCTAATAATGATATTAACATTAATATATTAATTTCATATGAATTTATTTTTTGTTGTATTAAATATTTTTGTTGTATTAAAAAACATACCAGTGTTGATAAAATTAAAATTACTTTAATAAACTGAGTAAATGTATTAATAACTAATACACCATTTAATATATTATTTGAAATATTTGTTATATTTAATGTTAATATTAAAAGAATTAATAATAAATATATTATTATAGTAGTAATATTTTTAATAATCAAAATTTTTTGAGTATTTTGATTTTTTTTATAAAAAACTCCAAATAATAATAAAATTAATAAAATAGTTGTTAAAAAAAATTCGGGAATAATAATTTCAAAATTATTATTAAAAATTTCCTGAAAAATCATAATGTAAAGAAAAGAAATAAATATTTAAAAAATATTTACTTACTATATATGCTATATATTTATAAAAAAATTAATTTTTAAAAATTATAATTTTTTTAAATTTTAATAAAAAATATTTTTTTATATTTATAACAGTATTATTTAAAATTAAACTTTTTAAAAAATTAAAATTAAATATAGTATTTATAGTAGTAGTTTTAAAAAAATTATTTACTATAAATACTATATATTTATAATATTTAAAATTATAAATATTTTATTTTGATTAAAAAAAAATAAATTCAAAAATATGGCATTAAAAAAAATTAAAAATTTTTCAATAAATTTCGGTCCACAACACCCAGCAGCTCACGGTGTTTTACGTTTAATCTTAGAATTAAATGGTGAAGTAGTTCAAAAAGCTGATTCACATATAGGATTATTACATCGAGGGACAGAAAAATTAATTGAATATAAAAATTATTTACAAGCATTACCTTATTTTGATAGATTAGATTATGTTTCTATGATGTGTCAAGAACATGCATATGTTTTAGCTGTTGAAAAATTATTAAATTGTGATATTCCTTTACGTGCACAATATATTAGAGTATTATTTTCTGAAATAACTCGTATATTAAACCATTTATTAGCTGTTTGTTGTCATGCATTAGATGTTGGTGCTATGACACCATATTTTTGGGGATTTGAAGAACGTGAAAAATTAATGGAATTTTATGAAAGAGTATCTGGTGCACGTATGCATGCAGCTTATTTTAGACCGGGTGGTGTTAATCAAGATTTACCTAAAGGTTTATTAAATGATATTTATATTTTTTGTGAACAATTTAATACAAGATTAGATGAAATTGAAGAAATGTTAACTAATAATAGAATTTGGAAACAAAGATTAGTTGATATTGGTGTTGTTTCTGCTAAAGATGCTTTAAACTTAGGTTTTAGTGGTGTAATGTTACGAGGATCTGGTATTTCATGGGATTTACGAAAAACTCAACCATATGAAGTTTATAATCAATTAGAATTCGATGTACCTGTTGGTACAAATGGTGATTGTTATGATCGTTATTTAATTAGAATAGAAGAAATGAGACAATCAATTAGAATTATTTTACAAGTTTTAAATAAAATACCTAATGGTCCTATTAAATTAGATGATAAAAAAATAACAAATCCAAATAGAATTCAAATTAAAAATTCAATGGAATCTTTAATACACCATTTTAAATATTATTCAGAAAATATTAGTGTAAATAGTGGAGAAACTTATACAGTTATTGAAGCACCTAAAGGAGAATATGGTGTTTATTTAGTTTCAGATGGTACAAATAAACCATACCGTTGTAAAATAAAATCTCCCGGATTTTTACATTTACAAGCATTAGATTTTATAGCTAAAAATCACATGATTGCTGATGTAGTTACAATTATTGGTACTTTAGATGTTGTTTTTGGTGAAATTGATCGTTAATCCTTTTTAGGAAATAAAATAATTATAAAATAAATAAAAAATAAAATATATATTTATAATAAATTTTTTTATTATAAATATAAAAATACATTTTCAATGACTTTATGTTTAGTCAAATTACTAAAAATCAAAAAAAATATAAAATAAATTTATTACAAAATATTAAACAAACTTATAAATATATCTATATATTTCGTTATAATGACTTAAATATTAACGAAACTATATCTTTAAAAAAAAAAATTAAAAAATTAAAATATAAATCATTAATATTAAATCAAAATTTAATAACACATATTTTTCCAAATTTAAAAGGACAAGGTTCTATTTTAATTATTTATGGAAATAATGATTTAAATTTAATACAAAATTTTATTAATTTTAAAAAACTTGAATTAATTTATTTAAATATTCAAAATAATATTTATTCTAATTTAAAAATAAAACAAATTTTATCAAAAAATAATCCACCTTTAAATAATTTAATTGTTCAACCTTTTTTAAATTTTATCTATTATTTAAGAAAAATTTAAAAAAGGCGATTATAACTTAAAGGTAGAGTGTTAGATTGTGGGTCTAAGTGTTATGGGTTCAAGTCCCATTTTTCGCCCATTTTATTTAATTAAATTTTTATGTTTAATAAGTTTATATTAATTTTTTTACTTATTTTACCATTAATTGCGGTTATTGTATTATCTTTTTCGAAAAATGAAAAATTTATTAAAAATTTTAGTATTTTTATGTCTTTTTTCATTTTTTTAATGTCATTACCTTTATGGATATTATTTGATAAATCTACATCAAATTTTCAATATTTATTTAAAATAGAATGGATTAGTCAATTTAATATTAATTTTTATCTAGGTCTTGACGGTATTTCATTATTTTTTATAATTTTAACAACATTTTTAATCCCAATTTGTATGCTAATTAGTTATGAAATTATAAATAAAAATATAAAAGAATATTTTATTCTATATTTTATTTTAGAATTTTGCTTAATTATTTCATTTAGTGTACTAGATTTACTAATATTTTACATTTTTTTTGAAAGTGTATTAATTCCAATGTTTTTAATTATTGGTATTTGGGGTTCAAGAGAACGTAAAATTAAAGCTTCATATTTATTTTTTATGTATACACTTGCAGGTTCATTATTTATGTTTATAGCTATTATTCATTTATTTTTAACTGTAGGTACTACTGATTATCAAATATTATATTATAGTAATTTTAATTTTTCATATGAAAAATTATATTTTTTAGCTTTTTTTTTATCATTTGCTGTTAAAGTTCCAATGTTACCATTTCATGTTTGGTTACCTGAAGCGCATGTTGAAGCACCTACTGCAGGTTCTGTATTATTAGCGGGTATATTATTAAAATTAGGATCATATGGTATGATTAGATTTTTAGTTCCTTTATTCCCTAAAGCTACTTTATATTTTACACCATATATTTTAGTATTATGTTTAATATCAGTTATTTATGCATCTTTAACAGCAATTCGACAAACAGATTTAAAACGTATTATTGCATATGCATCTGTAGCTCATATGAATTTTATTATTTTAGGTATTTTTTCATTAACTATTCAAGGATTAGAAGGTAGTATTATTCAAATGATTAGTCATGGTTTAGTATCTAGTGGATTATTTTTTTCAATTGGGTGTTTATATGATAGATATCATACACGTTTTATAAATTATTATGGTGGTTTAGCACATACAATGCCGTTATTTTGTATTGCATTATTTATATATGTATTAGCAAATATGTCTATTCCAGGTTCAAGTAGTTTTGTAGGAGAAATTCTTATTTTAACTGGTGTTTTTGAAGATAATACTACAACCGCTATTTTTGCAACTATTGGGATGTTTTTAGGTGGTGTTTATTCGTTATTATTTTATAATCGAATTTGTTACGGTAATATTCAAAATATTTATTTAAAAATTTATTATGATTTAACTTATCGTGAATTTTTAATACATTTAATTTTAATTGCAAATATTTTCTTATTAGGTTTATATCCTAAAATTTTTGAAAGTTGTATGCATGAAAGTGTATCTAAAATATTAATACATATCGATTTTTCTTATTTTTATTAAATAAATTTTTTTATTTAATAAAAAGCCCTTTTAGTCTAATGGTTAGGACATTGCCTTTTCACGGCAAAGATACGAGTTCAATTCTCGTAAAGGGTATAAAAATATATATTTGATATATTTTTTATAATTATAATTATTCATTTTATAATTATTTAAATATGATAATTTAATAACCAATATATGGCTATTGAATTATCATATATACTGGAATCAAATATTAAAAAATATAAAGATGAAAAAAGTTTACAAGAAACAGGTATTGTTCTTTCAATGAGTGATGGTATTGCTAGATGTTATGGTTTAACTAAAATTCAAGCTGGAGAAATGGTTGAATTTAATAACGGTAATATTAAAGGAATGGCTTTAAATTTAGAACCTGACGTTGTTGGTGTTGTTGTTTTTAGTAATGATAGAGAAATCCAAGAAGGTAATTTCGTAAGAAGAACTGGTTCTATTGTTAGTGTACCAGTAGGACCTGAAGTATTAGGTAGAGTAGTTGATGCTTTAGGACAACCTATTGATGGTAAAGGTCAAATAAACAGTAAATTAGAAAGTAGAGTAGAAGTAAAAGCTCCAGGTATTATGCCTAGAGAAAGTGTTAAAGAACCTGTACAAACTGGATTAAAAGCTGTAGATAGTTTAATTCCTATTGGTCGTGGACAAAGGGAATTAATTATTGGTGATAGACAAACCGGTAAAACTTCAATTGCTATTGATACAATTATTAATCAAAGAGAACCTCATTTAAAAAAAGATACAAATAATCAATTATATTGTATTTATGTAGGTGTTGGTCAAAAAAGATCTACTATTGCTGAATTAACGAAAACTTTAGAAGAAAAAAATGCAATGTTTTTTTCTGTTATTGTAGCTGCTACTGCTTCAGATTCTGCACCTTTACAATATTTAGCACCATATACAGGTTGTGCTTTAGGTGAATATTTTAGAGATAATGGAAAACATGCTGTTATTTTTTATGATGATTTATCTAAACAAGCTGTTGCTTATAGACAAATGTCATTATTATTAAGAAGACCTCCAGGTAGAGAAGCTTATCCAGGTGATGTATTCTATTTACACTCTCGTTTATTAGAAAGAGCTGCTAAAATGAATAGAAAAATTGGTGGTGGTTCTTTAACAGCTTTACCAATTATTGAAACTCAAGCTGGTGATGTATCTGCATATATTCCAACAAATGTTATTTCAATTACTGATGGACAAATTTTCTTAGAAACTGAATTATTTAATGAAGGTCAAAGACCTGCAATTAGTGTTGGTTTATCTGTAAGTCGTGTTGGTTCTTCAGCTCAAATTAAAGCTATGAAACAAATTGCGGGTACAATGAAATTAGAATTAGCTCAATTTAGAGAAGTACAAGCTTTTGCACAATTTGGTTCAGATTTAGATGCAACAACTCAACAACAATTAAATAGAGGTATTCGATTAACTGAAATGTTAAAACAAGGATTAAATATACCTTTATCTGTTGAAGATCAAATTGTAATTATTTATTTAGGTGTACGTGGTTTCTTAGATAAAATAGCTGTAGATAAAATTTCTATTTTTGAAACTAATTGGTTAAATTTTATTAAAAATAATCATTCAGATATTTTAGAAGAAATTTTAACTAAAAAAGAAATTTCTAAAGAATTAGATAAAAAATTAAATACTTTAGCAACTGATTTTACTAATAATTTTATTACTAAATAAAAAAATTTTAAGGAAAATTTTTTTCCTTAAAATTAAATTTTTATATTTTTTATTTAAACAATACAGGAAATAATTGTATTTTTCATATAATAAATAAATATCAATTTTTTTAATTTTTTAAAAAAATATTTATTATTTAAGTAGAAATATTTTTTTTATTAAAAATATTTTCAAATTATTTTATTCTAATATGTTATTATTAACTTTAATTTTTTTACCTTTTTTAGGTTCAGTAGCTGCTGGACTTTTTGGTTTTTATATTGGACGTAAAGGTTCTGTATTTATTACCACTTTAACAACTTTTTTAAGTTGTCTTTTTTCTTTAATTATTATTTATAATTCTATTACAAATGAATATGAATATATTATTTATATTTCAAATTGGATTAATAGTGGTTTATTCAATTGTAATTGGTGTTTTTTATTTGATAGTTTAACAATGATAATGTTAGTAGTTGTTACAAGTATTTCAACATTAGTACATTTATATTCATCTCAATATATGGCACATGATCCACATTTATCTAGATTTATGTCATATTTATCATTATTTACTTTTTTTATGATTATTTTAGTAACAGGTGATAATTTTATGCAAATGTTTGTTGGTTGGGAAGGTGTTGGATTTTGTTCTTACTTATTAATTAATTTTTGGTTTACACGTTTACAAGCTAATAAAGCGGCTATTAAAGCTATGTTAGTAAATAGAATTAGTGATTTAATTTTATTATTAGGTGTATTAACGATTTTTTATAATATTAGAACTATTGAATATTTTAGTACATTTGCAGCTATATCTATTGTTAAAGATTTTAAATTTATTTTTTTTAATTATATTTTAAGTATTGTTGATGTAGCTTGTATTTTAATTTTTATAGGTGCTATGGGTAAATCTGCTCAAATTTTTTTACATTTATGGTTACCTGATGCTATGGAAGGTCCAACACCTGTTTCAGCTTTAATACATGCGGCAACTATGGTTACTGCGGGTGTTTATTTAACAGCACGTTGTTCTCCTATGTTTGAATATTCAATGTTCTCTTTAAAAGTAATAACTGTAATAGGTGCTTCAACTGCATTTTTTGCAAGTACTGTTGGTTTAGTTCAAAATGATTTTAAAAAAATTGTTGCATATTCAACTTGTAGTCAGTTAGGTTATATGTTTTTTGCTTGTGGATTATCAAATTATCCATTAGCAATTTTTCATTTATCTAATCATGCTTATTTTAAAGCATTATTATTCTTATGTTCTGGTGCTGTAATACATGCTATGGGTGATGAACAAGATATTAGAAAAATGGGAGGTTTAAGACGTATTTTACCTTTTACTTATATAATGTTCTTAATAGGTTCTTTATCTTTAATGGGTTTTCCCTTTTTAACAGGTTTTTATTCTAAAGATTTAATTTTAGAAGTAGCTTTTGCTAGTTTTAGTGAAACTGGTCATTTTGCTTATTGGTTAGGTACTATTGGTGCATTTTTTACTGCTTTTTATTCAACTCGTTTATTATTTTTTGCTTTTTTAAGTGAAACAAATGCATATAAAAATATTATAAAAAATGCACATGATGTTCCATTAGAAATGGGAATTCCTTTAGGTTTATTAGCTTTTGGTAGTATTTTTATTGGTTATATTTCAAAAGATATGTTTGTAGGATTAGGTTCTAATTTTTGGAATAATTCTATTTATATAAATCCGTTAAATAATCAAATGATAGATGCTGAATTTTTACCAACCTTCTTTAAATTATTGCCGGTTATTTTAAGTTTTTGTGGTTTATTTGGTGCATTTTATCTATATTTTTTTAAATTTACATTTTTATATAATTTAAAAACTTCTGAATATGGTCTTTATTTATATAATTTTTTAAATCGAAAATGGTATTTTGATAAAATTTATTATGAATTTATAAATCAATATATTTTAAAAATTGGTTATAATGTAACATATAAAATGATTGATAAAGGGTTAATTGAAATGTGTGGTCCTTATGGTTTAACTACAATTTTTTCTTTTTTAAGTCAAAGAATAATTTTATTACAAACCGGGTATATTTATCATTATTCATTATTAATGTTAATTAGTACTATATTTTTAATTAATATTATTTTTTTTTCTATTATTTATTATTTTAATGTTATTACTATTTTATTATTTTTATTTATTTTTTTATTAATTAAATAAAAATAATAAAATATATCTTTTAAGATATAATTATAAAATTATATAATTTATATATATTATGGATTTTGAAACAATTTTCTTTTATACTTTTTCAACTATAGCTTTAACTTCAGCTATATTTGTAATATATTCTACAAATACAATCTATTCCGCATTTTTTTTAATATTAGTTTTTACAAATTCAACAGGATTATTATTAATTTCAGAAGTTGAATTTTTATCAATAATGTTAATTATTATTTATGTAGGAGCAATTACTGTATTATTTTTATTTGTAATAATGATGTTAGATGTTAATGTGTTAATAGATAAAAATAAAATTAATAATAATTTTGGTTATTTACCTATTATTTTTTTAATTAGTTTTATTTTTTTTTTAGAAACATTTGTAATGTTTAGTAAAGTTTTCACATCATATTATCATTTAATAAATAATTCTTTTTTTAATCAAGAAGTAAATACTTTATTTTTTTTTAGAGATAGTATGAAAGGTACTTTTGAAATATTTGTTGATGTTAAACCTTTTTTAAAAAATTTTATAAATCAATTAGATACAATAACAAATATTGAAACAATAGGTCAAATTTTATACAGTTATTATGCTTTTTTTTTTTTAGCTGCTGGTATTATATTATTAATTGCTTTAATTGGTGCAGTAACTTTAACAAAAAAAGAAAAAAAAAAAAATTTTAAACAAAATATTTATAAACAACTTTCAAGAAATTCATTAAAAGCTATTTTTAATGTACATTCTAGTAAATAAATATAAAAAAATTAAAACAACCTTAACTTAATTGGTAGAGTATTAGCCTTCTAAGCTTTAAAATCTTGGTTCGAGTCCAAGAGGTTGTATTTAATTTTTATTATTAATTTTTTTTTATAACATATAAAGTAATTTTTAATTACTACGTTTTTTAATTATAAAATGATAATAAATTAATTTATTATCATTTTATAATGATAATAAATTAATTTTATAAATTGAAATATCTCCATATAGTTTAAAAAAAACTATCATAATCGCTAATCCAATAGCAGATTCTGCGGCCGCTACTGTTAAAATTAATAATGAAAAAACTTGCCCTATTATATCATCAATTAAAACTGCAAAATAAATAAAATTTAAATTTATTGATAATAATAATAATTCAATAGACATTAAAATAATTATAATATTTTGTCTATTTAAAATTATACCAAATAATCCAAGACAAAATAAAAAAAAAGTAAAAATAAAATGATTTAATATACTCATAATTAAATTAACCAATTAAAACTTATTAAAATACTTGCAGTATATAAAAACCAACTTAATGTAAATGGTAAAAATACTTTCCAACCTAAACGCATTAATTGATCATAACGATATCTAGGTAAAACAGCTCTAGCTACTACAAATAAGACAACAAAAAAACATACTTTAATACTAAACCAAAAAGATCCTGGTAAAAAATTAATAAATTTAATACTAAAAGGAAAAGGGGCTAACCAACCACCTAAAAATAAAATTGTAGTTAAACTACTCATTAATAACATATTTGCATATTCACCTAAGAAAAATAATGCGAATCCCATTGCAGAATATTCTACATTATATCCTGAAACTAATTCAGCTTCAGCTTCTGGTAAATCGAATGGGTGTCGATTTGTTTCAGCTAAACATGATATAAAAAAAATTAAAAAAATAGGAAAAAGAGGAAAACAATACCATACTGTTTTTTGTGCTAAAACAATAGAAATTAAATTTAAAGATTTAGCACAAACAATAACGGATAGAATTGAAAACCCTATAGTTAATTCATAAGAAATCATTTGTGCAGTTGATCTTAAAGCACCTAGAAAAGAATATTTAGAATTACTTGACCAACCTCCTATAATTATACCATAAACACCTAATGATGAAATTGCTAATAAATATAAAATACCTATATTTAATTCAGTAAAAAACATACCAAATCCTAAAGGTATAACAGTCCAACTTAATAAACTTAAAAAAAAAGCTAATATTGGCGCAAATATAAATAAAATAACATCAGCATTACTTGGTAAAACAGTTTCTTTAACAAATAATTTAAGACCATCAGCTAATGGTTGTAATAATCCAAAAGTACCTACAACATTAGGTCCTCTTCTTCTTTGAATAGAAGCTAATACTTTACGTTCAACTAAAGTAAAATAAGCCACAGCGATTAATAAAGGTAATACTAAAATTAAAAATTTTAAAATTGTGTATATCATAAAGATTTTGTTTGATTTTTAATAATTTTATTAGAATTAATTAATATTTTTGAATATTGTTCTAATATATTAGTATAATAATTATTTTTAATTAATGAATTTAAAAAATTAATATTAATTTTAAAATATTTTTTATTATAACTAAAATGATTTATAATTTTTATTTTTTTTTTTAATAA